>ML779763.1:94947-111772 GCA_009831015.1 Picea engelmannii | reverse complement strand
AACACTTCATAGGTCAAAGGCAAGCTGAAAAACAATTAGACAATTGGATGGATAGAATGAAATAGAGGAAATGAATATATACATGAACATATAATCTTCACAATATGATTATCCATATCAATTCATCAAGAAGATATTCGGACTCAAAATAATCTTTCAAATCAGAACCATGATATCTTAAACAAATCACAAATTATAGGCAATAGACAGTAGAATCTCTACTTCCATTAGATCTGAAACAATGTAACGACTAATGCATTGCAAGAATCATTTTGATATCACATAAAAATAATGGAGATAGGAGAAAAAAAAAATAACAATTCATTAGCTTGATGCTCTGAGCATGAGAATGCAGTATTAATAAGATTATAGAGTACGTTTGAAAATTTACCAAAACTCTGACATCTCCTTCCTCAACACTCGAAATTTTCCTTATCGAACCCCCTTTTATTCCCAAAAGGAAGATCCCTAAAAAAATGTTTTTTCGTCCTTATATAATAAATGGGGCTACAATTATAATCAACATAATTAGTTGAAAGAGAAAGGAATCGAAGATCCTATTTGCCCAAAATAATCATAACTAATGATGATGTGTAACTAAAAAAATAGGAAGATTGTTATAGATTTAATGAAAATTGTTTGACTAAACCCTAGTTGATCTCTTCTTTTGATTCCCAATGAATTAATGGTGCCTATAGGTGTTGAAGCTGAAGATCATGTTTTGACAAAGCTTCTGGAACGATTGGACCACTTACCACTTTTCAAAATTCATCATCCTACATTTTTGAATTCTGCAGGATTTTCCATAGAGACTTTCCAAAATAGGGTCCCTGAATGCTCATGACCTCCAAAGGTCTTACAAACAAAACCATTTTCTTTCAAACCTGTTCCACAATATTTTCTAGGATGGTGAGATTTCCATGCACCTGGTTTCCTCCCTTAAAAACAAGAATGCAACATTGAATAACGCAGAGAAAATCAAAGTGTAAATGATTGCTTGAGGATCAAGCAAATGATGATATTAATATCCCAGGCTTCACATCATCCATAGATGAAATAATTTTTGGATTTTTTATTGACACTACTATCCTTTGGTAATTTATTTTTGCTTGAAAATCCTCCAAAAGATCAACCTGGCGATTTTGTCAATTCCAAACTACCCTTGAGAAAAAATACATAAATTCATCAAGAAATTGCAGAGAGGTCAACCTCGCCAGCATCATGGTGATTCAGTTTGAATATTGAACCAGGTTCTTGTGTACTGCTGATGAGAAATGCCCAAATTCTCTTTATAAATGACACTTTATGTTCTCTCGTGTCATTCCTTGAACATTTGTATGATTTTTGGTGTTTAATTGTGGGCATTTGTTGGCAGGATTTGCATGAAACTTAGACTGAGGATCTGATACTTTCTATTGTGAAAATTAGAGATCTAATACAAGTGATCCTTGGTGATTTTGATTGCTCTTCCCATGGCACTTTGTGTTGACCTGTGGGTATACTTGTGGCACTCGAGCACTCCTCATATTGGCACACCTACAAACTATGCTCAAGCACGTTAGCATGTTTTTTTTGCATGAATGGAATATATCCCACATACGATAGAGAAAATCATCTTTAAAAAATTTAAGTATGCATGTGGTAGCATTCATTGTCGACGCGTAGTGGACATTATACTCCTTCGCTTGATAACTTGACTGGGCACTACCAAAATGACTTGATTGTCGATGCCTATAGGTTTTTCTTGGTCAATCCTTGGTGTTGGTTTAGCTCTTGGTTGTATGCTAGGCTCTTGATTTCGAGTGCTCGATAAAAATGGAGATTGGCTATAAAGGCCAATATTTTTTTATGAAAACAATGAAAGCCCAAATTTTTAATAAGAAAAACATATACAACCTGAGACCAATATATCAAACAAAGTTTCAAATGTTCACAAAAATCATAAAAAAATTGTAGGCACTAACACCAGGCTTCTAGCAACTTTATCCGTGCGAAGAAATTCATGGCATGTGATGCAAGAATGTGCACTGCTTAAATTCCCTGCTTTTGGTAGCGCCTTTATCACATGTGCTACCARATCTAATATCTTGGCCAAACGTCTAAAATTTTACCACTGCATATCTAACTTCTAACACTRGCTCCAACTAGGGATGGTGTCCTCCTTGTTAGGYACCAAGATATGCAGACCAATTCCTTCTTTCTTCGCTGCAACCTACAACTTTATCCTGCTCAACTGAAGACAAACCCTCTTGTATACTGAAAAACCAAACTGAAAAATGAAAGACAATTTACCAGTGTTTCCATTGGGCTATGGAGTCTTTATTAACTATCTGATCTATAGCACACAAAATCAAACTGAATATSAAAAGTAAATGCTCGAGCTACGAGCTTATTCAACACACCTCCTRCTCTTAACTAACTGAATTCAGCTTGATCATGTGTAAGTGAATTTCCAATGCAACCAAGCAAACATCTTAATGACAACATATTCTTCTTGTTTGCAGATAAATGAGAGAGTGCAAAAATAATGAAGTTTTTGCAACATAAATTTAATTGGCAACTTATACTTACTGTTGCAATATGATTGCATGTTGAATGTTGCAATATTTGGGATCCCTGAAAAAAATGTCTCCATGTAAGTAGCTATTGGATCTTGAAGATCATCATACATTTCCAGCTGATGCAAGAAACAAAGTTGTTGCTCCATGAAATCTGCTTGAAACATTTCATGAATACCTGCTTCATAATAATCAAGGGAAACAAAATTCTCTGGAATCTGTTGATAACTTCCTTGGGTGGAAAATTCTTTAGCAGCATCCAAAACAACAATATTATCATGAGAATCAAGAGGCTGCAATATCATTTCATCAATTCCAAGAGAAGAAAAAACATGTTCAATGAGATCTTGTTTCTACTGAACTTTCCCTTCATAACTAACAACCTAACTTATATTATTGTGACAATGATGCAACAATCCAAATTCCTCACACCATTCTAGATAAAGAAGTTCAACAATTTTTATTTATTTATAATAAGAATGGAAAGCAACATGAAATTCCTTCAGGGAAGAAATACTGGATGGAGGCAAAAATCTACACCAGTCTCACGCTTTTCCTTCTACTCAATACCTGAACATTTTCATGAACTATGCCCAACTGATGCATACATTCATGAAAATCCAATAAAAACTCAGCAAGAACTTCCCAATATTCTCCTTTAAACTTCGGAAGACATCTTTCCCATTCATCTGTTTTAGGAATAAGGTTTGGAAAGCCAAGTACATTTGAAAAACAAAAAAATGCAAACCTCTGAGCCAAAATGACTTCCATTATTTTTGAAATTATGAATCAGTGAAGTCTCCTGTGGATTCTTCAACCATGGAGTTGCCAAGTAAATGATATGCATTCTGAATGTGCATGGATTTTGTTCACCATAAAAAACTAGTTCTGATCATTTTCATTCTCCGAGGGAAAATCTTCAATTTCATCCTCGACAACGTCGCCAAAAGATGTTAGCGCTAGAAGATGCTCTCGACCGCAAAGAGAAGCATCCCTATCACATCATAGTTATTGTGATGATTTTTTTGGGTTGGTTGATAGGTGGACTAGGGTAGGCAAGGCATAAATGATGATGTCTGGTAAGGAGAATCATGCTTAATTCAATTGGGTGAGAAACACTTCATAGGTCAAAGGAAAGGTGACAAAAAATTAGACAATTGGATGGATAGAATGAAATAGAGGAAAGGAACACATACATGAACATATAAGTTGCACAATCTGCTTATCCCTATACATTCATCAAGAAGATATTCAGATTCAAAATAATATTTTGAATCAAAACCACGATATCTGAAACAAATCACAAATTACAGGCAATAGACATTAGAATCTATACTACCATTAGATATGAAACAATGTACCGACTAATGCATTGCAAGAATCATTTTGATATCAGATAAGAAGAAATGAGACAGGAGAATAACATAAAGAAAATCAAAGTGTAATTGATTGCTTGAGGATCAAGTAGATGATGATATTGATATCCCAGGTTTCACATCATCCATATATGATAAACTATTGTCGGCTTTCTTATTGACACTACTACCCTTTGGAAATTTATTTTGGCTCAAAAATCGTCCAAACAATCATCCTCACGATTTTGTCAATTCCAAACTACCTTGGAGAAAAACTACACAAAGCCATCAAGAAATTGTAGAGAGGTCAACCCCGCCAACATCATGGTGATTTGATTTTCATATTGAAACGGGTTCATGCGCACTACTAATGAGCAATGCCCAAATTATCTTTATAGCTGACACTTTATGTGCTCTCGTGGTGTTCCTTAGACATTTGTATGATTTTTGGTGTTTAATTGTGGGCATTTGTTGACAGTCTTTGCATGACACTTAGACTCGGGTTCTAGTAATTGCTATTGTGAAAATTAGAGAGCTAATACAAGTGATTCTTSGTGATTTTGATTTMTCTTCCCATGGCGCTTTGTGTTGACTTGTGGGTATACYCRTGGCACCCGAGCACTCCTCATATYGGCACACMTGTAAACTATGCTCATACATGTTAGCATGTGTTTTTTGCATGAATGGGAGATATCCCACATACGACAGAGCAAAACAACTTTAAACAATTTAAGTATGCATGTGGTAGCATGCACTCTCGGTGCRTAGTGCACACTATACTCCTCCTTCGCTTGGTGCCTTGAGTGGGCACTGCCAAAATGAATTKACCATCAACATATGTAGATTTTGTTTGGTTGATCCTTGGTGTTGGTTTAGCTCCTGGTTGTATGTTAGGTTCTGGATTTCGGGTGCTTGATCAAATTGGAGATTGGATATAAAGGCCAATATTTTTTATAAAAACAATGAAAGCCCAATTTTTTAATAAGAAAAACATATATAACCCGAGACCAATATATCAAACAAAGTTTCAAATTTTTACAAAAATCATAAAAAAATTGTAGGAACTAACACCAAGCTTCTAGCAAATTTATCCTTCCAAAGAAAGTCATGGCATGCGCTGCAAGAATGTGCACTACAAAAATTCCCTGCTTTTGGTAGCGCCTCTATCACATGTGCTACCAGATCTGATATCTTCACCAGAGGTCTAAAATTTTTCCACTACAGATCTAGTTGCTAACATAAGGCATCACACTCCACAATAAATGTTTTTGTGAATTCAGGTGTGGCCATGACAAGAGTTGTACACATAGCCTCCTTAAGTTTTTAAAAATATTTGGTTGTTTCTTGAGTCCAAGAAAATTATTCCTTCTTTAATAATGTTGTTATAGGTATTGCTATTTGACCATAGTTCTTGACAAATTTGCGGTAATAGCCTGTCAATCCTAAGAATCCTTTAAGTTTCTTCAAGGTTTTGGGAATTGGCCATTCCCTCTTAGATTCAATTTTTTTAGGGTCCACTTTTACACCTTCATGAGATACAATATGACCCAAATATTCCACTTCTTGAACCCCAAAGGCACACTTGGAAGGCTTTGCATAAAGTTGTTTCTCTTTCAATAGTTGTAGATTAGTATGTCATAAACAAATACTAACACAATTTTCCCGAGGGATTGAAATAGAATTCATCAAGCTTTGAAATGTTGAAGGTGCATTAGTAAGTCCAAATGGCATAACCAAAAACTCATATTAACCTTCATGTGTTCTAAAAGTTGTTTCGAGAATGTCTTCCTGGCTCATTATGATTTGATGATATCCCGAAAAAAGATCCAACTTAGTAGAGAACATTTTTCCATGCAATTCATCTAATAATTCATCAATGACAAGAATATGAAACTTATCTTTTATGGTCATTTTGTTGATTTCTCTATAATATGGACACTTACGAAATGAACCATATTTTTTTGTAACCATCACCACTGGTGAAGAGAAAGAATTTCGATTAGGTTGAATAATGTCGACCTCTAACATTTCTTGGATCATACGCTCAATCTCACTAATACTTGTAAGGCCTAATGTTAGGTGGTACACTTCCTGGTTGCAAATGAATAAAATGTTCATGATCTCGAGTAGGTGGAAGACCCTTAAGCATTTCTCCAAATCCCTTGGAATGATTGTTGATAATTATTTGGAGATCTAATGGAGCAGAGGATATAGATGTTTGAAAATCTAGTGAGGACAATTGTGCAATAACACCATGGTGTCCCTTTTTGAGTAATTTTGTCATGCTATTAGAGATTATCACCTTAGAGGGTTTCCCTTGGATACCTCTAAGCTCAATTTCCTTGCCATCTGAGGAAAATCTCATGAAAATATCTTGAAAATTAAGGGCCACTATTACCAATTATTGTAACCATTAGGGCCATTGTTCCCAATGATTGTAACCATTGGACCCCTAATACAACATCAACACCACCCATTTGGATGGAAATCATGGGATATCCAAAAATACTCCCCCATATTGAGCTTAATACTATGGTACTTCCCAAAAAAAATTATGGTACCTCCATCTACAATCATCACTTGAAACTCTGGTGTTGTATATACATAGTAATTGAGATATTTTGTTAATTTGTAATTGATGAAGTTATGGGTACTACCAGAATCAATCAACACAATTACCTTTTTATTTTTTATGTATCCTTGTATCTTGAGGGTTTGTAGAGTACTGATGCTATCCAATGCATGATAATATATCATTGGAGTAGTATATTCTAGATCTAGATATTGTGATGGTTCCAATTCTTGATCTTCTTCCTCTTCACATTCTATGTAGAATAATTTATTCTCACCATATTTATGCCCCTTGTTGTACTTGTTGTCACAATTGAAACATAGTCATTTTTCTCTTCTTTCATCCATTTTCTGAGGTGTCAACCTTTTCGCTTGAGTGAGGTTAAGAGAGGGAACATGGTGCTCTCTATGGTCATTAGTGGTCACCCTTCTAGTAGCCATATTTTTATTTTCCATTTTCCTTTCCATACTAAAAGCTTGCTCTATGGATTTGGGTTCAAAGAGATGCACCTCATGTTGAATGTTCTCCTTTAAAGTACCCATAAAGAGATCTAACAAATTATCCTCATGAATGTTCTTTACCCTAAGATTGATCTTTTTGAATTGTTAAATGCACTCTGTAATTGGACCTTTTTCCAAAGATTTATCAATTGATTAAAGAATGTATTTATCTTAATATCCCCATAATGCAATATCAATTCATCTATAAAATGTACCAAGAGATAATATAAGTTTTTTTCTTTCACAATGCCATTGATACCAAACAAATTGATTATTTTCTAAATGCAATGATGCAATATGTACCTTTTGTAAGTTTGGAACTTGGTGTAGATCAAAGTATTGCTCCATATGGAATATCCATATTACAATATCTTTGCCATCAAACTTCCTCATATCGATCTTCAGAATGAATTAGTTCCTTGGTACCAACATGAAGCCTTGATGATGTGGATCTTGGAGTAATGAATGATCATGATTTTGAGATTCATAATTTGTGCTCTCTGAAAGTGACAAAATACTCCCCATATGTGATTGAGTCTCAACAACCTTGTTCTCCTCATTTTCTTGATTTCCTTTCAATTTTATATCTCCTTTAGGTAGTCTCTCATCTAAAGCATGAAAGATCATGGAAGAAAATGGAATTTTGCAATTCATTCATGGATTTTTGTATTTCTTCTTTATTTTCATCCATCTTCTTTTTCATGTCATTCTTATTTTCATCCATATTGTTTTCCATTTCAACCATATTCTTTTCCATTTTGTGAATTTTTTTGTGTGTTTACCAACTCATCACTTTTTATTGACTTAGGACTCAAATCATTAAATTGTTCCTCCAATTTGGATAGCTTGCTATGTATCTCCTCATTTTCTTCATGAGCTATAGATGAGACTTCTAGAGGTTTAATTGGTGTTAAAATATTTTTTGGATCCATGTGGAATAACAATAATAATAATCCTATATTTTGTATTTATCACAAATTTTGAATCACCATAAACAAATCTTCCAATAAAAAGTTATGCCAGTTGTAAGTTATGTACCTTTCAAACCCTTAATTTGGAGTATGTATGGATGGATTACCTTTGTCCTGATGTATCTCTGAAATTGGAGCCCTTATGAATCTGAATTTTTGGCATGTAGTAATTTAATATGAATTTTAAAACTCCTAAAAAATTTCACAGTCTAAACCTTCACCAATAAAAGGTTATAGCACAAATACCAAAAGGAATTGTTTAAGACTAATTTCAGGATTAGTAAAAATCCCCAACTTCCACTAGACATATCTCACAAATTACAATGATTAAATTTATGAAAATTTTTACACATGTAATTTGCTATGTTTCCTCAAGATTATGAAAATTTCAAAGTCCGCAACTTCACCAAAATTTTCTTATAGCGAAAATAAAAATATGACTCATTTGAGACTAATTCAGGACAAGCCACAAACCCCAACTTCCACGGAATATATATATATATATACACACACACACACACACACACACACACACACACACACACACACAAACCCAAAACTTTAAACTTGGACAATATGTACTTAACTATGTTTTCTAAGTCTCCAAAAAATTTCATTGTCTGAAATGTCTCAGAAAAAAAGTTATAGCGAAAATCCCAAGATAATTGCTTTAAAATTGATTTCAAGATAAGTGAAAAACCCTATATTCCATAGGATATATCTCCGAAAGTATAATGAAACAGAACCTGAAATTTTTACTAGACATACTTGGATTTGTTTGTTGAGTAACCTCAAAATTTCTCTATCTGAAGTATCACATAAAAAAAAGTTATAGTGAAAATTCCAAGATGACTCGCTTGAAGCAGCAAAATCCTAGGATCAATGCTCTTATACCAAATGTTATGATCTAACGCATTACAAATGATAAAAATTCAATGAATATAGTCCACTTCGAGGGGGAAACATCATTTTACAATATATCTAATTCAAAATACAATATGAGATGAGATAAGATGATCCTAAGACTAGGTCTGCCTTGTTGGTGTGTGTGTGTGTGTGTGTGTGTGTGTGTGTGTGTGTGTGTGAGAGAGAGAGAGAGAGAGAGAGAGAGAGAGAGAGGGTACAATTATAATGAAAGGGTGCAATGAACGATTCTAACCTACTTACAGATATAACACTAGAAATGTAATAATTCAATATCTAGGGATTAATAAGGGGTTTCATAGATAACATGGGGCTTTATTTGGGGATTAACATTCTCAAGCACTCAGTCCTTCACCAGACTGACCAAGATCCCCTCCACCAATTTCTCCTCCTCCTCCACATGTGTCACCAACTACTCCATCCACCGATCCTCCTCATGCACACGATCCTAGTGGAGAGATATTATTAGAGTCTACTTTCATCATTGTTATTTGACATGGGTACTGATATCAATTAGCACTAGAAGATGAGCCACATGAAGTAGAATGAGCACCATCTAGCCTCAGCCTCTGGATGAGGTTGAGGTAAATGAAAACATGATGCATCAATGAAATCATGTCATGAGGAAGGGTCACCCATATCTCAAACAGATTTGGGACCCCTGAGATATCTCAAAGATGTATAAGTTCCACTCCCTGCCTAACCATCAAACCACATATACAATCTTCTGGACTCTTTGATCCAACTCACATGGCATGCCATGTCTCTATAATATAGGTTGTTGAGCTTACTCATCCATATCCTCATCCTATTGGTGAGGCTTTTCCCCAACATATGTGCCAATATCTACAAAAAAAATAGACAATAATAATCAGATAATTAAAACAAAATGTTACAATAAATTACATGTGCATTAAATAAGACAAAAAAATATGTAGCTAGATTTATAAAAATATAACGATAATATAACCTCTATCATTTGGTGGCTCATCTAGAGTAAGTAATATGTTTGAAAATCCTATCCAATCCATCCCCACATATGGTTATTGTACAGATTGAGGACAATCCTCTCCAACCAATAAATCACAAATCTCTCCACTGACTTGAGTACACGATCACTCTGACTGGCCCCTATTAGGAAACAATTGCCCCCACATGCAAATACGTGCATTAGTCAAAGGCCTAAGAGGGAAGAGAGGTATTTTCAGTTGAGTGACACGAAACCTCTCAAAAAATAAAGTAAATATCTTTGATTTAAATGGGAAGAATAACCTCCCATAAATAACAAAGTGACAATAATCTGATGCAAAACAAAATTGTTGCAAAAGTATCTTTGACCGCCTAATTAGTCGGGACCTCTAACTAAGTTATCTACATAGTACATCAAAGAGAAACTAATGGGCTTCCCATTATAGGTAAAGTGTGCCAGTGCTATGAGAATAAGATATATGCATCTAACCTTATTTGTGCCAAATGTATTTATCTACAATTGACCACCAACAACCTGAAAGTACATAGTGGAAACAATGTCCTAATTGACATATATCTGTACACATTCCAGCTAGTTCTCTCTTGGAATGTTGGGCGATCGATCAAGGAACTGAGGCCAAACCTCCCTCCTTATATACAACTTGGTGATAAAATAAATATCCTCCTCTGTGGGATGATACCACGGATCGGGACCGACCCTAAATTCATGTTGAGCATGATCCCAATGACGAATCAATTGTTGTAAAAATGAGGAGTCCCCCCTGAGATATGTAGCCTCCTAATAAAACTTGAGGAGGACAAAATTCCCCTAAAGGGCTAGATTTTGTGGTGCAATAGGGTCAGGGATCCTCTCCCTCTCTCTGACTTCCCACTCTCGTACAAAGCTGTGTGTGTCGACCTATTGCTGTTGCTCCTGCTCCTACGCTTGTTTTCGTTGTCTCCGATTCACATACAATTCTTTTTAGGAACACATATATAGATACAACAATTTGAAAGTATAAAACACACACACACACACAACCATTTTATATTTACCAAAAACTTAAATTATTTTCTAATTGAAAAAAAATGTAGTAAAGTAACTAGTACACCTTTAATAGATAATATGCATTGTGACCAGTGTGATTTATCATAAAAAAGAAACACAATTTTCACAGTGCTCCATGTTATTTGGTGCACCACTTCTATTTTAGTCATTAAATTCATCGCTATGCTAATTTTTTTATGTGCAATGCACTAGTGCAGGTTATTCCCTTTAACACCCCAGTTTGTGGTGCCTCACTTAAAACTATATGCATCGTTAATGTACATTGTTAAGTTCAGTGCTCCATGTTCACAATTTTCACAGTGCTCCGTGTTATTTGGTACACCGGTGCTACTTTATTCATTAAACAAACCGCTAGGCTGATTTTTTATGTGTGGTGTGATGCGGTGCACCAATGCAGGTTATTCTCTATAACACATTGGTGTGTGGTGCCTTGTCTAAAACGATATGCATTGTTAATGTACATCGGTAAGTTTGGTGCTCCACGTTGTTTGGACCACTGGTGTATATTTTTAACAGTGTGTTGTGTTTTATAATGTGTCGTAACCCTTTAGATGTTTCTAGCTACGAAATTACGCCAAGGCATCCATTTTATTCTTGATTGAATTGATTTTTAATTATCTATTTAGAAACAAAGTGTTGCACTATTTACCTTAGGTTTAAATCAATAAATTTTAATAAAGAAAAATTCCAGAGCTTGAGGGGCTTGATTCCAATATTTAGACTATCTTAAATTTTAATGAATGGAAAGACAAAATTAAAAGAGAAGAATTGAAAATATTACAATGTATTCAATTTGAATAAGTATTGTTTTACTTTCAATAGGAGAAATTACAAAAACATGTATATGGTTTTAAAGTAATACTAGATGAGAAAAAATTAATATTTCATTACTATTCACAAGGAATAATAAGAGAAAACACATGTCCAATTGATACTTACAATATAATTGAAGAATTATGTGAAATTTATAATTCCTTTGTAATTGTAGCAGTGGTGGTCGTACCAAGTTGTTACATTTATATAATCAAATACATATTTGGAGAGAAAATTTATGAAATACTAGAACCACATGATAATATGAAAAACATGAACTAAAACAATGAAATCTAGGATCACTCAAGATCTGTGAAAATAGAGTTTTTATTAAAAAATTCTATCTTTTTCCCAAGCAAAATCCATCCTTTTTTACATCGAATTTCTCTTCTTTTATGAAAAAATGAGTATAAACAAAAGTAGTTATCAAGAACTATTTTTCATCCTTAAAACTACAACAATAAATACGACTTTACAAAGATAACATTGAATACATTCGACTTTAGGATTTTCCCAAAAATATCTCTTGACATTGCCTCAACTGTTTTGATGACTCATTTTGTTAATAATTGAATTAGAAGTCACCATTTTTCACTTGATCGGTAACTGAAAGCCACAATATTCCTATATGCAATATCCAATTTGGCATACTTTTCATATGAAGGGGAATTTGAAAACATATTTTTAATTTGCCATAGAAAATAAAAATCAACTATGAGGATATCTACTATAGTTTGTCCTTTTAAGACTTCAAACATTTCTTGAAATTTATCCTCATTTTCTCTGAATCTGAACAAGTCTCTTTTGTAACCTTCAAATGTTAAAATTTTCCTTTATCATCCCACATAGTAGGTAATCCCATTTTTACCAACTTGTCAAACTTATTGGTGTAAAAAAACAATATTATTTTTAACCATTATGCATTTATTCCGTGCTGGTTGTTTTAGACTCCTTTTTGTGAAAATATTCTATGTTTCCATTACCATTGCAGTTCCATCCTTTATTCATATATTCTTCAATGCTTCCTTTGAATTCGAATTGAGAAATTTGATAATTCTTGTAGCCTCTTGAGGTCTGCTTCCCAGTTCTTGAAAAGCTTGTTGTATTGCCCTGCCTATTTCATCAACTAAATAAACTTCTTCTCCAATTGTCTTGAATAAGTCCCATATTTTACTAATCTCAATGATAATTTGATCCCAAATAAGATGTTTGGTTCCTACTAGATATGGATTTCCAGTAAATCTATTCTGCAATTTCTCCATTTCTCCCAACATCTTATCCTTTAGTTTCTTATATTTCTCAATGCTTTTGTCCTTGTCATTAATCTACTCTTTGAAAACTTTGATCTCATCATTCTGTGTAAAAACTAATTACTTAAGTTTCTCAATCTCAACCCCCTTTAGATTAAGTTTTGAAAATGCTTTGGCTAATTCCTTAGATGGATCTGCTAGTTTTGAAGACCGCGAAGAAGAAATTCCTTTCTTTAAAGATTCAATTGTTTTTCATATACCTCCATTTGATATTTCATTTGTACTATTTTCCTTAGCAGTTGATCTTTCTCCTGTTGCATTATTTGTAGCTCTGATGTTTGAACATGATCAATTCCATGTATTTTAAGATTTTTCTTCAATGCTTGTATTTTAGTATCCTTTGTTTTCATGAGAGCTTCTATTGATGCAACATCTTTTGGATTTGCTCCTAAATCAATTACCCACTGCTCAAGCTCTTATACTCTCATCTTCTTAGTCTTGTTTGCAAGTTTCTCTTGCTTTAGCTGATCCTTAATCTTCTCATTCATAGTTTGTAACTTCTTCAATCCAAGAGAAGTTATTATAACATCTATGTTCAACATTTCTCCAGTCTTTGTTATAACCCTAATTTGCACCAGACATGCTTACGTGGCATCAAGCCATCTTAGATTCCTTCTTTTACAAAACACTATTGAACAACTCTTCTTAAAAACCCATTTTATAAAGGCCCACGCGCTCTGCTCCATTACTGCACGTGTGTACACGCTATTTGACCCAAGACAGCCCGCGTGTACCTACAAAATCATGAAAAAAGGAAAGTTGTTGATGGAACACACAACTTTGGGTGAGTTAAATAAACCTTTCGTCCATGCATGGCTGAGGGTTCGACCAAATACCTAGCTTCTTCTAGCCTATAAAAGAAGGGTTAGGTGTCCCATTTGGAGGAGGAGAATCATAGTAAAGAAACTATACCTGATTGCGCATTCCCTTTGTCCCAACCCTTTAGCCATCCTTGTGCAAAGAGAAATATAGAGCAAAGAAGTTGGAGGACAGTTGACGAGGATCCCAGGACCAGGTTCGTGGAGCAGTGGCCGTCTTCATCATTGTAAGTTGATTTGTTGAAGTTAATAATAAAGAAGTATTTTTCTCGTCCCACCATATGAGGTTTTCATGGTTTATTGTATACATGTTGATTGAATCTCTAACCCATTAATCTACATATCAAATGCATGTGGAGCTCTTTGTTTGTCTTGTGTGAATGCAGGTCAGCCTTGGGAGGAGAGCTGCAGTCAAAGAGAGATCAAGTGTAAAGAAGGATCGATATCAAACTCCTGAAATAAGGTATGCTCACTTGATCTTCTTAACTACATATTTGCTTAAGAATAATGGGGATTAGGTCCGACACGACGGTAGAAAGTAGGAATCTTTAGGTCTTTTTTGCATGCATAATAAAACCCTAAGTGCTAGTCTGTAGAGGGATTTCCCACTCACAACAATCTTCATGTGAAAATCCATTTATCAACTAGATGGACTGCATTTAGATGAATGGAGATGTTAGTGACCTTATTTTGATATTTTGCTTCTAGAACATCTATGTTTAGATTTCCTTTTTCATAATCCATAGTAGATAATAGTCTTGTCTAAGATGGCCCTTAATCATAGATTTTGGGAAAAACATCTTGCTTGATCTTCACACCTTTTTTCTTGATTGCCATGAACTAATGAAAGTGATTTACTTGCTTTGATTGATCTGTCTCTAACGTTTCTTTTCCATTTTGATTTCCTGATCTCTAAATATTAGTTGATGATAAAACTTCTACAACCATTATAGGTTATGTTATCAATGGATCTGACTCATCTTGTAATATTTGGTCTTTGGTTTCTTCATGTTCTTCTATCTTTTTCCTCTTAGTTGATTTTTCTTCCTCTGTCTCTAACATTTTTTGACATGATCCTACACCTTTTCTTTTATATGTTTTCTCAAATTGTTGTGGAGTCTCAGTCACTGGTGATTTTGATGGTTGATCTGGAACTTTTTCTTGAACCTGTAAAATTCTTTCCACATCTTTGAAACTATCTTGATTGGCTAGCAACTCCAATTGTGGTTTTGGTTAATGTTGATAAGGAGTTGATCCAAACCATGTTATTCTTGTTGAAATGATAGAATGAGGATCATAGATCCACATTTCACGTTGTTGGAACCCCATCTCCTAAAGAAGCTTCGCTACATCTTGCAAGGATGCTCTATTGTTCAAAATAAAAGGCCCCACTTTCTTTTTCAATTTAAATCTTAACTTATGCTTTTTTGATAAAAAAAAAATGAATGTAGTCAGAATTCAATTTTTTCCTTATGAATTCTAAAGCAAAGATTCTAGGTGTTAGGAACTTGGGAAAAATAAAAGGCTATAATTCGGCAGCATAAACCCTAATCTCCATGTAATTTTCAAACAAGTACCAACATCCAACCCTTTTATCAGGACTGAGTTGTAATAACTTTTTATACTCTCGAAATATTCTAGCAGGAACTTGACCATGAATAATTTCAAAGGTTGTTGACATACACTGATTGATGAATTCTGAAAATCCTGCATTCTGAGTCTTCGTTCTAACTAAAGGAGTCCAATGAATAATTGAACATGGGTTACCCATTTCATCTTCAATTTTCAATTGAAGATGTTGAAACCTAAGAACTTGAGAATACATAAAAAGATGTACCAAATATGATGGGTATATGAAGTATCTATTGGACTCAAATTCAAATAGATGAAAATGAATATTATTAGCCATAAACTTGGCATAATTGTACTTAACCAAGGGTTTCAATGTGGGTGGGCAGATAGAGGCCATAAACCCTAGAATTTATTCATCCACATTTTTATCATCATCATTCCCTAAAATTGCAAACACCACTGCTATATTTTTCCTAGATGTTTAAGGAAACATGTTAGTCTTAAGGTTAACATTTGTTTCAGGGACATTGACAACTTGGCATAGATAGGGCTGCAATAAGACAATTTTGTCTTGAGGAATCAATTTACTGAAACACTCAACAAGTACTTTTTTGTTTAGGGTCTCACTTTCAAGGTTTTTGGGTAGCTTAAGCATTTCAAAAATAGATTGGGCATTTATAAAAAAAAGGAACTTAGCCATTTTTGGAAACAATAGAACTTTGAGATGAAATATAATTGGAAGCACACTAGCTTATAAATTCGAGAAAATTGTATGTTTAGAGAACACTGAAATTGGCTAAATCAGACTCCCATGTAGGATAGAAATCAATAAGATATTTAAAATGTTGCATGTCTAACTGGTGTAATTTGAACAAATTATAGGATAATATAGGGTCAAAAACATCTTTATCTCTATCAGCCAAGTCTAGTTCTTCGACAATGAGGAGCCTCTTAATTTTATCATATATTGATGATTCCATTTCTGAACTAAAATGTTGAAGGAAAGGAATAATTTCAAATTACCTAGGATAAGTTTACTCTAGAGAAGGTTTATGCTAAGTTGGTGAATTGCACTGGTAAATCGAGCATTGTTGGTGGCTTGAAATTCTCGTAAATAAGAGATTAACTACGACAATGTTACCTTTAACAACTCAAAATTTAACCCTAAATATGTGGTGAGATTATATTGATGAGAAATGACTATTTAAGTATACAAAAATTTAAAAGGAATAAGTCATTTCACCTTTTTGTCACCCGACATTAGTGGGCCATGTATCAATGTCATGTTCATTTTGGGGGGGTCCCGAGTGGTTTTGAAAACCATAAAGGGGGGCGAGGGGGGCACTAAATGGACGTGCGACCACCATGTAGCTTGAGTGGAAACCATGGTAAAG
>ML779763.1:62456-88507 GCA_009831015.1 Picea engelmannii | reverse complement strand
CATGCAGTGGGAGTTTTGAGCAGGTATATGTCAAAACCAAGGAAGGAGCATTGGACAACAGTAAAAAGGGTTTTCAGGTATTTGCGTGGCACTGCTAGCTATGGATTGTGCTACGAAGGAAGACTGGGATTGGACAGAGTGGTCAATATACATGGATTTGTGGATGCAGACTGGGCTAGAGATTTGGATCGTAGGAGATCTACAAGTGGGTATGTGTTTAACCTGTTTGGAGGAGCAATAAGTTGGATGAACAAAAGACAGGTTGTAGTGGAACTTTCAACTAAAGAATCTGAATACATGGAAGCCACTCATGCAAGAAAGGAAGCAGTATGGTTACAAATATTGTGTTCAGGTATTGGGTTGGTACAAAAAGTTGTAAGGATAGAGTGTGACAGTCAGAGTGCAATTTTTCTGGCGAAGAACCCTGCTTATCATTCAAAGACAAAGCACATTGATGTTCAATATCACTTTGTGAGAGACGTGATTGAAGAAAAGAAAGTATCACTGATGAAGGTGGACACTTCAAAGAATGTCACAGACTCATTAACAAAATCTGTGAGCACTGAGAAGTTCTCTTGGTGTAGAGGATCCATGGGCATTTCTGCCCTGAATTTTTGACTATGTAACCATGTAACCCCCTGTATGCAAATAAAACAACAAGTGGGAGAATGTTGGGTATGTGTTATATTCTTTTCACGAGTAGTAGTGTCTGAGCGTATGCGTCAGGCATGTAGGGGGTACAAGGGGGTGGCGCCCCCGGGAAAAAAAAAAAATGCCTCGGGAAACGTGTCATGTATTTAGGTGGTTTTTTCGGCACATGGTTTTTGCCGATGGTTTTTCTATTTCTGGTTAAGGAATTAGGGTTTTAGACTAATCCAGGTCATTGGGTTAGGGTTTTGGATGTCGCTGGCTCCTATATGTATATTGTATTGTAAACAATGTAACCCAATGAATGAATATAATATATATTGGTTTTCCAGTTTGGGTTTCTAGGGGAAAAATCTCTGTGTAATGTTTGTATTTTCCATTGTATCTTTTTTGTTCTTTTCTGAATATCTGTTTACAATAGACATTGTACAAGGTTAGAATTTATAGGGGCTAGGCCCCAACCCCCGGTTCAACGCTACCCATATGACCTAATACCCACTCCTTAATATCGTTGGTGCGGGAGTTATAGCTTGGCGTGGACTGTGTAATGGTTAGCCCTAACGCTACCATATGACCATTGCGATATGACGTATACCTTGACATGATTTGTAGGGTTAGCACCTGGTCGACCGGGCTAGCCCACCGAACAAAGCGTGTAACTAGGAGCTAATGATCGAGGGCTTACCACATGCTAGTGAGTGGAGGCTAAGTGGTGGCCATATGGCCAAGCCACATGACCAGGGGCCAATAGTTAAGGGGCCAGTGCATAGTGCTTGGCCACATGGAGGGTGCACATATGACCAAGGGCTCGAAATTTGGGGGATGCGCCCAATATTTGCAAATTTGATGTGTTTTTAACTATATGTTAAATATTTTAGTGATTTTTCAGCTAGTTTTGAGAGATATTGGCCATTATTGGAGAATCTGAAGCCCTTTTTGAGGCCAGATCTTGGGGGGAAGTTGAGAGTTTGTTGCCAAATTCAAGCCTATATAAACCATAGGTTCTTGGCAGCCTTTATAGAGGTTCAATATAGGGAAATGTTGAAGAATTGTAAATCCAAAGCCATTTTTGTGCAGGGAAGCCATTGAGAAGAGCAATTTTGCGGGCCTTTTCCGGGAGCTTCGTTCATCCGTTTTCAATGTTGTCAGTTCTGTTGGGTTCTTGAGATATAGAAGAACACAACCAAATCAGTTTGCAATCCATTTGGCACTTTAATGATGTACTTTTGAAGCTTTGAAGAGAAATAATAAATCCTCACCCACTAAGACAAAGGCCCGAAGACGTAGGCGATATTTTCGAACTCCGTTAACAAATTTTGCTATTATGGTTTGTTGATTCTTGTGCTTACTTCCAAATCTGTATATCTTCTTATGGCTATCATGTTACGTCATTAATTCTTCATCTTTCATCAATTTATTAAATGGTTAATGAACTCATGTTTTAAAACTCAACCATAGTCTTTAAAAGATCTTTTCGGATCAAGTGGTATCAAAGGTAGTTGGCAATTGGTTATTGAGTTTGCATGATTACCAGGGAAATGCTGAATCATGGTGAAGGCGAACTTGTTGAAGAGAATTCTGAGATTGGATCGAGAAAGAGGATTTATCAAAGTGAGAAGATGGCATCAGAAGAGGGACTTTCTCATGAGGAGAAAGAGTTTCGAAAAAAATTCTTCGCCATGTCGGAGATGGTGAAGGTTGTATATGACGATTACTTGGAACGGAAGAGACCGATTTTAGGTGAATCTTCAAAGGTCAAAAGTGAAGAAGGAGAGGATCCTCCTAAAATTCCTCCTTCACCTCCTTCTTCTCCATCAACTTCTTCTTCTTCCAGTTTAAGTTCCAAATCCACCGCAAGAAAACATTCCCATAACATAAAAATGATATGCCTTTACTTAAGCTTGATGTGAAGTTTGAATTACCCATGTATGATGGTGAAGTCAATGCAAAGAGGCTTGATAACTGGTTCAGACAGATGGAAGTTTATTGCAGTGTGCAACAAATCAAGGATGAGGAAACTCAAATCAAGTTTGCATTGCTTTGACTTGCAGACACAACACTCATCTGGTGGAAAAGCAAGTTGCAAAATGGCATGCAACAAGTGGGTAATGTATTTCCATCAAGGCAAGCTTTTGTTTCTGCACTTAGAAAGAAACTTTATCCTTTGGGTTATAAAGAGAAGGATTTAATTGAATGGAAAAGTCTTAAACTAAGAAAGGGACAAACAATGCAAGAATATAGAGATGAATTTCGTAAGATGGCATTAATGTTAGACATTCCATTACATACCCAAGAAAATATTATGAAGTATATAGGAGGTTTACCTGCACACATTCATAACACTGTACTTATGTTTGGACCTACTAATCTTGATGAAGTTTTTGTTCTAGAAACATACATTGAGGTAGGGAAAACAAGATTTGGTGTATTAGAGGAATCGTCTTCGAGAAAAGAGGACAAAAGGAAGTGGAATGGAAAGAAGGAAAATTCGGTGGCAAGAAATGAAGAGAAGCTCTCTTGCAAGAATTGCAAGAAAGAAGGTCATGATGAGGACCATTGCTGGAAATTTCATCTCTAGAAGAGACCGAAGTGGTTCAGAGAGAGGAAAGGGAGACAAACAATTGCAACAACATCACGACCAACAGACTTGGGATCGAATTCAGGTGATGAATCTAAAATTTCAGCGGTTGGTTTGACATGTAAAATTGGTGATGGATTTGATTCTAGAAGTAAATTGTTTCACATAAGGGTCATAATGAGACATACTAAGGTCGACACATTGATAGATAGTGGATCTCAATCTAACTTGATTTCAGAGGAAGTGGTTAAACAATTGGGATTAAACACTCAGATGCATCATAAGCCTTACTCACTTAAATGGATAAGCAACAACCATAAATTGCACATAACAAAGCAATGCACATTAAAGTTTTCAATTTCATCTAAGTTTGTAGATGAGGTAACATGTGATGTGGTGCCACTCAATGAATGTGGAATGGTCTTAGGCAGTATTTATTTGTATGACCGCAAAGCGGTCTTCTACAGGGAACATAATCAATATCACTTAATCAAAGAAGACAAGGAATATGTTGTACATGTTCATCACTTAAAATCAAATTAATATCTTCAAATAATGGAACAATTAAGGAAGGCAACTCATGCAAGCAACACACCTATAATTGTTCCAAATCAAGTAATTGATCTTAAGCAAGAACATGAGATGATTGTAGACTGGAAGTTCAATCATACTTTGCTTCAAGATAAGCTAATGTCGTGCAAGTATTACAAACATATTAGCTCATTTGCAGTCATATTTCTAATGTTATCATTAGTAATGTTGTCAACATGGATGATAGTGGCTTCAATAAGATGTGGCATAGTACAAGTGGCTAACAATATGCTGTCAGTTGTCATGGTTGTTTTGGAATTGATCTTGATGAGACAGGTGCACATGACAGAGTTTAAAGACAGAGAAAAAGTGGGGTGGCCTATTCCGCACTTGATGACTGGTTAGTATCATTTTGGAGGACCAAAAGGTCTTAGTGGGGAGGCGTGATCCAGAATGGATCCAGGAACCAAAATGGGTCCAGGAAGGCCTAAAAATAAAAGTGCTCATAATTGCTTCAAAATGGATGTGTGCATAGGTCTTGTCGTTACGAACCCAACACAACTTGAATGGACTCAAACAAACAATGTATGCGAAAGATATCACACTTTTTTTGTTTTGCCAAACATGCAAATTTTTGCTGACTGTACAGTCTGTACAGTGCTGATGTGGCAGATGACCGTACAAGACATACGACCGTACAATGATGTGGCAGTGAGTTGGCACACTGACAGGGCAGACACGCTGGCAGACAGGTGGGTGAATTGGATGTTGACACATGGCAGTTAGAGGGAAAGTGTTATGGTGCCACGTGGCCCAGCCAAGGGCTACCACGTGGAACCCCTCCATTGGTTGTAGTGGTAAAATTTTTATGGACTCCATTGGAGTCGAACCCGTGACCTCCGGTCTGGGCGGAGCGATTTGGCAAGGTCGGGCTACCAACCCGCCCACGATGATGCTTGTAAAGTATAGTCCAAATGTTTTATTTAAGCTTGAATGGAGTTTCATGTGGCAGAGTAAAGGGGTCGGGGCTAGGCCCCAACCCCCAGTTCAGCGCTACCCATACGAACTAAGACCCACTCCTTAATATTGTTGGCAGGGGAGTTATAGCTTGGTGTGGACTGTGTAATGATTAGCCCCGACGCTACCATATGACCATTGCGATATGACCTATACCTTGGCACGATTTGTAGGGTTAGTGCCCGGTCAGCCGAGCTAGCTCGCCAACCAAGGCGTGTAACTAGGAGCTAATGACCGAGGGCTTACCACATGCGAGCACGTGAAGGCTAGGTGGAGACCATATGGCTAAGCCACATGACCAGGGGCCAACAGTTAAGGGGTTAGCGCATAATGCTTGGCCACATGGAGGGCGCACACATGACCAGGGGCCCGAAATTTGGGGGTTGTGCCCAATATTTGTAAATTTTATGGGTTTTTAACTATATGTTAAAGATTTTAGTGATTTTTCAGCTAGTTTTGAGAGATATTGGCCATTATTGGAGGATCGTGATCCCTTTTTAAGGCCAGAACTTGGGGGGAAGTTGGGAGTTTGTTGCCAAATTCAAGCCTTTATAAACCAGAGGTTCTTGAAAGACTTTAGAGAGGCTCAGTACAGGGAAATGTTGAAGAATTGTAAAGCCAAAGCCATTTTTATGCAGGGAAGCCATTGAGGAGAGCAATTTTGCGGGCCATTTCTGGGAGCTTCGTTCATCCATTTTCAGTGTCGTCAGTTGTGTTGGGTTCTTGATATCTAGCAGCACATAGCCAGATCAGTTTGTAATCCATTTGTCACTTTTATGATGTACTTTTGAAGCTTTGAAGAGAAATAAGAAAGCCTCACCCACTGGGACAAAGGCCTGTAGATGTAGGCGATGTGGCCGAACTCCGTTAACAACACTTGTTGTTATGGTTTGCTGATTCTTGTGCTTATTTCTAGATCTGTATATCTTCTTATGGCTGTCATGTTACATCATTAATTCTTCCTCTTTCATCAATTTCTTAAATGGTTATTGAACTCATGTTTTAAAACTCAACCATAGTCTTTAAAAGATCTTTTTGGATCAGAAAGGGTAGTTGTAAAATTATGATAGAGTTCTTCAATGTTGTCCTTATAAGTTAGGAGTTGTAATTTAGTATTTAAATCCTTTAAGAAAAGGTCAACTTTACTTTTGTCAAAGCACAATTGCCTTTGATTATCAGAATTATTTTCAATGGCACTCCTATGCATGGCAAAGTTTAGAGTTAGGGTTAAAGTATTATGATCAGTAGGGTTCATGGTCATTTCAAAGATAAAAATTTCTAGTTGGTTGGAAATGGGGATATCATATATCACATAATCTACAACACTACTACCTAGACCATCAATACAATTCATCTAGTTGGAGTTTGGCCAACTCAGTACTCTATTGCAAATTATTAGGTCTTGAGAGCTGTAGAGCTTGACCAACTCAATACCAAACAAATTCTCAATTAGGTATTCAAAGCTTCTTTTGTAGCTATTAGATAAAACAAGGTCCTCATCTAGTCATAAAGGGTTATGGTTGGAATCAATTCTTAAAAGAGTAGCTTGTTTAGTTGCATTCCTAGCATTAAAGTCTCCTAGTAGAAGGATATTACCTTAATTTTTCAAACTATAAATATATTGTTCAAAATTATTATAGGGACAATTGCTATCTAGATTGTTTTTCTTATAAAAAGTAGAATTAATAGGTGCAAAATAACAAATTGCTATATACATTTTCTTAGCATTGGTGTTTGAAATTTCTATCCAAATGTACTGATTGAGAGGGTCGATCTTACGAAGTTGAATGTGAGGAGAAATGCTCTTTCTAATATAACAAGCTATGCCTCCTATCCCTCTACAGTGGGACTTTTTGTTCCATGCCAACCATAAGACAAATCCTTCTATGTTAGGGACCTTAGACTCTTGATGCTCCCAAGTTTCAACTAGACAAATAATATCAAAATCACTCGAGATCCAACTTATCATAGGACCTTTGCACCATGGAAAGCCACAATAGTTCCAAAAAAGATCCTGAGTGTCCCCAATTCCTATTTATTATTATCCTTTTGGTATCTATCCCTAACCATAGCTTTTCAATTTCTAATTATTTCCCATTTTCCTTATTTCCTGGCTTCTTTTGCCTTTTGAAATTCCTTCCTTAATTCAGCGTGGTCTTCGAGAATGAGGTCTTCATTTATAAATATTCCTGGCCCTTTTAACCTCATAGATTTACCGAGTATGCTATATTTATGGTCATTACAACTTACTTTGACATGGATCAACCTATCTTTGTCATCAATTATTTTTCCTAGCCTCTTTTCTTCTATGAGGCAAGTTGTATCGATTTGTGTTTTATTATTTAATTCTTCTTTTACTATTGCTAGCATATCCTCCTCTTGTTGTTCTTTTATACCAAAAATTATGAGGTTAAGGCTCTTTTATTACCCTCATGGTCCAGTTCAATTAATTTATTAATTTCCTCTTTGTTGGGTTTGATATCCAATTTCTTTTCTAGATTATTGAGGGTCAAATTGTTGGTTAATTTTTCTTCTAGCTCTTTAATCCTATCTCTCAAATTGTGATTACAACCTCTTCTTCTTAGGTTGATTGTTTATGTTTTTTCCATTTCTTAAATCAGATCCTTCATTGTCTGCAATTCAGTCTTGAACCCTAAGAATCTATCCTCTATTTGAGTTTGAATGGTATCTTTGAAGGGTCTAATTTTTTTTATCAAGCATTGTCTCTACCTCTATTTGGATTTTTACGTCTCTTTCTTCACTCCTTTTTTCTAATGAATCTAACTCTATTTGGCTTTTTGCATCTCTCTCTTCTCTTCTTTTTTCTAATGATTCCATATCATCGTAAAGTATCTATAGGGTGATTTTGGGGGGCCTCCCCCTCATAGGCTGAGTTTTTGGAATAGGTGGTGGAGTGCTCATATTGAAAATAAGAGAAAAAAAGTAACAATTATTATTTTGGAATGAATTTAAAAAAAGAAAATATTTTTTTTAAATGACAATAATGATATTAATTATTATCTCTCAAATCAACTTTTACTTATTAAACTTAAAAAAATAAAAAAATAAATCAAATGTATTTAAATCTTTTTAATTTTCACACGTTACTAGATTACAAATATATTTTAAATTAAAATTGAATCAAAGTAAAAAGTGACTTGCCCGATTTCACGTGTCCAGATGCTCAACCGGTTGAAGAAGCCAAAACTAATTTAAGAACATGTGCCCAAGTTCTCAATGAGAGAGTAACTGTAGAGATTATTCTAGTAAAAAAAGGTAAAAACTGCAGAGAATTATCATTCCAGTTCAAAACCGTAGAGATATAATGTTAGAAATAAAATATCTCCTTCAAAAGCGCAGAGAAGTGTTATTCCCGTTAGTTTAAAACTTTGTTAATTTTATTTATAAAGTTTTAAATATAACATAAATAAATTAAATTGTAAGTTTAAAACAACTTAAAACTAAACTGCAAAAATTAAAAATAAAACTGATTAATAATAAAAAATCCAAATTAAAATTAAATAAAAATTTATAGGTATAAACCATAATTTGACTAACTAAAACTGATTATTAATTATAAAATTATTTTTTTATTAAAAAATTGTACAATGTTGCAACATAATGCACCAATCATAGGGCATTCAATGCGATTTATTCTCAAGAATGCACCAATGATTTATTGCAAAGACAATGCCTCTTCTAAGACGAGAGGCACTGATAATGCACACCTATCATTTCGGTGCGTGGTGCTTAGTTTTTAGCGGTGCATTATATGGTTTTAGGCGCACCACTCATGGTGCTTCCTGCAAATTCGCAGGATGCACCGAGTCCAGGGTGGGCCAAACCTGTGAAGCGCACCATGCATAATTTTTTCTTAAATGAAAAAAGCGCCAAATTTAAGCCCAATTTTAAATTTTAATAGGATGAAATTGAAAATAAGGAGGTAACAAACAATTTACCTAGTCTCTTCTCACTCGAGGAGACACGATTGGCCCATAGAGAAAAAATGAAAATGTGCATTGTTTTTCAAAATTGGGAAATGTATGGAATATACCAATGAAACTATTGAGCTAAGAAAGCAACATTGTAGAGCATTGCAAATGGGGCGGCCATAGAAGGAGCATGAGCACCGACGCTTGTGTGAGTGGTTGGAAGCACAAAAGTAAATGTGATAACGAAATTCAGTTTGGTATTTTTTTATTTTTATTTTATCCTATTGCAGTGTGCATGACAATAGGATGCATCAATGCATTATGTAGTACCAAAACGCACTGGTACTCTTTTTTATTTTACCCTATCATGGTGCACCTTAAAGTAAGACACATCATTGTGTGGTAGTATGAGTAACACACTGGTTGGATTTTTGGATATATATAAAAAAACACTTGAGGCTATAGTACTATTAAGCGCACCGCTATTGTTGTTTGGCGCACTACTATTGTATACGCACCAGGGCAGTTGGGTTTTTTCAATGCACCGGAAAAGTTTTTTTGGTTTTTAATTTTTTTATTTATTGAATAACCAACTCTTCTAACCTGATCATGTGTGTTCTTTATCTCCGCACCGACACTCTTAGTTTAGCGTGGACCATTGATATGCATTTTATTTAAAAAAAAAACATTTTTTTTTATCATTTTATATTAATAATGGTTATCGATGTGCCTTACTAGTTAAGCACCGGGAAATTATGTTTGTGAGCGCACCAATGTGTTTGTACGATTTAGGTACACAAATGTAAAAACCTCTGCAAAAAACTTTGGTCTCTCGTCTCTGTTAACAATTTCTGCTATAAACAAACAAGGGATAATTTTTTAGGGAGGTTCCATAAAAACCTCCGCTACAAGGCGTTCTCCTTATAGAGGCCCCTTTTAGAAAATGAGAAATCAAATGTTGCAATCAATTTGAGCATTCCTAAGGAATATATGAAGATTATTTCTCTAGAGGTAGATCATAATAGTTCAATGACTCCTAATTTGGTTATGAAAGTCCAATTACAAAGGAATGTAACTCTACGAAGATATGTTCATCAAAGGATGAAGGAGATCACATTGATTCAATTAATGAAAACAAGAGATAAATTAGGTGTGTCCACTACTAATACTATTACCCATACCACTAATAACAATATTAATGGTGTATTGGGTTTTGGGTCCTTTGGGAAAAACCTTACAAACAAACCCATAAACCTTAATGGATTAATAAAAATGAATTTAGACTCAAAAAATCTATTCCTTGGTTTTTAAGCTATTAACACATATGGGTGGTGTTGATAGGTTCTAAAACCAAACGTCAAACAACATGGATTCTACCCAAAGGAAAGACACAATCAGACTTTCCTCTGTTTGATATAGTAAAATCCTCCAAATTATAAGGCCTCCTCTCTAAGTTGATCAACAAACTATTCTAATCTTTTGATTTTCTGCTTGAGTACAGTTGCATCTTCTTCCTCTTGTTGTACCCTATCCATGGTTTCCTATGTGATTTCTAGCCCTGATGCCACCAGGTCAACCAATGTAGCATTTGGTACGTCCCTAACTTGCTCTTCAGTCATACAAGCTACATTTCCCCCTGTTTATGATTTCTTCTTTCTATGAACTCACCTGACATTCCTCTGATTTGTTTTGTTTTATGCCAATAGTTCCAAGTCTACAACATAATCTATCATTCTTGAATGACGAGGCACAGTAATTACTTTTTCAATTTCAGAACCCTTACCTTTGTCCAATGTTGAAGCTAATTTATTAGGGTCTGAATCTGCCTTATTGTTGCCTGTAGGTTCCTTTGTTTACTTGTTGATTTGATCTTGTTGCTTTGAATCAATTTGGTTCTCATGTTCATGCTCTTCAAGCTCTTTCTTCATTTTCTCTATGAGTCAAGATCTTGATAGATTAACTCATAATCCCAAATTTCATGAAGACAAGGCCAAGGCCAAGAAATATAATTACAATGTTTTGATATTAACCTACGTGGATTATGATTTTTGAATTTGCCTTGAGAAAGTTTGAATTCAAGTATTAAATTACCCCCTTGCTTGGCATGATTAGAGTTTAAAAGATTATAATTCCCAATGTAAAAGTTATAAGGGATGATCCATTTCTTTTTAACATATTTGGCAAGAAAAGAGTTAAAACCCTGTAGGATGGTTTGATAAGCAATTTCAGACAACACCAATTTGTTTGGCGCGTGTTTTGGCAGCAGATGAGAAGTAGTTACTGCTCCAAATATTCTTAAGTAAGTGCATTTTTCTTGTATATACCAACTCCCAATGTGTTTGAGTACCCCTTTAGCTTCTTCTAAAATTCTAGGGCATTCTTTTTGAAAGATCAAGGTGAATAGGGGAGCTAAAAAGTCATCATATATAAGAGAATAAACCCTTTTGTAATTTGTTTCCCATAAGTCTTCACAATATTCATGAATAGGGATCATTTAACTTGTTCATTTCCTCCCCATCCCTTGGAATGTGTTGTGAGCACAAACACTATCTAACAAGCATGAGGCCATATGAAATGAAGGGCCTTTGTTATCTGGATGGACTTATTCCTTTTTAATGGAATGTGTTGTGAGCACATACACTATCTAACAAGCATGAGGCCATATGAAATGAAGGGTCTTTGTTATCTGGATGGACTTGTTCCTTTTTAATAGAATTATTCAATGCCAATGATAACATAGCTCCCCAATTAAATATAGTTCCCTTGATAACTACTCCAAACAGTATAGGTATCCAAGTCATCTTTGAAATGCATATGGTCTACTTGGCCATAAAGTTTGCACATGAAGGCCATAACATACGTGTGGTTCTATGAGGTTCAACATATTATAGATACTGTCACTTTTATGAAAGAACTTTTTTTTTTTCAATCCACCAACTTGACATAATCTCCTTAAGATCATTTTCATCATGAAACTATGTCACATACTCTGTATTCACATTCTGTTCAGACTCATAAAATTTGTAGTATGTTTCCATATCAACAACTTTAAAGGAAGCTATGATTTCTCTCTTTTCATTCTTAATGACCCTTTCTTCTGTGTCAATGTGATCAATGAGCCAACCAATAGTTTCAAAACATGGTAGGACAAATACCCTAGCTACTATAGAGTGTAACCCTGATTTTTTTTTATGTTCAAGTATACTAAATCATCAAAGTTCCTTTTGTTAGGATTACTTAATGATACAATATCTGGATAATTTTCTTCTTTAAAATTTATGTATATCTCACCCCATTTAGGTAAGGCTTTATCCTTGGAATTTGATTTCGTTGTATCTCCAAAAACAGGTTTGAGATTCTCGTTTTCTGATTTAGGAATATTGACTACTTGTTCTAAAATCTCCAATTCAGTTTCCACAAGTTCAACTTCTGTATTTGAGATGACAATTTCAATCCTTTCAAAAGACTCGCTGTCAATTTTCAATTTTCCTTTTTAGTTTTCTAGGAATGGTTATGGGGTTTCTTGGAGTAGTTCTCTTTGGTGGCATGTTTACTATTTACAATAGAAAAATGACAAAATGAAAAACTACTTACATGCACAATCATGTTTGATGACAAATCTCTAAAACCAGTTTATTTACATTCATGAGAATTTTAATTTGTTTAATGTTAAAAAACAGTTAAGATTACTTACCTGGTTTCAGTGAAAACAAAAAACCTATAATATTTCCAAAATTGATATAAATATAGCTGCCTGCAAATCCAGTTGATATACAATATTCTCGGCATTCAGATGGAAAATTAAAACAAGACACATGGAGATTGAACAAAGTCAAAACTTTGTATTCTAGGGGGTTAAATCTTTAGTCAGCAAATGTTTTGAAATGATTCGAAATGGAATCAGAAACAATCATAACTTTGTTCAATGAAAATAGAAAATTAGTCCAAAAATGATAGAAAAGAACCTAAAACTGGAGAATGTCACTGGAGTTAAAACAAAACTTGTCTTTAATTGAAAAAACAAACAAAACTTCTGAACTAAAGTTATTATTAGTTCCTGCAAAGGGAATATAGCAATGAGTTTGCTATTGATTTGACATTAATTTGCCTTGTATTTTAAATTTATGTGTGTAGTGTAATGTTTAACTTAATAAAACAAATATATATTTTTTGATATAATAAAAATATTTGTTTTTCTCATTTCTCATTGGTTGATATATTCCAAGTCTTATTGTTGCCTTCATGTATTTCAATATTTGAAATTAATTACATAATCAATAAACTTGGTTATAAGTACCTAGTACCTTTTATATAAAAAATTAAGAAAAAATGTAAAAACCTCATGTGTTCTCTCATTATTACTATCCATTTATTTCATTATTATTGTATTTCAATAAACTTGGTTATAAGTACCTAGTACCTTTTATATCAAAAATTAAGAAAAAAAGGTAAAAATGCCACAATATTCTCTCATTATTACTATCCATTTATTTCATTATTATTGCATTTATGTTTTTCTCTTATCATTAATACAAAGTGTTGTACTACTAGATTAATACAAAATGATATACATATAATTATGTATGATGACATATGTGTAATTTCTTTTTAATAGTGATTTTGAATTTCTTTTTAAATGAAAATAAATTAGTAAAAATATAGTTAAAGATGAAAAACAAAATGATATAGACAACTTATATATATCTTTCCCTTTTAATAATGATTTTGATTTTTTTTTAATAAATACAAATAATAATTATAGCGAATTGGCAATGGTTTTATAGTAAATTGACAATTGTTGGGACACTCTAAGTAGTTAAATGATCCCATCTAGGTACACTCCATTTCCAAATTTACTTGGCAGGGACTAAGCTGCTATGCAGCCCTTGGAGAGAAATCAAAAGTTTGTGATTGATTCGAAATGTAACTAAACCAAAAGTTTTAAAATGTCATGAAACATGGAAATTTCAAAAAATTGAGTATAAAAGATTTCAAAAAGTTAAATCTCCAAAAATTTATCAAATGAAGATAAATAAAACAAATTACTAAGATAAATATTTTTTTTGGAAGTGGTACCCAAAATCTCTCAAGATTTTAGGGTGTCTTGAAACCTCAATAAGTGAAAAAAGAATTTTGATGTTGAAACTTGGCCCTAGCTAGATCTAGTTAGATCTATAGAGATTGAGAAACTATACATTATCTTACTCCAAGAAGCCACGAGGATGGGAAAATAACTCTGGGGTGTTGAAATATCTTTTAAAAAGATAGGAATTTCATGCAGTAGATGTTGAGGGCATGTTAGGTGGGGGTATAGTCATAGGTTGAGATTCAAATGTAACTCTAACATATGCATTTTCAATCGTATCAAGTCTTTGAATAGTTTTTCAAGTTAGGATTTGGGCATTAATGTATGTGTCTTCAATGTTTATGGACCATACAATGATATGTAGAGGTATTGGGAAAAGTTTTTCAAACTTAATGCATTAAAGGAACACTGTAGTTATTGGTGGAGATTTGAACTTCACTTAGAATTAGGTCAAAATTTTGGGGGTCAGATGGAGGATGATATGCATTAAAATACTATGGTAGATAGTGATGAGAAAGAAATACCTCAACCCACTCAATAAAGAAGAATGGTTAAGAGCTCCAAAGAAGAAAGCAACAGGGGGTTCAATTTGTTGGAGAGATATGGTCGAGCATGCCATATCATTGGGGATCACCTTTGGTAGAGAATGTACAACACACTGTATTGAGTTGAAACCCCTAGGTTGGTGGTACAGATACTCATTGTTTGTCCCAGGTTTTATTGGAACACTTTCACTCACATCAAATTTTTTTCTTGAGTTATGTCTATGATGGGAATGATAATGGATTATGAAACTCAAGATGGTGAAATGCATATCAACTAGAATCATCCAATGAACACATGGACGAATGGAATAGGTATAGAGAAGCATTGACAAGGGAATCCATCAAACTTCATGACTCATTTGTGTGTGAGGCCTATAAGACAAGGGAACACTAGAATAAATTTGTGATATAAAACCTCCTTACTCCATAGAGAGGGATCACAAGCAAAGTGGAAGTGGCATTCATTGTGGAAATTCAGAGCACCCTTAAAAGCTAGAGTTCTATTATGGCTCATCCTCTCCGATTGAGTTCTCACTTGGGGAAAAATTCAAAGGAGACCTTGATAGGGTCTAAGATATTTTATCCCTTGGAATGAGTAACAAGAGAATGTAACTCGTCCATTTCTTGCATGCCACTTTGTAAAGGAAGTATGCTATGTTGTTGAAAGTCTTATTTATAGGAGGAAAAGGGAATTGGGAAGGCACACTATCAATTGAAGAAGCCCTTCAAATCTAGATAAATGACCACGAGTTAAGAAAAACTCATCATTCATTCCCTATGTTTTTCTGATGTGCCATATGGGTGTCTAAAAATGAGATGCTTTTCAAAATAATTTGTTTTCATACCATTATCACTTTATCACTTTCGATGTTTGGAATAATAAATATATAAGTTATGAAAGACTCAAAACTCGCTATCTCTTAGCTAAATGACATTATGGCAGAAGGCAACCTAGATATACATACAATCTACAATGGACAATGTTGTTAAAAAGCAAAATTTCAAATATTCACTTTTAAACATATCAATCAAACAAATACACAACCTATCAAAACAAGGTCATCAAAGGGTAAGGCACTCTTATGATGGCAATCTCCATAAATGTGGCTAATGGGGGTGATGGTTCTTAGTTCACATACCCTATCTCAAATATCAAATCCTTTCTCAACCCATTGGACTTGACGGCAATCTGATGTCCATGGCCTCCGCGTTAAGTTAACTTTACTTTGTTTGGCGCGTCAGGTAAATTTGGTCTCCCATAAATAAAAGAAGGACGGGCAAAGCAAAGGGAAGCATGGCCAGCGACCATGCTGTCAGACGTCCACAATTAGCTGGCACGCATCATACTTTGCTTAGCTTAGCTGGGGTCATATATTTTATTTATATTTTCTAGTTGGACGCGTGAATTGTCCGTTGGTGGTGGGGGAGCATACTAGTATTAATATGCGCGCCTCTCTCGCATCTCTTAGTCCCTCTTGGTCGAGAGTTGGAATCTCAGATAAGAAACATTGCCACTTCACATTTGGGTTTGTTCTGATATTCACATTCGTTCGGCAAGGGTTGTGCTTGGGGTTTGGACTTCTCAGTATCTGTTAGCAGGAGCAGGTTTCTTGTGAGTGAGCGAGAATGGTAGGCGCAGGGAAGTACGCATCTGCAGCTTTCTTGGTCGTTGTCCTCATAATGATGATGGGAGCAGCAGCAGCAGCAGAAGTAGCAGAGGTGAAGGCAGCTGCCCCCAGTCCAACAATGGAGGCAGGCACTGCTTCAATGCCCTTCCTTCCTTCTCCATTCGCTGCTCTCATCGCCTCCTTCGTCCCCTTTTTCTTGGCCTGTCGACTTTACTGAGGTCTCTCTTCCCTTTTAATGATCAGAGAGAGGTGGCTATTCTTTTCTTTTATATATCTGTGGCCTGTCATATTCTTTTAGGCATACGACACTATCGGAATGTATTTTTTTGGGGGGTTAATCTTTTCTGGATGAGATCCAGAGTATTTTGTATCGGGAACGTGGATTGCTTCCTTCATTGTTTAGCCGTTTAGGAAATAAAGGGATCTTCACGGTCCTTGTAAGAGCTTGTAAGAGTATATTCTTTGAATTTATAAAATTCTTTTAGATAATCGTGGATTTCGGATGCTACAATGGCGGGGACGTTATACAGAGTTAGGGTTTGTCTGTTTTATGGTTATTTATGAATTTCTTTGAGCAGAACGTGCGGTAACCTCTGAAATTATTTTTAAGTAGCTGATAAGCATCTCTTGTATCCTTTACATCTGGATGGTTGCAAACAATCGTATTTCTATTATTTGTAGGGTGGTTTCAGGGTAATAGTTTAAAACTTGAAAAGCCATACGTAGTATGAATATGGATCTTTTGATTGCTTCTCCACTGAAGGATTGAAATGTTTTCCAACATAATGATGGGTTTTTCATTTTATTTTCATCCAGTGATTGCCCCTTATTCTGGTATTGTACGTTTGAGAGATCCTTATGTGCTGTGTTTTACTATGAATCAAATTGAATAACGCTTGAATTGAATTGATGATAATGAAGGTTGTGTACTTTGGACTCATGAACCAATTCTTTTCAATGGAATATTTGACGAGTGCCAGCTCTTTCAGCAAATGTCTTTGACCCACATCTTAGCCTATTATTGTCATTAATATTGACTGGTGCTTGGTAACTTAAAACAATATTATTTTTATATAAAAATAATCATAATAAAAGATATTAAATTTAACTGTTTTTTTCCTAAAAACATGTCATTTTCTTATATTTTCTTTTGACGAGAGTGGATGACTTTGAAAATTAATTAAGTTGTGATTTAAGATGTTTACAGGAGACACCAAAATTAAAACGGTGATAATTCAAAATCTTAAAGGGTGCCTTCTTTAAGATGGTTATTTGTCATTTTAGTCAATTGTCAAACTGCAATTCAACGGATCCTATCAAAAGGGTTTTGTCAAACAAGTTGCTTTGTGATATTGTCAAACAAGTTGTTTACAAAGTTCTATGTTATGTTGTGTGTTCACAACGTTTTTAATTCTACACTATTATTCCTTCCTGCATAGGCATGTTTATAGAGTTGGGTTTGTCTCAACGTAATATTGATTTATGTTTTGATTGGCGATTTTATTTTTTTATGTCCTAAGAGATTAGGAAATTTTTATATAATATTTAAAGTCCTTTATGCCGATCTTTTCTTCTATAAAGTACGTATCTTAAAGTATGTATCTTAGACATTTATGTGTTGTTATTTTATGAATCTGCTTTTTATGTGTTGCATATTTCAACTGGATGACTATTTAATCATTTTTTTTTAGTTTTCTTTAATCTTTGCTAGTAGCATGAGTAACGATTAGTTGCTCTTAAGGTTTCATCTTCAATGGATTTCTTTTACTTCAGACTTCTAACTTATCCATGTCTATCTTCGATATTAATTTCTTTTAGAGGCTTTGTATGTCATCGTGGTTGAATTAAAGTTAGGTCTCTTTGCAAAATTCTTCCTAAATTTTTCATATCATTGGTCTTTGATTGTAGCATACTTGGTTATAGGATTATGGCATTTACTTATGTATTACTACAATAAAATATCACCACTATTATATGGGGTAAGTAGTTATTAGATTTTTACAATAAAATATCACCACTATTATATGAAGGTAAGTAGTTATTAGATTTTTAAAGTAAAAGAATAAACAATAAAATATCACTACTATTATATGGGTAAGTAGTCATTAGATTTTTAGAGTGAAAGAATAAAGTAGTGGGTTAAATTTGTTCACTTAGTTTTTATATGTTTGTCAAATCACTTAACAAAATCAGTGAAATGTTTATGATAAATCTACATACCAAATAATTCTAGGAACTACTCATTCACCATGAGAATATAAACTGAAAATCAAGTCTACAAGAAAACAAAGTTTGGACAACAAAACATACTTCATATATACATAAGCATGAAGTTACAAGTACATACTAACAACTTATCCAAAGAATTTAAAATATAGTCCTTCAAGCTTATCATAAGTTAGGATGCTCCAATGCTCTGTATCTCCAAAAATAAGTTTAAGATTCTCATTTTCTGATTTAGCAATAGACTATGTTTTGAAATCTCTAATTCATACTCCACAAGTTCAATTTCTTTAGCTGAGATGACAATTTCAGTCCTTTCAGAAGACTCGTTGTTAATTTTCTTTTGAGTTTTCTAGGAAAGGTTATGGGGGTTCTTGGAGCAGATTTCTTGGTGGCATGGTTCCTCTTTACAACAGAAAGATGACAAAATGAAAAACTACTTACATGCACAGCCATGTTTGATTACAAATCTCTTAAACAGTTTAAACACATTCATGAGAATTTGAATTTGCTTAATGTAAAAAAAAAATTAAGAATACTTAACCTGGTTTGAGTGAAAACAAAAAACCTGTAATATTTCCAAAATTGATATAAATCTAGTTGCCTAAAGTCCACTTGAAATACAATATTCTGGGCTTTCGGATGACAAATTAACAATTTGTGGTAATAATCAATTTCGGGCGAGTAAATTCATTTTCCTTTTCCTTTTTACCACAATTTTTTTTGTGCATTTAATACTCATCACCTCAAAATCTTACGAGATCTCCCAAAACTTTAGCCACACGTGCGATTGTCATCATCCTGTGCATTGTTGAATCGTTTTAAATCTTATTTCAGGTGAGCTTCCCGCTTTGCATTCAAGTTTAAACGTTAAAATCAGAGACAAATATAACTTTGACATGAGCATATTCAAATTAAAAGTTGATTTTATACTTAGAACAAACTAAACCATCTCGCCAAAAAACCAAGACTACACTGCAGCAAACAGAACCAACACTTAGCTATTCCTACAGGTTGGTTTGACGGGGCAGCTTTGGAAAATGGAATGAGAAGTGAAGTTGGAGGGTTAATAAAACTCACTCGGAATTCTTACTACAAATGGACATACAACTGTGGTCCGGGCACCAACACCATGTTAGGAGTTGTAGGAGTTGTAGTTGCCTTAACAAATTAGTTAGTTAGTGAAACCGGTTTGTTTACAGTTACTCAATTAGTTCAAAACAGTAAAACTGTCTTTGTAAGCAGTTATATAATTCATATGAAATCAATAATCAGTGCGTTCATTCTCAACATTTCCCATTTTTTCTTCTTTTATTTCTCTTTACATGGTATCAGAGCGATAGGTTGGGAGAAGGCGATTCCTATTGTTGTTCTCTTCCGATTCCTGTTAGCTTTGCTTTCGTGTCTTTCTTCCACAGTGAAGAACAGAGAAGAATTTCAGAACGCTGTGACTGTTGTTGCCTGCCAGTTTGAAGATTCTCAACCAGTTTGAAGAATTTCAGAACGCTGTGACTGTTGCTGCTTGCCAGCTTGGAGATTCTTAGCCAGTGTGAAGAAGTGCCACAGAGCTGCCACCGGTTTGGAGAAGAGCTATCCGTCAGTTTGAAGAAGTGCCATAGTGCTACTGCCGGTTTGGAGAAGAGTCACTGCCGCATTGGAAGAGGGCATGGCTGAAAATTACAGGCTTGGAATTTCCTTACATTTTTATTTACTCTGGATTTTGCTGAAGAGTATTTATAAAATTTGGAGTTTATTTAAAGTTTCATTGAAATCTGAAAATTCACTTGGAGTTATATATAAAAAAAATAAAATTGTGGCATTAGAAAAATGTCTAGTTCTTGGTCAATTCAAGCACCAATTCTAGTCAAGTATTTTTCATAGAACCTGATGCAAATGTTGTTGCAGCTATGACTGTTGTTCAAAGAAAAACATTAGAAGAACTTAAGCAAAAAGAAGGAAAAGACAAATCATATATTTTAGTTTCATTAAATGATTCTATATTTCCTAAAATTATTGGTGCCAAGACTGCTAAAGAAGCATGGGATATTCTTAAGTTAGCTTATAAGGGTAATGATAAAGTGAAAACTGTGAGACTTCAAACCCTTAGAACTCAATTTGAAACCCTCAAGATGAGTGAATCAGAAAGTGTTGATCAATTTATGACTAAAGTGATGGGTAGTATTAATCGACTTAAGATTAATAGCGAAAAAGAACTCACAGACCAAAGAGTTGTTGAAAAAGTTCTTAGAAGTTTACCTAAGAAATTTGAAATGGTAGTTACTGCTCTTCTTGAGTCGAAAGATCTACCTAATTTTTCTATAGAAGAATTGACTGGTTCATTGTTATCTCATGAAGCAAGGATGACCTTGGATCTCGGTACTTTAGAACATGCATTTTAGACTAAAGTGTTCATGGACAGAGGCAGAGGCAGAGGTTTTCATGGATGTGGTCGAGGACGTGGTAGAGGACGTTCCCAAATACGAGATAAACCTGAAGAAACAAAAGACCAGTTAGAGCAGTCAAGATCGTCTTCATAAGATCGTGGTCAGAGATGGACAAGTAAATCAGTAATCCAATGTCGTTATTGTAAAAAGTTGGGTCATCATATATCTGAATGTCGTAAGTTGCAGTTTAGAAATAAAGCTAATGTCTAAGAAAGTGAAACATCTGATACTATGTTTCTTTCATGTCAAGTATCTCAGCAAATTCTTGACAAAGATGTTTGGTTGCTAGATAGTGGATGTAGCAATCATATGACTAGTCACAATGATTTACATTCTAATCTTGATACATCTCTTATTACTACAATTAGTTTGGGTGATGATCATGCAATCAAAGCCTCAGGAAAAGGTGTTGTGCCAGTTTTAACAAAGCAGGGTGAAGTGAAAAATATTCCTGATGTTTACTATGTACCAAATATCAAACACAATTTGTTGAGTATAGGGCAATTAATGGCGCATGGTTATGATGTCACTTTCCGCAACAACACTCGCACAATTCTTAATCAAACTAAAAGACTTGTTGCAAAAGTCCCTATGACAAAGAACAGATTGTTTCCTTTAGAAATGAGAAGTGGGAAGATGTATGCATGTAATATTTCTAATGTGACTGAAACTGAGTTTTGGCATTATCGTTATGGTCATTTACCAGTGAAAAGTATGAGTTTGTTACAAAGACAGTTTATGGTGACAGGATTGCCTCTTTCGATTAATGAGATTCCTTCTTGTGAAAGTTGCATAGTAGGAAAACACTAGCGAGATAGTTTTCCATCATCCTCTTATAGAGCCAAAGAGTGCTTAGATTTAGTTCACACAGACTTATGTGGACCTACGCAAAATCGGATTGGTGGAAGTTTTTATTTTCTGACATTCATTGATGATTGTAGCAGGAAAGTTTGGGTTTATTTTCTCAAGCACAAATCCAAGACTTTCACTCGATTCAAAGAATTCAAGGCTGAAGCAGAGAAACAAAGTGGCAGGTTTGTCAAAGTTTTGAGATCCGATGGAGGAGGTGAATATGACCAAGAGAGTTTGTTGATTTTTGTAAACATCATGGTATTAAAAAGAAAACGACTACCAGATATACTCCACAACAAAATGGAGTGGTAGAAAGAAGAATCGCACCATCATGAACATGGCCAGGAGTTTATTTACAGCAAGAAAAATGTCCAAAGATTACCAGGCTGAAGCAGTTGCATGTTCAATTTACATATTTAACAGATCACCAACTTCCAGTGTTCAAGGTAAAGTACCTGAAGAAAAATGGAGTGGATTTAAGGTAAATGTTTCTCATTTCAAAAATTTTGGTTGTGTTGCTTTTGCTCATGTTCCTGAAGAGATAAGAAAGAAGCTTGATGATAGAAGTGAAAAGTACATTTTTATTGGTTATAGTGAACAGTCGAAAGCATACAGATTATACAATCCTATTACTAAGAAATTTCTAGTAAGTAGAGATGTTAAGTTTATGGAAGATAAATCATGGGATGAAATGGAAGACAATACTTCTCACAATCCTTCTCTTGAGTTAGATGAACATCAAACACCTACAAAGAAAGATGAACATCAAGAATCAATAACACGTCTTCCAAGATTGCAAGTTCAAAATGAAAGTAGTTCTTCATCTCATAATGATTCATCTTCATCTCATAGTGATTCAGATTATGACCATAATCATCAAAGAATGAGAAGTTTGCGTTATATATATGACCAAGATGATAATGTAGTACAGTTTGCATTTTTCTCATCTCAAACTACTTGTTTTGATGAAGCTGCAAAGCAAAAAGTATGGGTAGATGCAATGAATAATGAAATAGAAGCTATTGAAAGAAACAATACATGGGATTTAGTTGATCTACCTGCAGATAAAAATGTCATAAGTGTCAAATGGGTTTATAAAACTAAACTGAATGAAAAAGGTGAGATTGAGAAACACAAAGCAAGGTTAGTTGCCAGAGGTTTTTCACAACAACCTCGCAATGATTATGGTGAAACTTTCGCACCTGTAGCAAGATTAGATACTGTTCGATTTGTTTTGGCCATTGCAGCACAAAATAAGTGGTCTATTTATCAAATGGATGTTAAGTCCGCCTTCTTGAATGGAGTGTTAAATGAAGAAGTGTATGCTCATCAACCAGCTGGATTTGAAGTTAAAACACAAGAGCATCGAGTGTACAAATTAAAGAAAGCCTTGTACGGTTTAAAGCAAACTCCGCGAGCTTGGTATAGTAGGATTGATCATTATTTACTCAAAGATGGTTTCAGTAGGAGCGAAAATGAGCATACTTTGTATATCAAGGTAAATTAGCAGGGTAATATTCCCATCCTATGTCTTTATGTTGACGACATGATCTACACAGGAAACATAATGTTAGATACATTTAGATCAGCCATGAAAAATGAGTTTGAAATGACAGATCTTGGATTAATGAAGTATTTTTTAGGCATTGAAGTAGACCAATCTGATCATGGTATATTTATTAGTCAACAAAAATATGCTGCTGATGTTTTGAAAAAAATTAAGATGGAAAAGTGTAAGCCTGTTGACACTCCTATTGCTCTTGGCACTAAATTAAGCAAGGAAGATTTGGGATCAGTAATAAGTTCCACATTGTATAAACAACTTGTTGGTAGTCTTATGTATCTTACTACTACAAGACCTGACATAACATATGCAACAAGTTACATTTCCAGGTTTATGGAATCTCCTAAGTGTTGGCATCAGAAGTCACTCCTGGATTGCAACAGGAGTAAGCCTGAGGCCCATCAGTTTGAATGTCACGATTTGTTGATAAAGGGTGATGAATGGAAGAAAACTCGGAACAATATCGTTCTAACTCAGAAACTAGGCCAGGCATGCACAAGCAGATGAGGTCTTGGTTCAATTTCAGGCAGTAAGTTGTAATAAGGGTGAGTAGGAGGAAGACTTCTGTGAGGAAATGTGAAGGGTTGTTGTGGGCATCGGGCTTCCAAAAGCCTGTAGAAGAAAACTTTGAACACAAGAACTTCTTATATTAAAAAACAGTAACACTAAAAGAACATAACAGAGCTATAATAAATCCTTTATCATAACACAGTCACGACGATTCATATCAATCATTCAATCATGAACCCTTTCAGTTTGAGATCGAAACAAGATGAAAAAGAGAGTTGCCTTACATTAAACAAGGAAATTTCATATACAGATACATAGCCCGGAAAACCAGTGCTTCATTAAAACATTACGGTCCGGAGCTCTGCTCTACCATCCATCATTACAAAAATACAAAAACTGAGTATATATACTCAGAGCAATTCACCCCCTTGGCAACAGGAGGGTAACTGAGACATTAAAGTCTAACTTAGCATGCACATGCTCTTCTGGTCAGTCGAGGACATCAGATCGGCATGGTTTTTTTTTTTTAGGATCGTCCTGCACACAGGACGATATTGGGCAGAATGCCTGCCAGAAGCCCCATACCTTACATTCATGGCTTGAGCTGAGGTCTCAACCACCTGCTCAATATTCATTAACTGCTTCTTCCATGGAGGGTGGTCGAGACTGAAAAATTTTCGCATTTCGCGTTGCGGCGATTCCCGATGCAATGGAAGAGCGTCTCCCTTGTCTTTTGAAATCCCAGTAGCCGGAATGCCAAAATGGCTTTTCACGTTTCGGGTTTCGGCGATTCCTGATGTAGTGGAAGAGCGGCTCCCTTGTCTCTTGAACTCCTAGTAGCTGGAATGCCGAAATGGCTTTTTGCGTTTCGGGTTTGGGCGATTCCTGATGCAGTGGAAGAGCGGCTCTCTTGTCTTTTGAAATCCGGGTAGCTGGAATGTCGAAATGGTTTTTCATGTTTCGGGTTTCGGCGATTCCCGATGCAGTGGAAGAGCGGTTCCCTTGTCTTTTGAAATCCCAGTAGCCAGAATAACCAAATGACTTTTCGCGTTTCGGGTTTCATCGATTCCCGATGCAGTGGAAGAGAGACCCCGTGTCTTTTGAAGTCCCGGTAGCCGAAATCACGAAACGGCTAATCACTTCGCGACTTTGGCCATAAGAGATGAGCCCATGTGCTAAACCTCGTGAAATTCCGCGACTCAAGATTACCCGATGATCGTTGATCTGCTCCATCTGTGGATCCTCACCGTTGAAGACAAAATGTCTGCTTGCTTGATTTTAAGCCCGAAATGGATTTCTTCTGTGCGCTGCGCTCGACGCTCATGACTACGGCCTTTGAATAAAACTCATTTGATGGGTTTTTAAACCCCATTTCTACACATTTACACCAAGGGTTTGAAATCGGAGAGAAACAACACCTTGCAAGAATTGGCGCTAACACTAAGTATTGTCATTGAAAAGTTGGTAAGAGGATCTTAAGATACATTGCAGGTACAACCACTTATGGTTTGTGGTACAGAGCTTCAGCAGACAGTATGCTTACAGGTTATACCGACAGTGATTATGCAGGAAGTATTGACGACAGAAAAAACACTTCAGGCTATGCTTTTCTTTTTGGAAAGAATTTGATTTCATGGGCATCTAAGAAGCAACCCATAGTTTCTATCTCTTCTGCAGAGGCGGAATATATAGCGGCAACAATAGCAACATGCCATGCAGTTTGGCTTAAAAGGCTTTTGATGGATTTTGGATATACGACAAAAGAACCTATTTCGATTTTTTGTGACAATAACTCTGTCGTTTCCTTGTCGAAGAATAATGTGTTTCATCAGAAAAACAAACACATTGATACTCAATTTCACTTCATTCGTGAACTCGTAAAAAATGGTGACATTTTCCTCAAATTTTGTGGTTCTAAAGCTCAGCTAGCTGATATCTTCACTAAACCTTTGGGAAGAGATGTTTTTCAATTTCAACGTCAAAGTTTAGGCATTATTAATAATGTAATCCTCCAGATTAAAAGGGAGTGTTAGGAGTTGTAGTTGCCTTAACAAATTAGTTAGTTAGTGAAACCAGTTTGTTTACAGTTACTCAGTTAGTTCAGAAACAGTAAAACTGTCTTTGTAAGCATTTATATAATTCATATGAAATCAATAATCAGTGCGTTCATTCCCAACATTTCCCAAGTATTCTTCTTTTATTTCTCTTTACACACCAGGGCAGAACTTTTGGGCGCCTGTGTAACATCCCGCTCTGGCGCACTTACAAAACTTATTCTTTGAGGACACTTGCTCGCAAGTGATATGGACTTTTCTGATATTAATTCATTTATGCTTGATTATGATGCGTTCTGATAGACGACATGATGTTTTACTACTTGATGTAGACAGGTGCTATTGACTCAGTTGCATTGAGTGTGCAGGGTTTCGGACCTTGAGGATGCAGAGGCATCGGTGGAACCCCCTTGGACTCCGGATTGAGTCAGGGAGTGTG
>ML779763.1:31218-56456 GCA_009831015.1 Picea engelmannii | reverse complement strand
CTTTTTTGTGCAGAAATAGTAAACTCTACTGTTGGATTCTTCCATCTGTGACTGTACTGTACTTAACATCTAGTGTCGTTTTCTGCTTACAGCTGCTAGTTGTACGCCTTATGTCTAGGGGCGTTTATTGCTTGTTGTCACTGTGATATGTCGGGGTCATCTTGCTGTGTTCGTCTTGCTTGCGTCTTGATCTAGGTCGGGTTACTAGTTTCTGCCTGAGCAGTCAGCCAGGAGCCTGTCTAATCTACTTTCGAGAAGACATAAGACTAAACGCCCTGCTTTCCTGTGCAGAAATAGTAACCCTAACACCATGGATTCTTCCCTCTGTGTCCTTACTGTGCACCCCCAGTATGATTTAATGTTTGTGTTGTGCGCCTTATGCCTATGTTCATATATGGTTGCAGTTACTCGTTGTGTGCCTTCAGTCTTCTTGTGTTGAACATCGTGGTTGCGTCTTGTTGGTTGTCGAGTGTCGATGTAGAGTCAAGTGTGTTTGTTACTTCTACACGCGCGCACACACCTTAAACAAAAAAAAAATTTGCACCTGTTCTCAGAGTTTTTGGCGTAACGAGGAGGTCGTTACAGCCTGGGCTACACATCTTTTGGCTTCTAGACTCCATATAGATGTCCTTCAGGTTGTTGGGGACTCCAGAATTGTCATAGAGTGGTTGAGCAATAGAGGAGACCTCCAAGTTGTCTCCCTACTTTCGTGGAAAGATAGAATTAGAAATCTGTAGACTACATTTAAGAAGCTCAACTACATTCATACTCACACTCAGCATAACAAGTTTGTTGATCGCCTCTCTAAGGAAGCACTATAGAAAAAAGTGAGAATAATCACATACAATCTCTGGATAGATGGCCATGATGGACAAACTCTATCCATATCCCTGTGCTAAGATCAGATCACAATCCATCTTCCTCAGCGGACTTTCTTGACATGAAAGCAAGATTATTTTATGAACATAGCACATATTTTACTCTTTCTATTTGAGCCTTCCTTAGTCTTCTTCTAGCATTTTGTTAACATGAATTTCATCGCATTGCTTTGGTTGAAAGACTGCCATTAGAGGAAGTACATCAAGCATCACTTCTTGGATGCGCTTTATAATTCTCTTTGTTATGAGAACAAATTATATACAAAGATATAATCCGTAATTTTTCCTGTTGGAAAAAACTAAACCATTTGGTTGGCAAAAGTTAACTAATAATCTGAACAAGACACATGGAGATTGAACAAAGTCAAAACTTTGTATTCGAGCGGGGTTAAATCTTTACTCAACAAATGTTTTGAAATGATTCGAAATGCATTCAGAAACAACCATAACTTTGTTCAATTAAAATAGAAAATCAGTTCGAAACAGATAAAAAAGAACTCAAATCTGGAGAATGTCAGTCGAGTTAAAACAAAACTTGTCTTTAATTGAAAACGCAAACAAAACTTCCAAACTAAAGTTATTATTTCAATCGAAATAAGAAAGAAATCAAAAGTTTGTGATTTATTCGAAATGTAGCTCAACCAAAAGTTTTAAAATGCCCAGAAATATGAAAATTTTCAAAAATTTCACTAGTATAGAAGATTTGAAAATTTTAAATCTCCAAAAATTCATCAGGTGAAGATAAATAAAACAAAATTGTATTATTAAGACAAAAAAAAACAAAGTGGTACTCAAAATATCTCAATACTTCAGGGTGTCTTGAAACCTCAATAGGTGGAAAAAGAATTTCGATGTTGAAACTTGGCCCTAGAGATTGAGAAACTATACATTATCCTACTCCAAGAAGCCATGGGGATGGGGAAAAGAACTCGAGGATGCTGAAATATCTTTTAAAAAGCTAGGAATTTCATGTAGTAGATGTTGAGGGCATGCCAGGTGGGGGTATCGCCATAGGTTGACGTTCAAATGTAACTCTAACATATGCATTTTCAATTGTATCAAGTCTTTGAATAATTTTTCAAGTTAGGATTTGGGCATTAATGTATGTGTCTTGAATGTTTATGGACCATACAATGATATGTTTTTCAAACTTAATGCATTAAAGGAAGATTTTGTAGTTATTGGTGGAGACTTGAACTTCACTTAGAATTAGGTCAGAAGTTTGGGGGTCAGATGGAGGATGATATGCATTAAAAGACTATGGCAGATAGTGATGAGAAAGAAATACCTCAACCCACTCAATAAAGAAGAATGGTTAGGAGCTCCAAAGAAGAAAGCAACAGGGGGTTCGATTTGTTGGAGAGATATGGTCGGGCATGCCATATCATTGGGGATCACCTTTGGCAGGGAATGGAAAACACACCATATTGAGTTGAAACCCCTAGGTTGGTGGTACAAGTACGCATTGTTTGTCCCATGTTTTATTGGAACACTTTCACTCACATCAAATCTTTTTCTTGAGTGATGTCTATGATGGCAATGATAATGGATCATGGAACTCAAGATGGTGAAATGCATATCAACTAGAAACATCCAATGAACATAGACAAAAATGGAATAGGTATAGAGAAGCATTGATAAGGACATCCATCAAACTTCATGATCAACATGACTCATTGGTGTGTGAGGCCTATAAGACAAGGGAACACTAGAATACATTTGTGATATAAAACCTCCTTACTCCATAGAGAGGGATCACAATCAAAGTGGAAGTGGCATTCAATGTGGAAATTCAAAGCACCCTTAAAAGCTAGAGTTCTATTATGGTTCATCCTCTCTGATTGAGTTCTCACTTGGGGAAAAATTCAAAGGAGACCTTGGTAGGGTCTAAGATATTTTATACCTTGGAATGAGTAAGAGGAGAATGTAACTCGTCCATTTCTGGCATGCCACTTTGTAAAGGAAGTATGCTATGTTGTTGAAAGTCTTATTTATAAGAGGAAAAGGGAATTGGGAAGGCACACTATTAATTGAAGAAGCCCTTCAAATCTAGATAAATGACCATGAGGTAAGAAAAACTCATCATTCATTTCCTATGTTTTTTTGATGGGCCATCTGGATGTCTAAAAATGCGATGCTTTTCAAAATAATTTACTGGCATACCATTATCACTTTCTTTGGATGTTGGAATAATAGATATATAAGTTATGAAAGACTCAAAACTCGTTATCTCTTAGCTAAATGACATTATGGCACAAGGCAACCTAGATATACATACAATAAGGCACTCTTATGGTGGCAATCTCCATAAATGTGGCTAATGGGGGTGATGGTTCTTAGTTCACATACCCTAGGTCAACTATCAAATCCTTTCTCAACCCATTGGACTTGACGGCAATCTGATGTCCATGGCCTCCGCGTTAAGTTAACTTTACTTTGTTTGGCGCGTCAGGTAAATTTGGTCGCCCATAAATAAAGAAGGACGGGCAAAGCAAAGGGAAGCATTGCCAGCGGCCATGCTGTCAGAGGTCCACAATTAGCTGGCACGCATCATACTTAGCTTAGCTTAGCTGGACGCGTGAATTGTCCGTTGGTAGTGGGGGAGCATACTAATATTAATATGCGCGCCTCTCTCGCATCTCTTAGTCCCTCTTGGTTGAGAGTTGGAATCTCGGATAAGAAAGATTGCCACTTCACATTTGGGTTTGTTCTGATATTCACATTTCTCCGGCAAGGGTTGTGCTTGGGGGTTTGGACTTTTCAGTATTGGCTAGCAGGATCAGATTTCTTGTGAGTGCGAGCGAGAATGGCAGGCGCAGGCAAGTACGCATCTGCAACTTTCTTGGTCGTTGTCGTCATAATGATGGGAGCAGCAGAAGCAGCAGAGGTGAAGGCAGCTGCCCCCAGTCCAACAATGGAGGCAGGCACTGCTTCAATGCCCTTCCTTCCTTCTCCATTAGCCGCTCTGATCGCCTCCTTCATCCCCTTTTTCTTGGCCTGTCGACTTTACTGAGGTCTCTCTGGTCCCTTTTTATGATCAGGGAGAGATGGCTATTCTTTTCTTTTATATAACTGTGGCCTATCATATTCTTTTAGGCATATGACACTATTGGAATGTATTTTTTTGAGGGGTTAATATTTTCTGGATGAGATCCAGAGTATTTTGTATCGCGAACGTGGATTGCTTCCTTCATTGTTTAGCCGTTTAGGAAATAAAGGGATCTTCACGGTCCTTGTTCTTGTATATTCTTTGAATTTATAAAATTCTTTTAGATAATAGTGGATTTCGGATGCTACAATGGCGGGGACGTTATACAGAGTTAGGGTTTGTCTGTTTTAGGGTTATTTATGAATTTCTTTTGTCAATTTTAGTGATATTTATGAATTTCTTTGAGCAGAATGTGCGGTAACCTCTGAAATCATTTTTTAAAGTAGTTGATAAGCATTTCTTGTATCCTTTACATCTGGATGGTTGCAAACAATCATATTTCTATTGCAACCAGTCGTTCGTATTTCTATTATTTGTAGGGTGGTTTCAGGGTAATAGTTTAGAACTTTTTTCCATCAAAAAAATTCACACAAATTATATTAAAATATAATTTTTAAAAACATCACAGACTTTTGTTCACTGATGACTTACGTTGGCCAAACATGCTCCCTCAGAGCTGCCTTTAAAAAACTGTTACACTACATCGTGGTTTCAGGGTACTAGTTTAAAACTTGAAAAGACATACATAGCATGAATATGGATTTTTTTATTGCTTCTCCACTGAAGAATTAAAATGTTTTCCAACATAATGATGGGTTTTTCATTTTATTTTGATGTAGGCTAAATTGATGAAATGGATTTTTTCAGGGTATATTTGCTCAAAGTTTGGTGAGAAATTGTTGGATTAGTAGATTTGAGTGATTATTTTTATATAATCCTAGTGTTTGAGTGATTATTTTTATATAATCTTAGTGTTCTGAGAGTTTTTCAACTTAAATCAATTTCTACATTCAAAAATGAATTTTGAACAACAAAAAATAGTGATTTGTGTAAATTTATATAGTAAAACAATTAACCAACACCTTTTATTTTCATCAAGTGATTCATCCAGTGATTGCTTGTTAGTCTGGTGTTGTACAATCACCTTATTCTGTTATTGTACGTTGGACAGATCCTTATGTGCTGTGTTTTACTATGAATCAAATTGAATAACGCTTGAATTGAATTGATGATAATGAAGGTTGTGTAGTTTGTACTCATGAACCAATTCTTTTCAATGAGATATTTGACGAGTGCCAGCTGTTTCAGCAACTGTCTTTAACCCACAGCTGTTTCAGCAAATGTCATTAACCCACATCTTAGCCTATTATTGTCATTAATATCGACCGGTGCTTGGTAACTTAAAACAATATTATTTTTATATAAAATTTAACTTTTTTTTCCTAAAAACATGTCATATTTTCTTCTGAGAAAATTAAGTTGTGATTTAAGATGTTTACAGGAGACACCAAAATTAAAACGGTGATAATTCAAAATCTCAAAGGTGCCTTCTTTAAGAGGGTTATTTGTCATTTTAGTCCATTGTCAAACTGCAATTCAACGGATCCTATCAAAAGGGTTTTGTCAAACAAGTTGCTTTGTGATATTGTCAAACAAGTTGTTTACAAAGTTCTATGTTATATTATGTTTTCACAACGTTTTTAATTCTACATTATTATTCCTTCCTGCATAGGCATGTTTATAGAGTTGAGTTTGTCTCAACGTAATATTGATTTATGTTTTGATTGGTGATTTTTTTTTATGTCCAAAGAGTTTAGGAAATTTTTATATAATATTTAAAGTCCTTTATGCAGTTCTTTTCTTCTATAAAGCATGCATTTTAGACATTTATGTGTTGTTATTTTATGAACCTGCTTTTTATGTGTTGCATATTTCAATTGGATGACAATTCAGTCATTTTTTAGTTTTCTTTAATCTTTGCTAGTTATAGCAAGAGTAATGCTAACGCTTTCAACGGTTAGTTGCTCTTAAGGTTCCATCTTTAATGGATTTCTTTTACTCTAGACTTCTAACTTATCCATGTCTATCTTCCATATTAATTTTTTTTATAAGCTTTGTATGTCATCGTGGTTTAATTATAGTTAGGTTTCACAATATTTTGCAAAATTCTTTCGAAGTTTTCTATGTCATTGTTGTTTGATTGTAGCATACTTGGTTATAGGATTATGGCATTTACTTATGCATTACTACAATAAAATTTTTATCACTATTATATGGGGTAAGTTGTTATTATATTTTTAAAGTGAAAGAATAAAGTAGTGGGTTAAATTTGTTCACTTAGTTTTTATATGTTTGTCAAATCACTTAACAAAATTAGTGAAATGTTTATGATAACTCTACATACCAGGAACTACTCATTCACCATGAGAATATAGGCTTAAAATCAGGTCTGTAAGAAAGCAAAGTTTGGACAACAAAGCATACTTCATATATACATAAACATGAAGTTACAAGTACATACTAACAACTTATCCAAAGAGTACAAAATAGTCCTTCAAGTTTATCATAAGTTAGGACACTCCAATGCTCCCCAAACCCTAGCTAGGGAAACCACAAGAAGCTAAAATCACATCGATTGTCAAAACCTAGCAACCAACTCCTCTTAGCTAGGAATCATCCCCAACAAAATTTTGTCATTCCACCAAAGATCCACAATTAGCAAGCAAACACATCGACAAGTCCTCTTGACAGCTACACTTGCATCACGCAAGTGTGCAAGATAATCTTCCACTATCTTTCCACATTCGAAATTACAAGTAGCCCTAGTGTTTCCTATGCCACAAACCATAGGCTTCTCTCACAAGAACCACAAGAACAAGTGCTCCCTTTCCTCCCCTAAGGCTTCTCTAAAACCATAGGGTAAACCTTAACCCTAATGCCTTCCTTGCATCAAACACAAGAACTCGACTGCACTAGACAAGAGTGCAAAGTACAATGAAGAAGAAATACCCATGAAAGTTACAAGTTCACCAACATCTCTAAGATAAGATTGATGCAGATGTGATCAATGAAATAATGGATATCTCCTCCCTTTATATAGAATATGCGAGGGAGGCCAACAATAGTAAAGTGGACAAGGTCCACAAACAACTATCTCAAACAACTTAACTAATCACTGGATATGTCCACATGTGAAGCACTCCAACTCTAAGGTGACACATGTCAAGCTCCAAGATAAGCACATCCATCAAGAAAGGCTCCTAAGGTGAACACTCCATAAAGAATAATGGATATCTCCTCCCTTTATATAGAATAGGCGAGGGAGACCAACAATAGTTAAGTGGGCAAGGTCCACAAACAACTATCTCAAGCAACTTAACTAATCCCTAGATAGGTCCACATTTGAAGCACATCCATCACGTAGGGGTCCTAAGGTGAGCACTCCACAAGACAAGGTCCAACACTCCTCTAGAGAGGTCCCCAATGCTCCAATGCTACCTCCTTAGCCATGCACTCCTCTGAGTCCACCACACCTCTATGAATGCTCTTCAACCCAAGCGTCCTCAAGTCAAGCACAAGCCTCCAGTAAGAAACTGTTGGGAAATGAGACACAATTCCACGCTAAACCTAACAAAAGAGAGGAAGAAAGATTTAATCAAGAAAGTAAATGACAACACAATCACACAATACACAAAGATTTTACCCTGGAAACCCAAACTGGGAAAACCAACATTCCTTGAGCGTTTTGTTCCTTGTTGTCTTATTCATTCAAAATAAAAGGTTACATGTCTAACTTTGGTCCACATCTAAGACATAATCGATATCATACCCTCTTGCTTGCGCAAGAACTACCATGTAGTCAATTCAACTTACATCTGCATGAGCAACAACCTTTAAATTACGAACTCTTGGTGATTAGTCATTCATCATCTAAAGATTCAAGATTCATTGATTAGCCTTTACGGCCTTACAACACACCTCTTTATAGGCTTTACAGTAAGAAAACCCTAAAGAAATGGTGCCCCAAAACGATTACAGATCCATGCAGATCATTGGCTATAAATCTTATTAATCTCAGGATTATGTTACAGTCGACTACCAAGTCGTATTACTTGTCGACTACCGATCGACCTTCATTCCGTTGCCACATGTTGTAACGTCCCCGACCATCAACCCCACTGCCAGTCAACGCTACTACGCGGAACATTCACACACACACACACACACACACACAGATATATATATATATATATATATATATATATATATAANTAACATGCATATTTAATGAAATTTAACCAAAAAATACAAAGTAACTGCAGAATTACTGCTAACATACACAATTAATGGAAAACAACCGTAATTCATACTTGCAACATAATACATGATAACATTTCAAAGAGACAGACACGCATCACATATAACTTAAGTACACAATTAATACTTATCTTTAAACCGGAGTAATTCCACCAACTATGTGCAGACCTTCCATGAACCTCCCAGCCATAGACCACACTGCTCATCACGCTCAGCAGTGGGTCACCCTCGAGCTAGGATTAAGCTCCACCCAAGGCAAGAGAATCCTAGACTAGGTTGAGGTTACAAGAAAACTGCACAATGAAACCAGAAGGATTCTCTCCAAGAGCCTTCTTACGCCCACTACTCACAGACTCTCATTCCCCACATGCATGTTCCACCCGGGAGTATACACCTTCACAAGCACAGTCCATCGGTTGTTTCACCTCCCTCTCTAGGTCTTAGCAACATGTCGGATCAAGAATTATCAGAGCTCCATAGCTGGTGCTGGACTCTCTTTGGGAGAAAACACTTCCCAACAGAGTCTCTCACTCGGAGAGAGCTGCTCACAGGCCTGACAACCTGCCTCTTCTACCACGAGCCTGACAACCAGCTTCTTCAACATACTCCTAGACTCAGCTTCAGCCAGATGAGGACAATAGCAATGGTTCAACACCCATTCACACAGGGATGACAGTAGCAACAACAGATGGGCATGGCATCGCAAGCGGCGACAACCCACGCTAAAACACGACACGACTAAGGCAATTACCCAGGTGTCGGGTTCCTTAGAAAACACAGAATGAATCACAGATTTCGGGTTTCAGGATGCGTGGTTGTGCCTAGGTTCCACAAAGAGGCAAAACGGTTCAAACAAAGGATCAATCCATGGGTTTTCCCCACTGGTTTCAAGGTGCGGGGCAAGAAAAACACAGAGGTCGATCAAAGAGATCTCATGGTTTCAGACGGAGGATCGGGAAATTGGCAGAACGAACCCCCAACTCAGTTGACGTTTCAGCTTTTAACTGCATAAGCCCAGGTCGACACTTGTCTTCCTGGGGCTGCATGCGTTCCCTTTGGCACACATTGCCTTTCCTAGGACTTAGGATAAAAGCATGTCTTTCACACAACGTTGGAATAATAATAAATTATCATTCTCAAGGACTCAATCCCCTAAGCTTAGCCCCTCTTTCCAACCTTTTACCCCATTTTCTCTTACCCACCATGTGGAAGCTTATTCCCCCATCACTCTTTCTTCGTGGTCGGTATGCACACAACAATGTTTAATCTTTATTAATGTTTTTCATATTTACATATACAAAAACATGCTATTGGCCTTTAACACTTAGGCTCTCCGCCCTAATAAACACATAATCCCACAAACTTATCAACATTCGACTCACTAGCCTACAAAACATGATTACAATTTATAAACATGATTATAACTCATAATATAACTAGGGCATGTCCTTGGGGTATTAAAATCCCCTCCCCTTATTTTTGCACTATCCTCGGTGCAACTCTTTACACAACATCAACAAGATTTTCAAAATCTTCAAAACGATTGTGGTATTCTGCCCGCATAGCGTCTTCATGTTCCCATGTCACATCATCAGGACCGTACCAGGTCCACTGGACCTTTACAAGCCCTATGGCTCGATTCCAGAAATGTTTGTTTTTCCGGTCCAATATGTGCACATGTTGCACTTGCATGACACCTTCTTGCTCCACCTGAATCACATTCCAATCGATTACATGATTACCATCAGGTATATATTTCTTAAGAAATGAAATATGAAACACATTATGTTCAATCATGGATGCAGATAATGCAAACATATATTCCACTGGCCCAATCCTTTCTAGGATTTCAAATGGCCCACAAAAGCTGGCTGCCAATTTGGAACAGTTTCCCAGCCTCAGGGAACTTCTATTGGCTTTCACTTTCAGGAAAACATGATCGCTCACTTTAAACTCTTTGTGGGTTATGTTTTTATCAGTATAATTTTTCTTCCTATCTTGGGTAGCCTTTAAATTCTGCTTTATTTTCAGCATTTGCTCTTCCGTTTCCTTGAGCAACTCTGGCCCAACTACTGCCCTATTAGTTGGATTATCCCAACTTATTGGAGTATTGGACTTGGTATCAAGCATTATCCCAACTACTGCCCTAGTAGTTGGATTATCCCAACTACTGCGATAAAGTGCTTGAAATGGGCTCATCTTCAACAATGCTTGATACCCATTATTGTAAGCGAATTCTACCAAGTGTAGGTAGTCTTTCCATTTAGATGGTTTGTCCATCACATACATCCTTAGTATGTCATTTATCACTCAATTCACCCGCTCTGTCTGCCCATCAGACTGAGGATGATAGGCTGTGCTAAAGTTCAGATTTGTTCCAAATCCTTTGAATAACCCTTTCCAAAATTTGGAGGTGAATTTCGGGTCTCGGTCAGAGACAATTGTCCTGAGAATACCGTGCAATTGTGCTATTTCCCTCATAAAAATATCAACAACATTAGCTGCCTTGTGAGTAGTCTTTAATGGAATAAAATGGGTAGCTTTCGTAAGCTTGTCCACCACCCCCTGTTGGGTATGTGTTATATTCTGCATCGGGACCGCATTTTTTCTGCCTCGGGACCACATTATATTTAGGTGGTTTTTCAGCACATGGTTTCTTTGTCGATGGTTTTCTATTTCCGGTTAAGGAATCAGGGTTTTGGACTAATCCAGGTGATTGAGTTAGGGTTTTGGATGCCGCTGGCTCCTATATGTATTTTGTATTGTAAACATTGTAACATGATGAATAATATAGAATATGCTAGTTTTCCCGGTTTGGGTTTCCAGTGGAAAAATCTCTGTGTAATGTTTGTATTTTCCATTGTATCTTTTCTGTTCCTTTACTGAATATCTGTTTGCAGTAGATATTGTACAAGGTTATAATTTACACCACCATGATTGAATCATGCTGCTTGCCTATCCTGGGCAATCCTGTGATGAAATCCATTGTCACTACTTCCGACTTCCACTCAGGAATGGGTAAAGGCTGCAACAACCCTGTTGGGTGCCTGTGCTCAACTTTAACCTTCTGGCACTCCATACATCTGGCGATGTATTCTGCAATCTCTTTATTCATACCTAGCCAAAAGTAATGGATCTTGGCCGTTGCCACAACTTTCTGATATCCAGGGTGCCCAACATAAGGCACATTATGCATTTCTTTCAAAATCATAAGTTTCAATTCCTGGACGTTAGGTACATAAATTTTGTTCTTGTACATAAGTGTTCCGTCAGTTTCCAATTTATAATTCTCCACTTTCTGTAGCATCTTACCTTGCTATAGCTTTGCTACCAAATCCCTGTACTGCAAATCTGTATTTGCAGCCTCCAAAATTCTGCCTTTAATATCAGTTCGGTACGTGCTAGTGGTTGTAGCATGTAATTCATGCACTCTCCTGCTGAGTGCATTATCCACTTTGTTGTTTTTTTCCTTTGATATGCTTGATATCAAAGTCTTATTCACAAAGAAACTCCAACCACCTACTTTGCCTAGCATTCAAGGTTGGTTGATCAAACAAATACTTCAGACCATTGTGGTCTGTTCTCAGTTCGAACCTCTTTCCCATGAGGTAATGCCTCCATTTATTTAGAGCATGAACGATGACCGCCAACTCCAAATCCCGAGTTGCCTAGTTCATTTCGTGCTCTTTCAACTTTCTGGATTCATAACAAATTACGAATCCATTCTGGCTGAGGACTCATCCCAATCCTTCTTTGCATGCATCTATACACACTACAAAGTCTTCATTTAGATCTACAATCCTTAGGATTGGAGCACTGGTTAATAGTTGCTTCAATTGCTGGAAGCTTTTCTCACATTCCTTTGTCCACTGAAATTTCTTCTCCTTCCTTTGCAAGGAAGTGATAGGGTAAGCTATTCTTGAGAATCCTGCAATGAACCTTCTGTAATAGCCATCTAGAACCATAAAGGATCCGACTTCTGTTACATTCTTCAGCACTGACCATTCTCTGATGATCTCAATCCTCTCAGGATCTACAACTATCCCATCCTCTGAAATAATATGCCCCAAGTAATGGATCTGTTTTTGATAAAACAAACATTTGCTCAACTTGGCATATAGTTGGTGTTCTCTTAGCACTTGCAACACCATCCTCAGATGTTGTTCATGCTCTTCCTCCAACTTGGAATACACCAAAATGTCATCCAGGAAGACTATAACAAACTTGTCTAGATAGTCCTTGAATACACCATTCATAAGGCACATAAAAACAACGGGTGCGTTCGACAGCCCAAACGACACCACTATGAACTCGTAATGACCATACCTTGTTCTAAAGGCGGTCTTGTTGATGTCTTCATCCTTTATCCTTACATGGTGATATCCCGACCCGGGGTCTATCTTCAAAAATATCCTCGCATCCTTCAACTGATCGAAGAGGTCATCAATCCTCGGGAGGAGATATTTGTTCTTTATAGTTACTTTGTTCAATTGTCTGAAATCAATACATAATCTCAACGTCCCATCCTTCTTCTTCACGAACAGGACCAGGGCACCCCAAGGTGACACACTTGGGTGTATATGCCCCTTCTTCAGAAGCTCTTCAAGCTGCAATTGCAGTTCTTTCAGCGCTGGCGTACTCATTCTGTAAGGAGCTTTTGATACTGGAACTGCTCCAGGCATCAAGTTTACAGAAAAGTCAATATCTCTTTTCGGGGGTAGTTCTAGTACCTCATGGAGTATATCTTCAAACTCCTTTAGTACCGCATGATCTCCAATATTTGACACCTTATCCTTAGCTGTTTCCTCCACATGGGCTACAAATAATTGTCAGTCTTTCTTGTAGCACTTCTTCAACTGCATTGTTGAGATTTCTCTGATAGCAACAACTTTGTGAATTCCTTGGACTGTTTTCCGATTTCCTTCCTCATCCAGGCAAGTGAATGCCTTGTTACGACGGTCCATGATTGCATGGTGCTGGTCCAACCAATCCATCCCAATTAGATAGTCATAAGAACCTAAAGGCATAATGTTCAATTCATCCTTTGTGCTCAGTCCATTTATGTCCATTGGACATGACTTAACTAACTCAATGACTTTTCTCTTGGTTCCTGTAGCCAGCTGCACTAACAAAGACTTTTCATGTTTGCTTCTCGACAATTTCAAACTTTCCACCATTCTAGGATCTATATAACTATGACTAGCCTCTGAATCAATTAAGATAGTAAAGGCATGGTTATTAATCATACCTTCCACTTCAATCATCTGTGACTTATATTCTGCTTGTTTTTTGTCCAGGGCTACGTAGATTCTTGGTATTCTACTGCCCATGTCTTCCACTGTTTCAGCTTGCTTAACATTATGGACAACTCTCACTTTTCCATTTTTGTGGGGACAACATTTGTACTTGTGGTTCTTCTAACAACCCCAACACTGAATGGGCATCTGCCTTGGCCTTTTTTCCCCTATGTCATCCATTCTTGACTCTCTAAACGATGGCTGTCCTTGAGGACTATTTCTGAAAAGGGAGGTTTGTTTCCCTTCTGCCTCTAGTCTTTCTTAAACTTCTTCTGGTCATCCCAAGCCTTCCGAAAAGTAGGCTTTTCTCTTTGCTGCTCATATAAACATTTCGCTCTTCTTATCATTTCTTCCATAGTCTTAGGGTCATCATACTGAATCTTGTTCCCAATGGAAGGTGGTAGTCCACTCAAATACCTTTGAATCTTGACAGTCTATATTTGATGAACGAGACATGCTTCAACAATTCAAAAAATCTTCGTTCGTATTCATCAATGGTCATGTTGCCCAACTTGAGTTCAAAGAACTCTTTCATCTTTCTGTCGTAGTATATTTTAGTCAAGTATTTCTTCTCGAAATACCTCTTGAATTCTTTCCAAGTGATATATTTCTCTCTAATGTATTGCACCTGCACAAGTTGATTCCACCACATGGATGTTTTTCCTTTCAGTTGATACATCACAATTCTTCCTTTTGCATGAGAGGAATAATTCTATAATTGGAAGTATTTCCTCATACCAAGAAACCATGTCTCGACATCTTCCTCTTTCTTATGTTCTCCATCATACGTAGGAGGTTTAATCTTGTTCTTTTCTCCCTTTAATTCATCCACTCCAGATCTCCTATGTTTTCTGGTAGGAGATGGGCTTGAACTACTATGTGCCTCCTTATTGAAATGTTTTGGGGAGTGACGATGATGCCTACTAATGCTTCTCGATCTTCTTTTATTTCCAGGGATCTTGCGACTCCCTGTTTTGCTTAAGTCACTCTCCTTATCCAACTTCTTTTCGATTCTTTCCAGACTCTACATCAACTTTAGGTTGAATTCACCTTGTTGTTCCTTGGCTTTCATGAGCTTTCGGTTATCTGCTTGGTGAGTCTGGGCATCTTTCTGCAATCGTTCAATGATTTTCATGATATGCCCTTCCTTATCTATCTCTTCTCCATGTCCATTGGAGTTCGATCCTTCAACTCCCAAATGGACATCCATTCCTTTTGCTTCATTCTCTGAACTGGAAGTAGTCCGTGCCTCTTCCATTTCTTTGCACTCAGTGGCAACTCTATTCGGTTCTAGCACTCGTTAAACTCTGCAAACACAACATCCAGACAACCAGAATTTTTCAGGCCATCATTCCATAACAAATTCCACAACATTCATAAACCAATCTGATTTAAGAAAAACATTCAGTTTTCATTCTTTGTGATTCTTGTTCAATCAAGAATCCCCAGAAATTTCTTCTTTTGGATCTCTTCTCTGCTCTGCAACTTTAAGGAATTATCCCTTTTTATCTTAATCCCCAACCCATGTGATCACGGGCTGTGACCAAGCACTAGATCACTAGGTTCTTACTCCGACCTTCAGCCTTTGACTTATTTCCAGAGTAAAACGCAACAATCTCTCGGAGCTCCAGATTACCGAACCTGCGAAGTAGGGCGGATCTCAGTCTACGTCTACTCAACATCCGACCACTGACACTCACTATGGAACCTCAGGCATCTGAATTCTAGGACTTCAATATTTCGGAGGATTTCACATCCGCACACCCCGAACCATTAATCTTCGAACACTCCCATGTCACCTTAGGTGACGTTGTTACCTCACATCGCTTAACGCTTTTCCAATTCCGGGGGCATGCAATGGTGGTTTGGAGTAACCCGCATTTCGTCCCGCAATTCTCTTGATGCTGACATGTAACCCCTCGGTGAAACTGCGGTTTGGATTGTGGGACCGCCTTGAAGAATTAACTTCCGTGCAAATTGGGTCCCCACAATGCCTCCTGGTCGTCGATCTTTGACGTATCGTGATCAACGCCAGTGTGGGTCCACCGACCTTCAAATATGTTATGTAATATCAGGGCCCACATAGTACAGCTGTCACCAGCTAAGATGGTGGCACATGACATGCCTAGGAAGTTCTACATCACCCCTGGCGACGACGTCCTCCTGCATCGCCACATCTGCTCTTTTGTTTTGGGACTTCGAGACTTCAGAAGTTTGTGCATCGACACATCCCACTTCTCTCGATCTCCAAAATCTGAAATTACGATCTTCCATGAGATATAACGGCAAGGCTTCTCACTAGATCTACGATGTAGATCCACTTAGGGACTTCAGAGCTTCGGGCTTCGACCTTTCTCTTATTTTGCATCAATCTTCACCGAAGTCACGAAGTCCGAAGGGCTTCTAAGTTAACCCTTCTACACCTTCTCCAGATATTACGGTCGCAAAGGATTTCCCTTCCTTCCAAACAGATCCTATGGCTCCAACACCCCAAGTGTTGAGCTCTCTCTCTCCGTGGTCAAATACCATGCTGGCTGTGGTTTTATTCTACCGCTACTCCTCCTGAGCTTCGTAACACAACCAAGTAACCCCTTGGCACTCAGAAACATTCTAAGGTTCGAAATTGGTTCCATCCGAACACCATTTCCACTCGAAACCTTGGGTCCAAAGACCACTTATCCGGCCCATCCAGGCTTATCGTTGAAACCATGGGATCTGATACCATATTGTAACGTCCCTGACCATCAACCCCACTATCGGGCAATGCTACTATGCAGAACATTCACACACACACACACACACACACACACACACACACACACACACACACACACATATATAACATGCATATTTAAAAAATTTTAGCCAAACAATACAAAGTAACCGCAAAATTACTGCTAACATACATAATTAATGGAAAACAACCATAATTCATACTTGCAACGGAATACATGATAACATTTCAAAGACAGAAACATGCATCACATATAACTTAAGTACATAATTAATACTTATCTTTAAATTGGAGTAATTCCACCAACTACGTGCAGACCTTCCACGAACCTCCCAGCTTCAGACCACGTTGCTCATCACGCTCAGCTGTGGGTCACCCCCGATATGGGACTAAGCTCCACCTAAGGCAAGAGAATCCTAGACTAGGCTGAGGTTATAGGAAAACTGCACAATGCAACCTAAAGGATTCTCTCCAGGAGCCTTCTTACGCCCACTACTCACAGACTCTCATTCCCCACATGTCTGTTCCACCTAGTAGTATACACCTTCACAAGCACAGTCCATCGGTTTCTTCACCTCCCTCTCTCGGTCTCGACAACAAGCCAGATCAAGATGCGTGGTTGTGCCGAGGTTCCACACAGAGGCAAAACGGTTAAGACAGAGGATCAATCCACGGGTTTTTCCCACTGGTTTCAAGGTGTGGGGCAAGAAAAATGCAGAGGTCGATCACAAAGATATCATAGTTTCAGACGAAGGATTGAGAAACTGGCAGTACAAACCCCCAACTCAGCTGATGCTTAAGCTTTTAACTGCATGCGCCTAGGTCGACACTTGTCTTCCTGGAGCTGCATGCATTCCCTTTGGCACACATTGCCTTTCCCAGGACTTATGATAAAAACATGTCTTTCACACAACTTTGGAATAATAATAAATTATTATTATCAAGGGCTTAAGCCCCTAAGCTTAGCCCCTCTTTCCAACCTTTCAGCCCATTTTCCCTTACCCACCGTGTAGAAGCTTAGTCCCCCATCACTCTTTCTTTGTGGTCGGTATGCACACAACGATGTTTAATCTTTATTAATGTTCTGCATAATTACATATACAAAAACAATCTCCTGGCCTTTAACACTTAGGCTCTCCGGCCTAATAAACACATAAGCCCACCAACTTATCAACACTCGGCTCACCAGCCTACAAAACATTATTACAATTCATAAACATGATTAAAAATCATAATATAACTGGGGCACGTCCTTGGGGTATTACACATGCCCACCTGTCGACCTCTTCGATTTTTTGTTGATGTATTTACCATGTCGAACCACGTCGACCTTTGACTTCGACTTTACTCGATCCACTAACCTCGACCTTCGACTAGTTGTCGATCCACCTCGATTTCGAATTTACTTGGTCGACTAACCTCGACCTTCAACTTGTTGTCGATCCATATCGACTTCGACTTTACCCGGTTGAACCACCTCAACCTTCGACTTCCAAAGTTAGTCGATCCACCTCAACTGTCACTGCTAAGAATATAACAACCCAATATTCTCCCACTTGTTGTCTTATTTGCTGAAACCAAGAGACCTTTGAAGTTTTGTTCATAGACCCAGGGAAACAATTCCCATCGTCTCTCTGCACCAAGATAAATTCACAACACTCACAAACTTGGTCAATGAGTCTATTATGTTTTCCAACGTGTCTACTTTCTCCAACAACACCTTGTTTCTTTCCACCATGTCTCTCACGAAATTGTATTGTACATCAATGTTCTTAGTCTTCGAATGATAAGATGGGCTCTTTGCCACAAATATTGCGCTTTGACTGTTGCAATTTATCTTCATAACTTTATGTTCAAAACCGATTCCTGAACACAACCTTTACAACCATACTGCTTCTTTTTTTCCATGAGTGGTTGTCATGTATTCACATTCTCTTGTTGACAAGGCTACGATTGCCTACCGCTTACTCATCCAGCTGATTTCTCCAACGAACATTTTGAACACATATCGACTGGTTGACCTCCATCGATCCAGATCTCCAGCCCAGTCGACGTCAACAAAGCCATGTACATTTAATTCACTATCACCTCCAGGTTTTCCTTGATAGCATATAACATAATTTTTTGTTCCACACAAACGCTTGAATATTCTCTTGACAATTGTCCAATGCTCCTTCCCAGGTGTCGACATGTATTTTCTCAACGCTCCCACTGCACGGACAATGTCTAGTCAAGTGCATACCATCACATACATTAGAATACCAACAACACTTGCATGGGGAACGCGTGACATGTCCTCTATTTCTTCATGTGTCTTTGGACACTGTTCAAGAGTTAGCCCTTCTCCTACAAGAATTGGCACCTTCATCGGTTTTCAATCCTGCATGCTGAAACGTTTCAAAACTGTTTCAATATACTTCTTCTGATTCAACCAGAGCTTTCTAGCTACTCAATCTCTCTTAATCTCCATTCCCAGAATGAAGTTAGTTGCACCGAGATGCTTCATTTCGGACTTGGAGGATAGCTGCTTCTTCACCTCCTTTATTGCATCTAGGTTGTTTCCAATCAACAACATGTCATCGACGTACAAAGATACATATATGAAATTCCCACCTTCTTCTTTGGAATATATGCAATAATTAACTTTGCTTCTCACAAATCCCAAACTAAGGATGTATGTGTCAAACTTTTGGTACCACATTCTTGGTGATTGTTTTAGACCATAAAGGGATCTTTTCAGTTTACACACCAAATCTTTCTTGCCCTTTACTACAAATCCTTCAGGTTGTTTCATGTAGATTTCCTCTTCCAGGTCCTCATGTAGAAACACTGTCTTCACATCCATCTGTTCTATTTCTAGATCAAATGATGCATCCATAGACATTAGTACTCTAATGGAATTTAATTTTGTAACATGGGAAAAAATATCACCGAAGTCGACTCCTTCGACTTGGGAATATCCTTTCGCTACTAGTCAAGCTTTGAATTTCTTGACTTGACCTGCTGCATTCGTCTTCTTCTTGAATACTCATTTTCTATTGACATGGTTTCTTCCACTAGGAAAATAGACAAAGTCCCATGTCTCATTCTTGTGCAAAGATTCCATCTCTTCAACCATGGCGTCCTTCCAGAGTTTTCCCTCTACTTATTCGATTGCCTCCCCGATCGACTTGGGATCATCGTCGGTGGCAGTTAACACGAATGCAGAACGAAAGTCGAGCAGACTATACCTTTCGACTGGTTTCTTACTCTTTCTGACCTCCTTACCACCGGGGTCAGTTGTTCGACCTCTTCTTCTGATTTAGTCGACTCATCTGAATCATCTTCTTCGTTCCTCAGTTCAAACCGCACCGTCTTAGGATTATTCTTAGTCTGAACACTTTCTTCAGGCTCAAACTTACTTCCAACTTCTCTGAAGACCACATCTCGACTATACACTATTTTCGTTGATGCATGATCCTAGAGTTTATATCTTTTCATTCCTTCTTTGTATCCAATGAAAATACATTTGACTGCCTACTTGTCCAGCTTGCTCCAGTTTTCCTTGGGTGTTGATGATCGGAGCTATGTGATACATTCTCCAACTTACAAACCTGTGAGATGTGGATCATTGAAACTATGTGAGAATTTCTCCAGATTACAAACCTGAGAGAAATCCCCTGAGAAGGGTGTGTGGTTCCTATCTGAGACAGAGATGGAACATAGAGATGACCTCCTCCATACAAAGAGTTGAGAAGAACTCCAGATTAAAATAGTGAGAAAAGTGATCTGCAGAGTTGGACGTACCTGTGGCTGAGCACAAGGTGAACGTTTAAAATCTCAAAGTGTTGGGTGCATCGTCATGAGAACAAAAATGAATATTATGTATTAGCTTCCTCTGAGAAAAAGAGTTGATGAGAAACTTCAGATGACTCTCATGTGTAATGCAGTGGGAAAGAAGATCTGTTGAGTGGACGTGCCTGTGGATGAGCACAGGTGAACATGTGAAGAAGTGGTTCTTCTGTGTAATGTAGTGAGCCAGAGATATGGACATCCCTATGGATGTGCCCCTAGTGGATGAGCACTAGTGGGTGTATAAGATCCCTTTCTATATTGTTCAAGAGTCAGACCTGCCTGTAATCCTAATTGTAATGTAAAGGGTATAGGTCGGCCCCACCTTAATGTGATTAGTAATTAATGTAAAAGATAATTAATCTGGCTGATATAAATTATATTATAAGCTAGTAAGGTTGACCTTGTTGTGCCAATAGACACTTCTGTTGACAAGTTAAGTTTAGTATAAGTAAAGGTATATTCCCCATTGTGGAATCATATCTCTCACATGAGTTTGGAAATTTCAGCAAGTATATCTCCTTGGGAAAAGTGTGCACCTCTCTTGGGCGCTAGACTTCTAGGGTTTGAGAACCCTCTTGTGTGCTGGGTCTTATTGGTGTTGAAGGTATTTCTCTTGAAGAATATAGCAAAGGATTTGGATGAGTTTTCTTCCCTTGTTGAGAAGGTTTTCCCAGAATGCTTCTTATGTTCTTGTGCATGGTGTTTCTTCTTGTGATCTTGGTTGCTGCAACATTATTGTTTATGGTTAAGACAAATGAAAAATTGGAATGAAATACATGCTTAACCTATCTTATTGAAAAATCAACATGGTATCAAAGCATAGGTCTTGAATATCCCATTGCACAAACACTTTCTATCCATTCTCTCTCACTTCTGCAGAAACCATATGACCCTCCTAGGGTTTCCATAAATTCCATACGACCTACTGTTCTGAAGGTTTTCAACACTTAAAACTTGGATGCTGGGGATTAAAAGGAAATAGGTGTGTATGACCTCCCTTAGCGCACCTCCAATAAGTCTCATATTACATTTCCGAGCATTTTGATTTTTTGGCCCTAGGGTTTCTAGGGTTTCACCAATTTCTGTAGAAAAGTTCAGAATTGCATTTATGCAACTTCTTGAAGAAGCTCTTCAGCTTACCAGGGCTATCGTATTTCTCAAGGCTTATTGTTGGCAGTCATAAGCCCAAAAAAACCTAAAAGTGCTAGCCTAGCCTAGCTGTTAGGTTTTCTAGCCTAGTTGAAAAGGGTTTGTGAAGATGAGTAAAATCATGATGGGAGGCAAGCTTGATGATTCAAGCAAACTCAGTTCCAGGAAGACAAGACCTCAAAGAAATGAAGACATCAACATATGAACACTCTCAGGTATGGTTCCTATCAATGATAATACATGGTTAATTGATAGTGGTGCCTCCAGGCACATGAACGGTCTTAGAAATCACCTAGAACATTTCGTTGAGAAATAGACACATCTAAATGTTGTTCTCGGAGATGATGCCATATATAATGTGAGAGGAGTTGGAACTTCTACCCTCCAACTAGATTAAGATACGCAACTTAAATTAGAAGAAGTATTGTATGTACTCGGAATGAAGAGAAACCTTGTCTCTAATTCGACCTTGGAAGACAAAGGCTACAAGATTACTTTCTTAGAAGGAAGAGTTCTTGCATGGCACAAAGACTCCCATATAATCTCTTCCAAGGTAATTGGTGTCCAAGAAAATTGCTTGTACAGATTAACCATCAAACTAGTCCAAGCCTTATTACATGACACTATCATCTTGAGTGATTTATGGCATAGAATACTTTCTCACATTCATTATAGAGCTCTTCCAGCTCTAGGGAAAATGGTAACAGGTCTACCAGAGATACAGATTCAACATAAAGGTGTTTGAAAAGGTTGTGCCCTTGGAAAAAAATGTTAAAGGATCCTTTCCAATCAGTGACAATAGATCCAGGGAAATCTTGGACTTGATACATTCAGACGTATGTGGACCAATGACTATTGCATCTCTAAATGGGTACTTATACTATGTACTCTTCATAGATGATCACTCCTGGAAAACTTGGATTTACTTCCTAAAGAACAAGGATGGAGTCCTTGCAAAATTCCAAGAATTCAAAGCTCAGATTGACAACCAGACCGGAAGAAAAATCAAAATCTTAAGATCATATAATGGAGGAGAATACACCTCAAAAGAATTCAACAGTTTTTGTATTGAAGCGGGAATTAAGAGGGAGTTCACAGTTCCTTACAACCCTCAAAAAAATGGGGTTGTTGAAAGGAAAAACATAACTATCATTGAGGCAACTAAAACAATGATAAATGATCAGAGTCTACCTATGACTCTATGGGCAGAAGCATGTATGAAAACAATAGATGTTTAAAAATGAAGTCCTCATCAGATCCTGAAAAACATTACTCCAGAAGAAGCCTTCACCAAAGTGAAGCCTGAGATCAGACACTTCAGAATATTTGGATGTCCAGTATATCTTCATGTACCCAAAGAAAAGAGATCCAAACTAGAACCTTCAGGAAGAAAGGGCACATTTGTAGGATACAATGAATCCTCAAAAGCATATCGAATCTACATTCCAGGTCAGAGACAAATTGAAGTAAGCAAAGATGTTACTTTTGAAGAAGAAGTAGCCTTCTAGAAATCTAGAGAAGCTCAGATGGAAATTGATAGTGAAACAATACCTTCTCCTCCTTCAACAGTCCAGAGGGAGATAGATATTATTCTAGATGATCCAATATCTCCAGTTGATCCAGTTGCTTCAGCAGATTCAGTTGCTCCAAGAAACATACCCAAAGACATTACAGTTGGACATAAAAGGTCTGCTTGAGCCTGACAAACTCTACAAGAAGCAGAAGGGCATAAATCCCCACAAGGAACAACTAGAGAAAGCAAGAGACCAAAGAGATTCTCAAGCTACCTTTCAGACATGAACCACATTATTGACTCAGAGCCATCTTGTCATGGAGAACCTTAAGGTGAACAAGTATGGAAAGATTCCATGATTGAAGAATACTAATCTATATTAAAAATGATGTATGGGATGTTGTTCCAAGACCAGAGGGAAAGTCTGTAGTGACTTCCAAATGGATTTACAAAATCAAGCATGTTGCCAATGGAAGCATCGAAAAATACAAAGCAAGATTTGTGGCCAGAGAGTTTTCACAAGTAGAGGGAGTTGACTATGATGATACTTTCACAGCAGTATCATGATACACCTCCATCTGATCTATCATTGCACTAGCTACTTCCTTGGGTTGGAAGCTACATCAGATGGATGTAAAGACAACCTTTCTCAATGGTGAGATTGAGGAAGAAGTTTATACTGAAAAACCAGAAGGATTCATTGTACACAATGAAATATCTCATGTATATAGGTTGAAGAAATCCCTATATGGCCTAAAGAAAGCACCATGTGCTTGGTATGAGAAAATGGATGGATTTCTGATGAGTTTGGGATTCAACAAAAGTGTTGCTGATCCAAATTTATACTATCATATTAATGGAAATGAGTGTTTGATATTGGTCCTATATCTGGATGATCTTTTCCTCACTAGTTCAGAGAGAATCATTTCTGAATGAAAACAAGCATTAACTACAAAATTTGAAATGAAGGATTTGGGCTTAATGCACTACTTCTTGGGACTTGAAGTATGACAGAGTGTTGGTTGTGGAGCCTGATTATCTTTCTGATTCAGAGGTCCTTTCTTTCAACCGTGTTTATACCCCATGAAGACTTTACACCCCATAAGTGTGTACACTCTTCAACGCAGGGGTACCCCCTCTGCGGGGTCCGGGAGCGAAGCCCCCGAAGGAAAAATTTCCTTGTAAATGTATATTCTAATTTCATTGTAAATCTGGACCATTCATTATAAGGTCGCAGATCTAATGGTAGAAATTATGTTAGGGTTTTTTTCCCTAGAAGGTAACCCTTTGTTATGAGGGAAATGTATTGCGGCTATGCATGATGGCAAGTATTGTATTCTGAGAGAGGAGACTGTGAGAGAAATAAGAGGAAGTTAAAACGAGTTTTGCTGTAGGTTGTATCCCTTCATTTGATGGATAATAATAAAGGGAGGACTTGGCAATTTCTCGGGTGGACGTAGCCCACACTGAGTGAATCACATAAATCTGTGTCTCTATTGTATTACGTATCTTCTGTGTTTTGTTTCTGCATTTGTTTTATTTTATTTCTCCACGGTCCTGTTTTTCTAACAACTGGTATTAGAGCGAAAGGTAACTCGCAGGAAAAGAGGGTTCCTGGTTCGAGTGGGAGCAATGTCGGAAGATGGAAAGTTTAGGGTCGAGAAATTTAACGACCAAAACTACCAGTTATGGAAGATGCAGATGGAAGATTATTTATATCAGAAGGATCTATTCCTACCATTGGGCGGAGTAGCAAAGAAGCCGACGGCCATGAAGGAAGAAGAATGGGAGATTCTTGACAGAAAGGCTCTAGGAACGATACGGCTGAGCTTGGAAGCGTCGGTGGCTTTCAATATTTCGAAAGAAAATACAACGAAGGCTCTGATGGACGCGTTGGATAAACCGTATGAAAAACCATCGGCGTCTAATAAGGTATTTCTAATGAAGAGATTATTTAATATGAAGATGTCAGAAGGTGGGTCTGTTGCAGATCATTTAAATGAATTTAATATGGTTACTAATCAACTAAGTTCTGTAAAAGTGGACTTTGATGATGAGGTTAGGGATCTTCTAATCTTGTGCTCATTTCCAGAAATTTGGAACGGCTTGGTCATGGCTGTAAGTAACTTTGTCTTTGGTTCAAATACTTTAAAATTTGATGATGTTGTTGGTGTTATCCTTAGTGAGGAAATGCGATAGAAAAGCACAGGTGAGACATCAGGTAATGCGTTGAACATGGAGAACAGGGGAAGACAAAAGGATAGAGGAAAGGGCTCAGGGAACCGCGGGAATTATAGGAAGGGTAGATCCAAATCCAGACTTAGAAATATAGAGTGATGGAATTGTGGGAAGAAAGGACATCTGAAAAAAGACTGCAGAGCTCCAAGAAACAAAGAGATGGACAACAGGAGAGAAATCAGGAAGCAAATGTAACAGGTGATGTGTTACAAGATGCTTTGATTCTTTCTGTAGATAATATTTCTAAGTCTTGGGTAGTAGATTCAGGGGCTTCATTTCATGCCACACC
>ML779762.1:1904332-1935607 GCA_009831015.1 Picea engelmannii | reverse complement strand
AAAGACTTGATCACTACAAAAATTGGTATCAATAAGACTACCTATTTGAACATAAAATCCCAAGATATTTATATAACATCCGATAAATTCACAGGGGGAGAAAAACAATAAAATTTTAACTCTTTGTCATTGATATCAAATGGAGAGAAAAACATTAAAACAAATTTGGTATAAGTAAAAGTTCAATCCTCCAACCTGAAAATGAGATCAGTGATAGGGGGAGCAAAAGTATTTGTTTTACAGATATGTTGCCCTCAATTCCAAAGGGGGAGATTGTTGGAATTATTGATTGTGTGTTGTCATTGATGGCAACATGATTCCAACATGTATAGTAATCAGAAGAAAAGGAAGATCACCTTGGGGCACAAGAAGATCTCCTTATGGCAGAAGCAATTTGTGATCACTGTTGATCACAATAGGATCAACAATGATCCTATGATTCTAAAGCTTAGGAGAGGTAGAATGCAGAGAATCCATGTATAGAAAGAGTAACGAAGCACAAGGAATTAAGATCTTAGGAGGGTTAGCGACTGAAGATCAATGCATAAAATAATGCACAAACAGATTTTAAAATCTCAGGAGAAATAGCGACGAATAGATCAAAAGGAGGAACGTTAATCAAAGATCAAAAGGGATGACGCACATGAGCCATTCATTCTTATTTCGAGACAATCCAGGATCGTTAGATCGAGGTGAAGTCAGAGTTTGGGAAGGATTAAAACTCAATTATCGTATCTAAAGTAGGAGCTTCAGATGGTTTCCCAACCATTAGATCAAAATTTGATCTAGAGTTAAGTATTAGTCGTCGATCTAAAATGAAAAGTTGAACCGTCAGATCAGAAGGTGGTCAACTTTGGTGTTGACCACTCCGACGAAAAGGAGTCTAGAACAAGTAAAATTACCTGAAGGCCGAAGCCCCGAAGTCACGAACTACGTTCAACTTCGGCGCCGACCACTCCGAAGAGAAAAAGACTAGAACAAGTAAGTTTACTCGAAGGCCGAAGCCTCAGAGTCACAAACTCCCATCGACCGTCAAATCAGGAAATCCCATCAACCGTTGATCTGAAGTAAAAACTATCAGAGCACAGTCAACTCTGGTCTTGACCTACTCTGACGATAAACAGATCAGATAAACCAAGAACTCCCGAACCCTGAAGTTCTAGAATAAAGGAAGTCCATAGGATCAAGAAATTTGAGAATCTACGATGGTAGATCTATTAGACACTTCGACAATCATCGAAGGATAATACAAAAATTCCAAAACTCTTGAAGCCACGAAGTACCGAATTCATGAAGTTGGACATCTGGAAGAAGAAGAATATGACACGTGGAAAAATCAGATGGTGACAAGTGTCAAGGTTTAGTTGGCACTTTAGGTATACAAAAGTCACGAATCAAGGTGACACATGGAAACCACTCATCCAGTGCCACATCAACAGTGACGTCAACAAGATACATTACTCCGGGAGTATGCCCTTCCGGGATATCCATTTCCTCCTACTAGCAACTACTCAAAGCACTGAAGGGAGAAGTCGTGAACTAACATTGGTCGTTGATCTAAGATCCTCCAGGATGTATCATGATCGTTAGATCAAGTGTAGTGGAAAGATAGAGTAAGCATGAATCACAAAGTAATTCTAACCATTGATCTACTTCGGGATCATTCTCGATCGGTGATCAAAGAACAGTGGAAGGATAGCGTAAGGAGTACTAACAATTGATAGCAAGCGGTCATCACAACCTTGTGACTTATTCGGTAGGTAAAAATCCAGAAGGATTGAACTACTTCAAAGTTCGAGATACACGGAGTGTCGGAGCCCCGAAATAAGATCTAACCACTCGTCGAGGAGGAAGATCCACAGTCAATATCCAAAAGCACAAAGTAATGTGCATGAATATTAACCTAGTGGAGGCAACACACTTTTGATATGGACCATAGGATGGTGTAGCTACATGGAAAACATCTAGATTATACACACTTTAGGAAATTTAGTCTGGGAAAGTTGGAAGTTTATAAAAGAGCAAAACTCCCGAAGCTACAAAGTACTAGAGGAAACGACAACCGTCCATATCACGATTGAATCCCAACCATTGGATAAGGATAAGAAAATGTTGATAAATAAGTCCTTTAAAGAATGATCGAACAATTGATCTGAAACCGTGATCAAGGATGAGAATTAAAAACTGTGAATCGAAGTTTCTCTAGATGTAACACTCCGGAAGATATCGCTTCGGTGATAACAAGAATTTGGTGAAAATAAGAAGGAAAGTTCTGGAGCGCTGAAGCCCGGAGAACACGGTCCCAACATTGGACATATGGGGGCTAAAAGAAAAGAAAAAGGAGAAGAATTATGAAGCACAAAAGACGTTGTTCCAACAATAGTCATATAATAAGCTTAAGGTTTGTAGAGTAATTTGAGAAAGATTAACACCATAACAATACAAAGAGCCAATAAAAGATCGAATATGATATGTTGGGGAATAGAGGACGCATCATAAGCATGAGAACGATATAATGAATCGATCCATATCTATGATCAAATGACGAGGACAAAATTCGAATCAAGATTAGTTAGTTAAATGAAGAGGTGCAATGGTTCATGTCAAAAAGACACATTGGTTCAATCCTCTACTATTTGAAATACTATATAAACTAGAAGTGGTGGTGAATCTAAGTGTGTCTTGGTGGATTAATATATATATGTATATATAATTGATTGAATGAAAGTTCATTCTATCAGGTTGGTGCTTGTATACAAGCTAAGTCTTGTTATGAGGATTGGATTCCTCACATCTCAGTTGGATCTGAGATCAACAAGTTGGGTCTTGTATCAGAGAGTTGGATCTCTCATATTCAGTTGAAGATATTAAAGGATTGATTTTATATGTATCCATACAAGTTAAATAAATAAAAGAAAGATACTATATCTACTTAATACAATTTGTGTTTTAGATGTTTATTAATAATTAATTGAACTGCATATCTTATTCAGTTAATTCGGTTAATCTATGAAAGTGTGAAAAATAGCCAAAATTTCTAGACACTGATTCACCCCTCCCTCTCAATGTCAAGCGTACATTTCAACAGGATGTACACTGGACAACTAAAGATGCTAAAATGTCCTATCTCTGGCGTCACTCCTGTGAATTTCCTTGAGAGTCTTGTCCCCAAATATCCTGTGAGGACTCATGTTCTGCATATATACTATCGTGTCACACACCTCTTCCCAAAGAAACATAGGAAAATCTTGATCACGTATCATGGCCTTGGAAGAACGGATGATGGACCGATTATTTCTCTCTACAACCCCATTCTACCGAGGGTTGTATGAGACTATCAAATCCTTCTCGATCCTTGACGTCTTGCAGAATTACTTGAATTCATTGGAGGTGTACTTTCCCCCATTATCTGACCTCAATACCTTGATATTCCTCCGTGTCTAGTTCTCTATCCGAGCCTTGAACTCTTGAAACCAACTGAGGACCTCATCCTTGGTCTTCATAAAGAAGATCTAGGTTTTCCTGAAAAATTCATCAATGAATGTCACATAACATGATTCTCCCTGCATTGATGATACTGGCATCGATCCACATACATATGAGTGAATAAGATCCAAAATCCCCTTGGACCTACTCTCCCTTCTTGGAAAAGAAAACTTGGAATTATTGCCAAGTGCACACCCTCTACACACGTCTTACTGCTCAAAACTGAAATTTGGATGGCTAGTGACAATATCCCTCAGAATATGCAATTCCTTGAAGTGTGGGTGTCCCAATATCCTTTGCCATAGATAACACAGGTTGTAACTGTCATGTACCAAGGCCTGGACAGGCTTTCCTACCAAACTGTATAAATTTCCCTCTCCGACCCCAATGACCATTATTGTGTTAGGGATAGCTCCCTCTAGATGTATGACTACTTTCCCTCTCCGGAATATAACTACAAAACCCCTATCCTCCATAACTGAGACTTGGAGAAAAAATTTCCTAAGTCCTGGTACATAAAGCACATCTTGGGCATCAAACAAACCTTCTGACTCAAGTCAGAACAATATTGTTCACTCTCCCTTTATTGCATACTTGGTATTATCACCAAGCTCCACATGGATCCCCGAGTCTTTCTCCATTAGACTATTCAATAGCTTCCATGTTTGTATGATATGAGGAGATGCACCATTTTCCAAGTACCATGGACTCCTTGTGACTATGTTGATAGAAAGGAAAGAAACTAGTGACAAATCCCTCTCGAACTTTGCATTTACGTTTCCCTTATCTCAAAGTAGATCATTTAGTGAATGAAGTAGTGGAATCCCATTCACTCTAAAGGATTCCAATGTACATATAAGGTAGTACAATATGGGCATATATTCTCAAAAATATTGATAGGTTAAAATTCAATTTTTAATGATAAAGAGAAAAAAGGGTCATACTTGGAGATAATGGAAACGTCTCCAAGGACCTCTCATATGGTTGAGAGTAGTACACCCATTATCGTTATCAAAGTAGTGCAGTGGAAGCATGGTATGAATGTTATAACTTCAAGGGTGAATTAATGAAGATACATGTATGCTTGTAATGTACCCAACCACCCAGGTTGGGCCACGTCACGTGAAACTCTCTCGTTTTCATCTCTAATACCGTATTTGTAATGTACCTAGCCTCTAGCTAAGCAACATTATGTGCAGAATACACATACAAATGAAATTTCTTCTAACTAAAGTAATTCCTTTACTTTTATCCAATTTCCTATAGCTTACAACTATAACTTATAACATATTTAGCTACAGTCAGTAACCATAAAATAGATGCATCAAAATCATGTTAATAATCAACATGAAATACAACTAAACAGTTCCTTACAGTTGCATATAAGTCATTCTCATTCACGTAGAGTTCATGCACAACAAAAACACATGTAAATAACTCAGTACAAGATGAAACACTTATCTTTAAACAAGAAAAGTGCAACCAGTTGTTTGGGACAGACGTTCCACCCAACCATATAATCATTGTTCCAAATCTCAACAGCTAGTCACCCCCGAGCCGAGGCTAGTAATCCAAAAAAGAGGGTGGTCTCTCATAGTCCACTCCTAGCTCATAAATCTCATAACCCAATTGATATTCTCCTATATCTATCCTGATATTTCCACCAACTCTCTTCTTCTTGACCTGCCCAACCCAAGGAATGCACCATTCATTTAACATGGATCACCCAAGGAATGTATCTTCCATTTATTAGCATAACCCAAGGTATGCACCATCTGTTTATCAGGGTTGAACCAAGGGATGTACCATCCAGTTATCAGAGATATCCCAATGAATGTTCCATTCATTTATTAGGGTCTCTCTGGCACATGTAACCAAGAATCTCTCAGTTAGGAACTCAAGGGAACTTGCTACTAGGAAAACTATCAACAAACTAATAGAAAAAACTTACTGTTTTAGTGTGACTCACACAGGAGTTCACTCTTCTAGCCTGATAACTGGGCTCTTCAATTCTCTAGCTCCAATATGCTCTAGTTACACTTTATAACTCGCCTTCCATGGCCACACCAACTCCAATATCTCTTTCTTCCCCTCTCTGACTGTTGTCCCAACCCATACAAATTCCTCTCTTGTGGATTCCCTTTCTTGACTCATACTCTTCCCCAAGCTGATTTTACTCAACCCCTATGTGCCCAATAACTCTGGGACATGACCAATCACACCCACCCTCTTACATGCATTCAATGATTGGATTTGGAAACACTCAATCAAAAGGGTGTGACCACTTGCACCCACCCTCTTACATGTATTCAATGATTGGCTTTGGGAACACTCAATCATAAATCGAAAGGTTCGTATACAATTGAAACGTTTAGGAAAATGGGTTAAATTGATATACATGGGTAATTCCCCCTTTGACCCCTCTTGGCCATTATCCTAGACACTCCTCCCTCTTGTGGATTAATTCATTCCCCATATCTTTTCCATGTCCCCTTAGCAGCTTGCATCACATTTATATTATTAAAACATTGAAATACAATTCACATATTACATCGCTTGGACGTAGCCACATATTGTGTCCACATAAGCATTAATTAAAATGGGTATTATAATGGGGATGCTACATTACCCCTCCCCTATAATTGTGCATCATCCTCGATGCACTCCATGTCGATATATATATATATTCAATGGACCTGCTACGGTCCTGCAGGTGCTACATGGGAGGATGAAGAAAACATGCGGGAAGAGTACCCGCAATTTTTTGACAATTTTGAAGAACGAAGAATGCAAGACTCCATTTTGAGCACCTAGAGTTCTGGAACCACTTCTCCTAGTCCTAGCCAACTAAGCTCGGGACCCTGATAAACGAATGGCTCATTCCTTGGGTTAGCCCTGATAAACGGATGGTACATCCCTTGGTTCAACCCTGATAAATGAATGGTTTGAGTTATTGTTTGGGTCAATGAGTTGAGAGGAACAAGAGAATGATGGTTTGAGCTATTGTTGGAGTTGTTAAATTGCAAAATTTGTATTTCTAAGTATTGTGATTTAAGTATATATATATATATATATATATAGCTCCAACCATCATTCTCTTGTTCCTCTCAACTCGTTGACCCAAGGAATGAACCATTCATATATCAGGGTTGAACCAAGGGATGTACCATCCGTTTATCAGGGCTAACCCAAGGAATGAGCCATTCGTTTATCAGGGTCCTGAGCTCAGTTGGCTAGGACTACGAGAAGAGGTTCTAGAACTCTAGATGCTCAAAATAGAGTCTTTCATTCTTCCTTCTTCAAAATTGTCAAAAATTTGCGGGTACTCTTCCCGCATGTTTTCTTCATCCTCCCATCTAGCACCTTCAGGACCGTAGTAGGTCCATTGAACTCTTACCGGCCCTATGGATTTGTTATTGAGCACTTTGAATTTCTAGTCCAGGATACGTATTGGTTGCACCTGGAAATCCCCTTCGTGCTCCACATGGATCACATTCCAATCAATTATGTGGTTAGGATCAAGTACATACTTATTTAATAAGGACACATGAAATACATTATGCACTCTTATGGATGTAGGCAATGCTTGGATGGATGCAACTAGTCCTATATTTTCTAATATTTAAAAAGGTCCACAATATCTTGTTGCCAACTTCAGGTAATTTTCTAATCTTATCGAACTTCTCTTTTACTTACTTTTAAGAACACATGTTCTCCCACTTTAAAATCTCTGAAAACTTTGTTCTTATATGCATAACTTTTCTGCCTATCCTGGGAAGCCTTTAAATTCTTCTTTATCTTTTCTATCTGTTCTTCCATTTATTTCAACAAATTTGGCCAAACAACTACTCTGTCTGTTAGATTATCCCGACTCACTAGAGTGTTACATTTTCTGCCATAGAAGGCTTCAAATGGACTCATTTTCAATGAGGCTCGATACCCATTATTGTAGGAAAATTCAACTAAATGAATATAATCTTCCCACTTTGATGGTTGATCCATCACATATATTCTAAGCATGTCCTCAATTATCCTGTTAGTCCCTTTTGTTTTCCCAGCTGACTCTAGATGATACGTTTTACTGAGATTCAAATTTGTTCCAAAGCCTTTGAACAAACCTTTCCAAAAAATTGAAGTAAACTTTGGATCTCTATCCAAAACTATTGTTTTAGGTACTTGTTGAGCACTCAACACACCCTAAAAATCCTCTGTCAAATTTCTTTCTTTTTGGGTACCACTTGAGTCATTTTCCCATTACTAAGTGACTTGGTTCTTATCCGTTTCTTTCTTGATTGAATCTTTGCGCATTTTTGTTGCTATTTGTTTCTTGAAGGATAAGTACATGTCGTATTTGATTTGGAATGCTTGTCATCATGTTTTCCATTGATTGAGCTCACCGTAGGTCCACCAAGCCTTCTTGTATGCATAGGAAAGGCCCATAGACAAACACAACAATCTAGAGCGGACCATTTTAGATTCAGATTGCGGGAACATATAGGTTAACTTTCGACCGTGGTGATCCATAAGGCTAATCAGATCAACGACTCTCATTCATTCGGGGGTGCAGAATCACGCAAGTTTTAACATCAAGAAGTAGTCGAAGCCCCGAAGCCCCGAAGTCTCGAAGAGCCGAAGAGCTGAAGTCCCGAAGACCCGAAACTCTCGAAGTGTCGAACTCCCGAAGTGTCGAAGTATCCGAAGTGATGAAGTAGCCGAAGAGCCGAAGTCCCGAAGAGCTTAAGTCTCGAAGCGAATCTGAACCATCCATCAGTGGGGACACGCAACAACAGATCATTCACTTTAGAGATATTTTCCTCCGGGATATTTTCATGCTTCACATTTGAAACTCCCGAAGCCAGAAGTGTCATAGCACGTGGCAACCATCATTTGAGACACGTGGCACACTCATCAATCATGACATGTGGAACACTCATCAGTCATGACAGATGGCACTCATTCTAGGTCATTTTGTTGTGACATCCACCCATTTCCACGTGACGAGTGTCACCCTTCTTTCCATGACACATCAGCAGTCGTGACATCATATGACGTCAGGCCACCACGTCACTTCAGTGATTTTTCTTCGGGATATTTTTATGCTTCACATTCGAAACTCCCGAAGAACGAAATTTCGAAAACCCGAAGTGAGTTTGTACCATCCATCAATGGGGACATGCGACAATAGATCATTCACTTCAGAGATTTTCCTCCGGGATATTTTCATGCTTCACATTTGAAACTCTCGAAACCCAGATTTATGAAGAAAAACTGGACCGTTCATTGGTCACGACTCGTGGTGACAGATCATTCACTTCGAATATTTTCCTCCAGAAGATTTTTCATATTTCACATTCAAAACACCCGAAACCCAGATTTTCAAAGAAAATCTGAACCATTCATTGGTCACGATGCGTGACGACAGATCATTCACTTCAGAGATTTTCCTCCGAGAGATTTTTCATGTTTCATATTCAAAACACTCAAAGCCTGAAGGTCCGAAGTGAATCTAGACTGTTGATCTCAAATAAACAAGAACCGTTGATCCCTGTAACAGGTAAATATCACCCGGATCACATATCGTAATTAGATCGATAACCACACTTCATTGCGGGGACGTAAACTGATCGAACGTTAATTTTCCGAAGCGGTCCCACATTTGGAACCATGGTATTTTTGAAAGGGTACATGGCAGCTTCTGGGGGATTTCGGGCCCAAAAGCGGTTTGGACCCAAACCACCCTAGACAACTTTCGCAATCACATCTTGACCATCCATCGACGAGGACACGTGGTAGTAGATTCCCCACTTTGGATATACGCGACTTCAAAGGATTTCCCGAGCAAAGAGATGAAAACTCTCGAATCTTGAACTCCCAAAGAGAATCTGGACCGTCCAGAGCCAAAGGCCACATGGAGGCAGATCTCGCACTTTAGAAGTATGACACTTCGAAGGATAGTAATAACTATGCATTGAAACTTCTGAAGCCTGAACTCTCGAAGTGATAGTGAACCGTTGATCTCAAATCAACCAGCATCGTTGATCTGTGCAACAGGTAAGGAAGGAATATCACCCGGATCACAAATCATAATCAGATCGATGGCCACAATCCATTGCAGGGACGTAAATTGCCGGGACGTTACATTTCTAGAGTGATCCTGCAATTGGAACCATGGTATTGTTGGAAGGGTACGTGGTAGCTTATGGGGGATTGCGGGCCCAAAATCGGTTTGGACCCAAACCACCCTCGACAACTTCCACAATTGCGTGCTTATATCACATCCATGTCACCTTTTCACTGCCCCTCTCACAGCACACCATCTTTCCTCCACTCACGCCTGTCACTTCCACTCCCCTCCACTTCATCTACATGCACGACGTCCACCTTCATGCATCCTGCCTTCCTATTGAATGCCCGTATCCACGTCTTCTTGTTCACAACTAGTTCATCGCAATGAAAGCAAGGAGAAGGGTCAGTTACAGTCGAGATGAAGTGTTCTTAGCTCACGAAATCTTAGACATAGACAAAGAGTTAAGTCTCAGTGACAGGTCGACGCATATTGATTCCATAACACTTCAGCAGACTCCCTCCACTTCAAGCAGAAATCTGCTCATGTGGCTAGTTGTCTCCAGTGAAATTCAAACAGCTCACATGCATCCCATTACTCAACACAAATCTCTACTCTGTCACTCTGAGGCCTATTTTCTGCTGAGTTAGTTCCTCCAACGCATGCATCAGTTCTGTCTCAAAGACAGTAGTGGTTTTTAATTGATTAATTCCAACATTTTCTTAGATTAGATACAAGAGTGGTCTTCTGTGTGTGATAAGAACCACTCTTGTTGATTAAGTCCAGTATTATAGTTAAGTTAATAATTTGTTTTACGAACAGTTACCTAAAAATAGGTCTCCATCCCCTAAGGATGAGAACCTCTGAAACTCTGTTAAATATGGGGTTTTTTGAATGTCGCAAGGGGTCGATGGTTTTTGACAAGACCCTCATTTTTGGATTGTAAAGAACTATTTCAGAGCTACCTTGATTGAGAAGTCCTACCCAGGACCCGAGACAAAGTTTTTATGTTTTTTCATCAAAGGCGTGTGTGATTGGATCTGAAGAAGAATTATTTCTGATTTTATCTCATGAATGGATGTTGTAACGAGTGAAAGCTTCTGAATTTGTTGATAAGTTATCTAATTCAATATTTTCATAGTTCTTGTCTTTAATGATGAAAAATAAATCGTTGTGTTAATATGTGATTGACGATTAGAGTTAAGGAAACCATTTTTCTTTCCATCATTCATTGCATGTATGTTTCCTCCTGACAATCGTATCTCAATCTAATTGGAACACCAACAGGTTAATGTATTAGTACTAGGCTTGTTACAGGTGTAAGAATCATTGTATGCATGTTTTAGCAGAAGGGTTATCCTAATCTCAACCTTCTTCAGTGTCTAAGTCCTCTCCCGTTTGTTACCCTGCTGGTCCACTCCAACATTTATTTTGTATCGGTCCCACCTATAAGAGAAAATAAAAAAAAAAGAACTTTTGAACTGAAGAACAAACTTTCACAGGAAGACATCTTGTCAATCACTATGTAAAGCCCATCGATTAATTGGTTGGATCGCAAGATCTGGAGAACCATTCCACCATTAAACATTGCAGAGTCTAATTGGGCCTCGGTGGCGGGTTTGGTTCCTACTGTTGAGTTAAAGGGATTTAGGATCCCTCAACAATACTCCATGTAACCTAGCAAATTCCTTCATATAAATTTCTGCGATATTTGTTGCCTTGTGTGTAGTCTTTACTAGAATAAAATGTGTTGCTTTAGTCAATTTATCCACCACCACCATGATGGAATCATGTTGCTTCATTGTTCTGGGAATCTTAGTAATAAAATCAACCGTGACTACTTCCCACTTCCATTATGGAAAGGGAAATGGCTGTAGAAAACCTGTTGGGTGTCTATGTTATGTCTTCACTCTTTGACATTCTAGACATCTGGCTATGTAATTAGCCACTTCTTTCTTCATTCCCAGCCAAAAGTATTGGCTTCTTACTGCTACAATTTTCTTTTGATAACCTGGGTGTCCAACATATGGAACATTGTGAATTTCCTTTATAACTGCATTTTTCATTTCATTGGAATTCAACACATATACCTTTCCCTTGTACATAAGGATTCCATCCTCTTTCAGCTCACAGGAATTTAACTTCTGCTGAAATTTACCTTGTAATATTTATCTTATTTTCACATATTGCTGATATGAATTCGCTAATACAATAATTTGATATTTCAAATTTTTCATGTACATGTTGATGGATGCCACATGCACTTCATGAGCTCTCCTACTGAGTGCATCAACCACTTGATTTTCCTTTCCCTTTATATGCTTAATTTCAAAGTCATATTCACTCTGAAATTCTAGCCAACTAGTTTGTTTGGCATTTAGTGTTGGTTGTCCAAACAAATTTTTCAGGCCACAGTGGTCTGTTCTTAGCTCAAAATTCTTACCCATAAGGTGTTTCCTCCACATTTTTAATGCATGTACAATAGATTCCAACTCCAAGTCATGTGTTGCATAATTTATCCCATGCTCTTTTAATTTTTTGGACTCATAGCATACCACATTGTCCCTTTGATTGAGGATTACACTGATTCCTTCCTTGCATGCATCGGTGCATGCAACAAAATATTCATTTGGATATGCAATATTTAGTATTGGTGCACTTGTCAATATTTCCTTTAGTTGTCGAAAAATCTCTTAACACTTGGAAGTCCATTCAAATTTCGCTCCTTTCTTTTGCAAAGAAGTGATTCAACTTGTAATTCTTGAGAACCCTTTTATGAATCTTCAGTAATAACGGGTAAGACCCATGAATGATCTGACCTATGTCACATTCTTTGGCACTGGCCATCCTCTAATGAACTCTATCTTCTCAAGATCAACTTCTATCCCTGCTGCTAAAATTATATGCCCCAAGTAGTGAATCTTGTTTTGGTAAAAGATGCACTTACTTAGCTTAGCATACAATTTATGCTCTCTTAAAACTTGCAACACCATTCTTAAATGTTTCTAATGTTCTTATTCTAATTTATAATAGACGAGGATATCATCTAAGAACACAATCACAAACTTGTTTAGGTACTCCATGAACACACCATTCATTAGGCACATAAAAATTGTTTGAGCATTTGATAGGCCAAATGGCACTACTGTGAATTCATAATTCCCATATCTTGTTTTGAATGTTGTCTTTTTTATGTCTTCTTCCTTTATCCTTACTTGACGACAACCATATCTCAAGTCAATCTTCGGAAATATTCTTTCACCTTTCAACTGGTCAAACAAATCATCAATTCTTGGAAAATGATACTTATTCTTTATGGTAACCTTATTAAGTTGCATAAAATAAATACCCAACCTCAAGGTTCCATCCTTCTTTTTCACAAAAAGAACCGGGGCTTCCCAAGGTGACACACTTGGGTGTATGTACCCCTTCTTCAATAGTTCTTCAATTTACATCTACAACTCTTTTAGTTATGGTGTACCCATTCTATAAGGTGTCTTAGACACTAGGGAATCTTCTGGCACCAAATCAATAGAGAAATCAATATCTCTTTTTTGTGGTAGTCCCAAAATTTCTCTAAAAACATCTTCAAAATCCCTCATAATTGAATGGTCTTCAATGCTTTCCACTATGTGCTTGGTCGCCTCCTCCATATGGGCTGCAAACATCTAACATCTTTTCTTGAAGATATTCTTCAACTACATAGATGAAATCTCTCTAATAGCTATATCTCTTGGAATGCCTTGAATCTTGCCTTGCTACCCTTCCTCATAAAGACACGTGATTGTCTTGTTGTAATAGTCTAGGAAAACATGATGTTTCTCCAACCAATCCATACCAATTAGACAATCATATGAACCCAATGGTATGACATTTACATTCACCTTTGTATTGAGTCCATTCATGTCTATCGGACAATCTTTAACCAACTCATTTATTTTCCTCTTAGCCCCCATGGCTAACTAAACAAACCAAGATTTCTTATGCTTACTTCTTTGTAAGTGAAATATTTCAACGATGTTAACATTTATGTAAGTATGGATAGCTCCCAAATCAATTAAAATTTCTATGGGATCATTACTGATCTTACCTTCCACTTCAATCATGGGACATTGATACTTTGTCTGCTTGTTATCCAAGGCTACATAAATCATTGGCATGCTTCCTCCCATGTCTTCCATTGTTTCATCCTCTTGAATGTTGTGGATAGTCCCCATTCCTTCTCCTTTGTGAGGGAAATATTTATGTATATGATTTCCCCCGCATCCCCAACATTGCACCAACTGTTGTCTTGGCATTTTTCCAAATGAATATGTAGTCTTGTGTTCATTTTGTGCGACTTGACCATGTTGATTCACTTCAAAATTATTCCTGAAAATGGTGGCTTAAAACCCTTCTACCTTTGATCCTTCTTATCCTTCATCTTGTCATTCCAAGTTTTTTGGAAAAATGGTCTTCCTTTTCTCGGTTCATACAGATGCCTTGCTCTCCTTATGGTTACCTCCAAGGTTTTGGGGTTGTCATATTGAATCTTATCACTGTAGAAAGAGGGTAACCCGCTTAGAAAACTTTGTATTTTGACTCTCTCATCCTTGATAAAATCAACATACTTCAACTATTCAAAGAACCACTTCTCATATTCCTTCATTGTCATGGTTCCCAACTTGAGTTCAAAGAACTCTTTCATCTTTATTTCATAGTATGCTCGAACAAATATTTCTCTTGGAAATATCCCTTGAAATGCCTCCATGAGGTTCTTTTCTCATCAAGGTTCTTGGCTTGCTTAAGTTTATCCCACCACGTGGTTTCCTTCCCTTGCAAGGTGTTGGCCCTTGGTCATGTATTAAGGAAGAAAGCAAAGACTAAGGAAGAAGAAAGACAAAGTATGAAGTGCACAGAAGGAACACAAACCGAGGAAGGGTCGAAGTGGTTAAAGAAGCATAAAAGAAGGAACGAAGTAAAGGAAATCAAGTCATTGAAAGAGAAGATCAAGGAAGACAAAGAAGCAAAGAAGATAGATCGTGGACAAGTCAACAAGCATAAGAAGACACTAATGGGTGATTTGGAGCACCTCACAGAGAAGAAGAAAGAACAGGTCAGTGAAGTCCTTAAAATGCAGGTTTGTGTACCTAGGGTTTTGACACCTGGGCTTTGGTATAGGGTTTTATAAGAATCATGGAATGTATAAATAGAGGTTTATAAGAGTTGAGAAGGAGGAGTGATGCAGGAGCATCACTCCACCTCAGAACGTGCCAGTCGAATTTCACGCATGGTGCACATTCAAGGAAGGGAGAGGCACCACCCTCTCATTTTGCCTCGAGAATCCAAGACATGATCCAGGCATTTAATGAGGACAAGGTGGAAGAGTCAAATTGTGCTTTCGCACAAGCTGGAGATAAGGTTTCCATTAAGTGGTTGACGAAAGAAGGGATCTGCATCCGATTTGGAGCAGATTTCCATCATTATAATTTTCCCTTTCGATAGGCATTTTGAAGGGTGATTTGACACCACTAGTTTAGCTTGCGAGGGAAGCTCGTTGAGCCCCTCTTGTATAAATTGTTGTATTGTTGCAAAGTAGATGTTAGACACAAGGCCACTGAAGTTGGCTGTAGGTTGTAGACAAATGCACAGGAAGAGAAATACAGAGAGCCGAGACTCATTTGTAGCTCGGACTCCACTATTGTAATTGGACATTCCACCATTAATAGAAAATGACAATTTTTCCTGTTTTAATTTTCTGCGTAATGGATGGAGTGTTATGAATTTCATTTACATGCATTTGAATTGTATATGAATGTTAGAAATCATCTGTAGGGATAGAGATACAGTTTTCTATCTGCAAGTGTGTTGAGTTAAGTTTGGTTCACTAGGCTAAGTGCAAGGAGTGTGCGACAGAGGGTGGAAACTTTGTAAGATGACGCAAGGAGTGCATGTCTGAACTCAGTGAAGTCAAAAGAGATATTGCCAGGAGGGCATACCATATTAATTCATAGACTCAAGGAGAAATTTCAAGGTGGTTAGGTACCTTGGAAAGAAAGACTGTGTAGGAGGAAGCACAACACGGAGTTACTGAACACTCTAGAACACTCTGCGAGGAGGGCATCGAGATGTTGCAAGTGTGCACAAGGGAAACATGAATAGAAGTGTTGTTACCCTTAGGAGAATCCCATAATTACTGAACATTATGAGGAAGGAAGGCTTTGCAAGAGTGCATCGACAAAGGAAAGGAGATGCCTTAAACCTTTCCATAAGGCTAACAGAGAAGTCGTCAAACAACTTAGTCGAGCGCAAGGAGTGCGCCCAGGATACTTTAAGCCCACATTACAAGCTTAGGAGGAAGAGCGAGAGACTGCCAGGAGGGCAAGAGAAACTCCACTGAAGGACGCAGAGGAATTGGGAACCTTGGAGGTTTTCAAGTCGAGCAAAGTCGCAGAAGAGTCTATGCAGAGTTCTGGAAGGAGTGCAGAAGGGATTCAAGAACAACCTAAGTCTTGAAAGAAAGGAGAATTTGCGCTAAGTGTGCAAAGGGGTTGAGGACTTGCCGAAGTTCCAAAAATAGTGAGAAATCGTCCATCGTCGAGGAGGATACAGGTGACAGAAGATCAAGAAGTTCAAGAGTAGGAACTTCAGAAGGTTTTCCAGGAGCAAACGAAGGTCTTCACGAAGCTGAGAGGCGTGAAGTAATTCTGGACCGTTGGATCCAGAGATCCACGTAGTTTGGAAAAAAGTCGAGGAGGAGAATACCCGAAGAGATGGGAAGCCAAAGAAATCCTAGTCGTCCATCGAGGTAGGATGCATGGCGAGAGATCAACACTTCACTGATTTGCAATCAGGAGAAGCAGAGTCAAAAGAAGAGAGGATTCGCAAAGTCTAAACTCGTGAATTCGATCACAATTGTTGATCACTAGGAGAACGTGGATCGTAGATCTGGTCTCGAAGAGTGCACTGATTCAGAAATCAGGGAAAAGGAGTAAGCAACTCACAATTTTTCTGAAGTACGGGGTCGCAAAGGGAGCTCGTCCATGGTCAAAGTCTGTGGTCACATCAAGGAGGAGGCCTAGCATAGAGAGCTAGCACCATTGGCGTTAAAATTTGAAAATCACTAAGGAGGGGGTCCGCGGGTGCTACATAGCCTGCACCGAGAAGGTAAAGGGCATGTGTTAAGTTAAATCAGTTCCACCAGGAACCCAACGAACAATTCGGTTCAGTGACTTGAACGATCCTAGACCAGGAGGTCGAATCATCCCTGAGAGGAGCGAAGGAGAGGGGAGGTTGACGCCAAGGTGATAGTGAGGTTGAGATGTAAAAGTGTTATGTCTTAAGAGAATTCTTGTATTTTCGGTCTTCAGCTGGGTATGAATATCAACTCTGCAGCTAGGTGTGAAGGGTTAGGAGATAAAGAGGAGAGAGAGAAGGATCTGCAGCTGAGTGTGCAGATAGAACTGTATATTTTCATCTACTTTATAAATAAACATAGTTATGTGGACATAACCCTAGGGAGAGGGTGAACCACGTAAACCTTTATGATCCATGTGGTTAATGATTTGTTATTTAATATATGTTATATTGTTATTGCTATTTTATTTTTCCTGTTGAGGACAAAAAGATATAACTTACTTCGCAGAGTTAAGCATAATATTGTTAAGAATATCTACATTATTCTGCGTTGTTGTTTAGAAATCATCTTGCATTTCCTCTAGTTGTAGACACCTGCATCCTGCAACCCCCCTATTGCTACTTTGGGTGAGACTTCATCTACTTCGCAGGTGTTGCTGAAAGGGCTAGTAGTTAGGGTTTGTTGGTGCGCTATTAGAGTTGAACCCTGGGTTTTCCTGTGTACCAACAAATGGTTTTGTTGTCGGGACCAGGATCTTCTTGAGGGAATGTCAAGGTGGTGTCCATCGAAGACAGAGATTCAGAATTGGATAGAAGAACAAGAAAGGGACTTCGTCATAGCTCAGAACAAGAACCCTAGCATTAGTACAGAAGACTGGTTGGGAAGGGACATTTTTACTGATGTGCATGAGATTTTCTTTGCAAGAGTTCATAAGGAGTTGTACGAGTGGTTATCCAGACTAGCAAACACTCAGTTTGAAATCAGATCTAGACCACTTGTGGTTTGGACATCGACGTTGATCAAGAAAGTTGATAACACTGTGTCAAGGGCAGTGGATCTCTGGTTTGACAGCACTATTGGAGGGTACATTATTGAGTTTTTTATTGACAGAGTGGAATCATATAGTCAAGCAGACAGGTATTTCTTCAAGGGACCTAGAGGAAAGTTTCTACACTTTTTGAAGTTAAAAATTAAGATGATATTGCATGAGAAGAATATCTTGAAGATTCAATAATCAGTTGGATTTTAAAGCTAATGTTCAAGAATTTAGATAGTGACAGTGAAACAGAGGTTGGACACACACGCAATGGGAGATTATTCAGAAAGATTCCTCTTACGAACCTATTTAAGTAGAGTTACTGGTCATTATCACAAGATGAAGTATTCTACAGTGGAGAAGAAGCAGAGCTATCAGACGAAGAGTATTCAGAGTTCACAAGGGCATAGGAAGTAGAGACTGAATAACCTCATTGGGAAGAACTAGGAATTTCAGGTACTGCGCCTACGGTTGAAGTAAGTATTGCTACTCCTCCTGTTGTTTTAGAAGCACTAAGTAACCATAGTAACCAGAGCAACCAGAGCATTTAGAGTACTGTCACAAGCAGTTTAATATAGACTCAGTCGAGAAACCAAGGAAAATCAATGGCAGATGAAATGAGGTTACCTATATTCATAGGAGATGGATCTGAGGATCCTGACCAGCATTGGTTCTTATGCGAAGCTGTATGGAGCATTAAGCAAGTCACCGACGAAGATGTTAAGAGAGATCAGTTTAGTACTACCTTGAGGGATCGTGCATTGAGTTGGTATATGAAGTTTGTTACAGTATATGTATAACCTAAACCATTGAATGACATTAAGACTGCATTGAGTGTAGAGTTCAAGAAGCCTAAGTTGGAGTCACAGTGAATTACAGAGTTGAAGGAAATCAAGCAGAAGGTGACTGAACCTGTTTGGGAATTTGATCAGAGGTTTAAGACCTTGACATTCCATTTAAGTTTTCATATTCCAGATGAACAACACAAGGAATGGTTCATCGCTGCCCTCCTGCCACACATTAGAGTTCCTCTAATGCAACAAAAGGTCACTTCGCAGGCTAAGGCATTAGAGATTTCCATGAAACTAGAAGCAATCCCTGTAGGAGAATCCAGTCCAAGTATGAGTCAGATTTTGAATCAATTAACTAGTTTATCTTTACAGGTTGAAGACATGAAGAAAGACAAAGGAAAAGAGAAAAGAGAAGACATTTGGTGTATCAGATGTAAAGCAGAGGGCCATGAAAAAGAGCACTGTCCTTTATTTAATGAATAATTGGCCTCTGGAGCCCCTAACCCTTTGAAGTAGGCTACTTTACCATGGTGCGAGGTATGTAGAAATAGACTTCGGCCTGGTGAATGTTATTATATGCAGAAATATGTACATACACCCACCAATTTTTATTGTACATTCTGTAAATCTATGGGGTGTGATGAGAAGGACTGTAGGGATTATGACATCATGCATGAAAGGTCAAGGGATACATATAGAATTCAAGGAGAATTACAGTTGGAAGGGAATGTTGTGCAGTTCAATTCCCCGAGAAGAGGGTACTTCAACCCTCATGGTGGGTTTAGAGGAAGAGGAGGAAGAGGAGGTATGGGTCGAGGTCGAGGTCAGATTATTTGTTATAACTATGCCCAGCCAGGTCATTTGGCAAGGGATTGTTAGAACCCTTGCACTACCTATAGCTACTGTAACTCATTTGATCATGTCATTGAAGACTGTTTAGTATTGTTAGCTAAAGTTCAGGAAAGACAAGGTGGAAACCAACAAGTCCAACTAATATCAACTGAACCTCATGGTGAGGAACTCAAAGTTGTTGTTATTACTAGAGGAGGCATTGTCATAGGAGAAGATAGGGTGACTCCAGGAAAGACTACAGATGGATCACGGATCAGAAGAGCTTCAAAGAAGGCACCATTGTTTGATACAAGGAAAGAAAGACATACTTTTGAAGAAGCAAGAATAAGATTTGTAGGTGAACATGCTTCTTCATCTAGGGCACAACCAAAAGTAAGGGAATGTGAAATGCCTCCAACATTTGATTAGTTGGCCCCACCTAGGCAAGGAAAAGAGGTAAGAAAGCTTGTGGACTTCTTGTATACTTATATTAATTTGATTAAAAATGAAAGAGTTGTGCAGGAACTACAACACCTAATAAGACAATATGAAATTGGAAGAGTAGATCCTCTGCTGAGTAGAGTTGTGAATCGAGTATCTAGAAAAAGGAGGACAAGCAAGGAACTGCACCTTAGTGCTCAGATTGAAGACTACAACATATACTATGTGGTCCTCGACTTGGGATAAGAAGTAAATGTTATGACGAAGTAGACTTGGGAATTGATGGGAAAACCTAAATCGATTTGCTATCCTATTAGGCTCAGGATGGATAATCAGCAAGCGGTGAGCCCCTTTGGAAGACTAGAGCATGTCCCTATGGACATCGACAGAGTGAGGACATTTGCAGACTTCGAAGTGATCGAGATTGTTGATGATAGTTGTCCCTACCCTGCGTTGTTGGCTATTGATTGGGCTTTCGACAATTTGACTGTTGTTGACTTGAAAAAGAGAAGAATGACATTTGAAGGTGACGGCCTTAGGGTCATTGCACCTCTTGATCCTGATGAAGGTCGTAGATACATGGAACTTATAAAAGAAGAATATCGTGCCTATGATCTAGAGAACATCTATAAATTAACAGCAGGAAAACATGATTATATTAATCCTACATCAGATGGAAATTTAAGTTGGCAAAGTGAAATTGCATGCTCGTCATATTCAGAAGAAGCATTGGAAAATTGGCAGAATATAATGTATGAAGTCTCTACGCGGAGGTGTGCCAGATTGACTAAGGTAGTTCGTTGGATTGGCACAGAAGTAAGTAATCTTCCTACATTTGATGGCTTGAATAATTTAGAGACATTTGTATTTGAATTTGAGGGAATTGTACTGGCACAACAAAGGTTTTTGGCACTGAATGAAGCCTTGAAAGCAACACCAACTATATGGTGGGGAACACACAAGAAGAACATCGTGGAGTGGGTAGAATGTCCCACCTTGTTGACAGTGTGATTTTCAAACTAGGTTGAAGGGTGTGAAGTTCAATACATAGGTCAGAGTTGTCCTAAGGACCATGTGCGAAGTTGTGAGGAAGCCTGGAGTAGCATTCCTAAAGAACAGTGGGAACATAAGTTCATTAACACCTTAGAAATACACCTATCAATTGGTATCTTCAAGCAGAACTGTGCCTAGTCACTACATATTGGTATGGTATGACCAAGAAATTTATATCTATGTTCCTATTTGAAAATCAGTACCCCACAATAGATCAAGCTTTACAAATTGTAAGACAAAAGGTCTTTGAGGAGGCACCTAACTGCCCTCTTGAACAAGAAGAAGATGAATGGAATGTGCCTCTTCAGTGGTTACAGGGTTTTTATAATATTAATGTTGATGAGGATGATGACCCTAAGAATGTCAACATTTTTGAAATTGAAGGACAAAGAGATATAGAAGGGCCAGAGATTGAATTACCTTTTGTTGGGCAACCTATTAAAATTAAGAGAGTCAATATTGGAACATAGAAAGCATCTAAGTTGGAAAATGTTGGTGACTATTGGGATGATGCTACTATTGATAAGATTTCAGAACTGTTGCATGAGTATTAGGACTTGTTTCCAACCAAGTTCATAGACATGAAGGGCATTAAAGGTCCCATGCGAGAAATGAATATTCGTTTGAAAGTAGATGCAAGGCCTGTCAAGCAGAGTCCTTACAGACTGAATCCCAAGTACAAGCAAAAAGTTAAGACTTAATTAGATAGAATGATGGAAGCATGAATTATAGAACCAATTGAAGAATCTCAATGGATCATCCCTATGGTGGTCCAAGATAAGAAGACAAGAGAAATCAGAATATGTGTAGATCTAAGGAAAATGAATGATGCATGTTTACATTATCCATTTCCTACACCTTTTACTGATGAAGTTCTAGATAATGTAGGAGGACATAAAGTTTATTCATTCATAGATGGATTTTCAGGCTATCACCAGATCAGAATCACTAAGGAGGCAGACATAAGTCTACATTTGCAACAAAACATGATTCTTTTCAGTACATTGTGATGCCTTTTGGTTTGAAGAATGCACCAGCCATCTTTTCTAGGGTTGTGGTCAAAGCATTTAAGGAATTTTTACATAAGTTTTTGGAAGCATACTTTGATGACTTGACAGTTTTTAGTCTATTGAAAAATTGTATTAAATGTTTGAGATTAATGTTAGATAAGTGTAGGCAATGTTAGATTGCCCTGAATTTGAAGAAGTGTATTTTGTTTTCACCTTTTGGAGTGTTGTTAGGACACATTGTGTGTAAGCAGGGGTTGTTGGTAGATCCTTCCAAGATTGCTATCATTGTTGATCTACCTCCCCCTACTTCGGTTAGATAGTTGCGCATTTCATTGGGACACACTGGATACTACAGAAATTTTATTAAGGGTTACGCACATATGACATCACCTATGGAGAATCTATTAAAGAAGGATAGTAAGCTTCACTGGATAGAGGAATGCCAACAGAGCTTCGACACATTAAAGCAGAAAATGGTCACTACGCCTATCTTGGTTTTTCCATAATGGAGTAAGGAATTCCATGTTCATGTTGATGCTTCATCCATTGCATTAGGAGCAGTTTTAACACAACCAAGTGCAAGAGATATTGACCACCCTATAGCCTTTTCTAGCAGGAAACTTTCTACATCTAAAATGAATTATACTACCACTGAAAGAAGAGTCTTAGCTATGGTATATGCACTGCAAAATTTTAGACGCTACTTGTTGGGAGGACATTTTAAGATGTTTACTGATCATTCTGCATTGAAGTACTTAGTCAACAAGCCAGTGTTGGGGGGAAGAATATGCAGATGGCTATTATTATTCCAGGAGTATGACTTTGAGATTGTGGTCAAGTCATAAAGAATGAATAAGGGACCTGACCACTTATCCAGGTTAGAACATGGAGAGGAACCTACCAGTTTGGATGATACGCTACAAGATGCACAATTGTTGGCCATCGGGAAAGTTGATGATCACTTCTCCGAGATAGTGTAGTTCATGTCCACAGGAATGGAACCTCGCGAGTATCCAGTTATTCAGAAGAAACAATTGGTAGTCCATGCTGTAGATTTTCATCTTATAGCTGGACAGTTATATCAGATGGGACCAGATGAGGTCTTAAGAAGATGTGTTATGGAGTTAGAAAGACCATTGATCCTTGCAGAAGAACATGAAGGCATCGCAGGAGGAAATTATGCAGGGAAAACAACAACGCAGAAAGTTCTCAGAGTTGGCCTCTGGTAGCCCACTTTACATAACGATGCTAAGGAATACTACAAATCATGCGATGTATGTCAAAGAGTAGGGAAGCCATCTAGAAGGGATGAGATGCCTTTAGCACCTCAGTTAAATTTATAGGCATTTGAGAAATGGGCTATTGACTTTGTGGGACCTATCAACCCACCAGGAAAGTGCACATGAGCTCGATATATCATCACTGCTACAAAGTATTTGACTAGGTGGGCAGAAGCAAGAACAATTAAAGACTGTAGTGCAGCTACAAATGCACGGTTCATATTTTATGATATCATAACCAGATTTGGATGCCCAAAGATAATTATGAGTGATCAAGGCACACACTTCATTAATAAAACTATTGAATCCTTGACTCAGGAATTCGAAGTTCACCATAAAAAGAGCACATCATACCACCCACAAGCGAATGGTACAGTTGAAGCTTCCAATAATATATTGAATACAATGTTGACTAAGATTTGCAGTGTTAATAGAGATGATTGGGATTTGAGAATTCCAACAGTGTTATGGGCTTATCAAACTACTTGCAAAAATTTAACAATGCAGACTCCCTTCAAGTTAGTTTATGGCCTGGAAGCAGTGGTACCTATGGAATATTTGGTCCCTAGTTTAATAATTGTAGCATTTACAGGTATGGATGACACTGGCGTTGTTCAAGACAAAATTGCGTAGTTGATGGAATTAGAGGAATATAGGTTTATTGCAGGATTTCATCAGAAGGTACAAAAAGAACGAGAAAAGGCTTACCATGAGAGACATATCAAGAAGAAAGCATTTAAACAAGGAGATTTGGTACTTTTATATGACAACAAGTTCATGAAGCATTCAGGAAATTTCAGGACACATTAGCTTGGGCCATTCGAGGTTGCCTATGTTACAAAAGGTGGAGCTGTGCAGTTGAAGACTCTTAATGGAGAATGGAAGGATGGGTTAGTAAATGGGAGTTAGTTGAAGCTATATTGTGACAACTAGATGCCTCACAACTCTCAGTAAAAGCAAAGGAAGAAGATCTAGGTACCAGGTGCAGCTGAAATTGGGTACCAAACACAGAAGAGATAGTCTGCACATAACAGGAAGGGACAGAGCAGAAATCATAGGCTGCTCCATGCAGTCTGCAGTCGAAGTAATACAGAAGGCTCAATCCTGCAGTGACTCGGGATGAGTCAAATGTGAGTGTTTGGGGCATGTTGGCCATTGGTCATGTATTAAGGAAGAAAGCAAAGATTAAGGAAGAAGAAAGACAAAGTATGAAGTGCACGGAAGGCACACAAATCGAGGAAGGGTTGAAGTGGTTAAAGAAGCATAAAAGAAGGAACAAAGTAAATGAAAGCAAGTCGTTGAAAGAGAAGATCAAGGAAGACAAAGAAACAAAGAAGATAGATCATGGACAAGTCATCAAGTGGAAGAAGAAACTAATGGGTGATTTGGAGCACCTCGCAGAGAAGAAGGAAGAACAGGTCATTGAAGTCCTTAAAATGCAGGTTTTGGTACCTGGGGTTTTGACACCTTGTCTTCGGTCTAGGGTTTTCTAAGAGTCATGGAATGTATAAATAGAGGTCTAGAAGAGTTGAGAAGGAGGTGATAGTGAGGTTGAGATGTAAAAGTGTTATGCCTTAAGAGAATTCTTGTATTTAGGGTCTTCAGCTGGGTGCGAATATTGACTCTACAGCTGGGTGTGCAGGGTTAGGAGATAAAGAGGAGAGAGAGAAGGATTTGCAGCTGAGTGCACAAATAGAACTGCATATTTTCATCTACTTTATCAATAAACACAGTTCTATGGATGTATTCCTAGGGAGTGGGTGAACCACATAAATCTTGTTGATCCATGTGGTTGATGACTATTTACTATCTGTTATACTGTTATTTCTCTGTTATTTTTCTTGTTGAAGATAAGAAGATATAACTAACTTTGCGGAGTTAAGCATAAGATTGTTAATAATCTCTAGATTATTCTGCGTTGTTTTTTAGGAATCATCTTGCATTTCCTCTGGTTGTAGACACCTGTGTCTTGCAACCCCCCTATTGCTACTTTGGGTGAGACTTCATCTACTTCATAGGTGTTTCTGAAAGGGATAGTAGTTAGGGTTTGTTGGTGCGTTGTTAGAGTTGAACCCTGAGTCTGCCCCTGTACCAACACAAGGGGTAGGTGGAAATTCTAGCTTCTACCTAGGATGGGTAATCATGTAGCTGGAAATGTTTCTTCATTTCCAACAGCCAGTCCTCCACCTCTTCTCCTTTCCTGTGATCGCCATTGAAATTTGGTGGCTTAATCTTCCTGATTTCCCCCTGCAAGATGTCTGCCTTAGGTCTTCTCCTTTTCCTCCAAACAAGAGACACATTTGGGCTTCTCCATAGACCTGAACTTGCATGAGTTCTTCTAGTGGAATGCCTTGGAGAATGATGACGTCTACTCGTGCTTCTTGACTTCCTATCACTCCCATGATCATCTCTTTTACTATGGGATCTTGAAGTTGATAATTTTCTAGCACTAGTTGCTTGCTTGGTGTCAAAGTCCTTGCTAACTTTCTTCTGTATCATATTTAGGCTTTGAAGTATATCTTCTTAATCCTTCATGATCCTCTCATTATCGACCATATAGCTCTGCACTTATTTTTGAAGGCTTCTCATAGTTACAGTTCCTCGCTCGTATCTTCTCCCATTAGACTCAATCTCAACATTACCCATGCTGGCATGCAGACCTATAATTTCTTCTTCATGGTTGTAAAACCCTTGAGCATCCTCCATGTCTCTAGTTCTCATGTAGGAACTAAAATATTGTTTTCTGTATCTCTAATTCTGCAAGAATGTGCATGCAATAATTGCTTGTTAGAATTAAGCGTATTGCAAACTATTTATCAATTAGATTATAGGTAATTATTCATTTTAAATTATGAAGAATATTAATGCACTACTCTCAAGTGGGATTCCTTAAATGCATTCATTTTCTAAACAACTTTCCAACGACTGTCCTCATGCCTCAATCTGAGTTTGGAGGAAATAGTTACAACAATTACAAGTTGCAATTTACACTCTTTGCTGCTACAGATTTCACTTTTATAAATTTTGAAAAAAATGAAGTGCCTAGATCAAAATTATGGGTCGACAAATATCTTTTTCTTCTCAAGATATTTCCAATGACTATTTGTTTTCCCCAATCCGAGCTCCGAGCTGAAAGCTATGGTGGAAAAACAGTGAAGGAATATTCATTGGCACATGCAACATAGTAGTAACGCTCAACAATCGTCTGATCATTTCTTGATTAGATCTTCATCGTTGATCTGTCTTAATGGATTCATCATGGATCTAAGTCATATCCCTTATTCATACTTTCCACGAACCCGCTACGAACACCTAGCTCATTTTTCCTTCGCGGACTCATAAACTTGTAACCTTCTTTTAATAACTTCATCCGAGAGGTCCCAACACTTAGCCATGTTTCCATCTTCACGAGATTGAGGACTCACGAAACCATAATATTGTATCCTTCTTTTCATAAGTCCATCCGAGAAGTCTCAACACTTAAACATTTTTCCACTTCTTCACGAACTCACAAACTCATAATCTTGTAACCTTCCTTTCATAAGTTCGTCCGAGAAGTCCCAACACTTAGCCATTTTTCCAAGATCTTACCATGGTTTAGTGGGACGAAGAATTGGTCTACCAGATGGCTCCCCATCACCTGCCAACTTTCATCGAGTCCAACATGTACATGTCATCATGGAAGCACATGTCTTTCTTCTACCACATCAGCTGACATGTGGCCTCCACGTCATGCCAACATCATCGTAAATACCCATTTTTTCTCGATTTGCTTATGCTCAAATTTTTCCAAAGAGGCCCAATTCTTCACATTATCCATGAAATTTCTCTCAATTTCACTGTCGTAACTTAAATAAACAATTTGCAGGCATACTCCAGAAATTAATTCTCTGTGATTTTATGCTTCAACATTCTACTAACTCATCCCATCTAGGCTCAGTGTTGAAAACTAGTCTTTGATACCACTTTTTAACATACGTAGCCACCTAGGCTGGGCCACGTCACACGAAACTCTCTCATTATCAACACTGATACCATATTTGTAACATACCTAGCCTCCAACTAAGCAACATTACGTGCAGAATAAACATAAAAAATAAACTTCTGTTAACTAAATTAATTCCTTTACTGTTAGCCGATTTCTTGTAGCTTACAACTATAATTTATAACATATTTAGCTACACTCTGTAACCATAAAACATATGCATATAAAGAATGTTAATAATCAACATGAAATACAACTAAACCATTCATTACAACAACATATAATTCATTATCATCCATGCATAGTTCATGCACAACAACAACACATGTAAATAACTCGGTACAAGATAAAACACTTATCTTTAAACAAGAATCGTGCAACCAGTTGCTTGGGAAAGACATTCCACCTGACCATAGACTGATTGTTCTGAATCTCAACATCTAGTCATCCATGAGCTAAGGCTAATAATCCACAAAAGAGGGTGGTCTCTCACAGTCCACTCAAAACTCATAAATCTCATAACCCAACTGATATTCTCCTACAACTATCTCGATGTTTCCACCAGCTCTTTTCCTCTTGACCTTCCCAACCCAAGGAATGCACCATTCGTTTATCAAGAATCACCCAAGGGATGTATCATCTATTTATCAGGGTAACCCAAGGGATGCACCATCCATTTATCAGGGTTAACCCAAGGGATATACCATTCATTTATTAGGGATATCCCAAGGAATGTGCCATTTGTTTATCAAGGTCTCTCTGACACATGTAACTAGGAATATATTAGCTGGGAACTCAAGGGAACTTGCTACTAGGAAAAATATCAAAAATCCAACAACAAACACTTATTGTTTTAGTGAAACTCACACAGGAGTTCACTCTTCCAGCCTAACAACCGGGCTCTTCATTTCTCCAGATTGAATTCACTCCAGTTGCACTCCAGAACTCCCCCTCCATGACCACACTAGCTCCAAGCTCTCTTTCTTCCCCTCTCCGATTGTTGTCCCAATCCATATGAATTCCTCTCTCGTGGCTTTCCTTTCTTGACTCACACTCTTCCCCAAGCTGATTGAACTCAATCCCCATGTTCCAAATAACTTTGGTACGTGACCACTTACACCCACCCTCTTACATGCATTCAATGATTGGCTTTGGAAACACTCAATCAGAAGGATTTGACCACTCGCACCCACCCTCTTACATGTGTTCAATGATTGGCTTTGGGAACATTCAATTACAAATCAGAAGGTTCATATATAGTTGAAAAGTTTAGGAAAATGGGTTAAATTGATATACATGGGTAATTCCCCCTTTCACCCCTCTTGGCCATTATCCTAGACACTCCCTGCTCTTGTGGATTAATTCATTCCTCATCTCTTGTCCATGTCCCCTTAGAAGTTGGCATCAAATTTTTGTTATTAAAACATTGAAATACAATTCACGTATTACATCACTTGGCCATAGACACATATTGTATCCACATAAGGATTAATTAAACTGGGATTATAATAGGGATGTTACAATGCTAAAGAGTACCAACTAATGCATAAGCAATGTAGTATGTACAGATTGGATCCAGAAGAATGTAGTCAGGTTTCAAGGAAGGGTTTTTCAATAAATGGAAGAAATATTCTAGGATGGTGTCAAGTCCTTGAACATCTTAGGATAATGGAAGAAGAAACCATGAGGTGGATGTCAAGCTAATAAGGGTGCATGGAAATACTCCATGAGGGATGCCAACAATAGAATAGGAGTGTTGATTCATTCCAAAAGTGTTGAAGCTATTTCCCAAGTAGTCTAGCGATATCAAGTCAAGAGGAACATAAACAGGGAAACGAAGTTCCTTAAGGGAAATCAATAAGGAACCATGCGAAAGGAAATTGTTCTATGCTTGGTAAAGCATGAAAAAGCGATGGTACCTGAAAATAATCCATCTCAAGTGGAAAATAGATAGGGTGACATTCCAGGAGGTTGGAAGTATCACTGGAATCTATGATAGGACGTAAAAGCAATGTGAATTGCTTCTAGTTAATATCCAAGAAGTTGAAAAGGGGACATTTGTGTAACATTATGGTGTGCTAGAAATTGACTATGCAAGTCAAGTTGAAACCAAATGGCTCATAAAAGGAGAAAAGAATGTTTCAAGCAATTACAAGTGTTGAAGTGCTCAGTCAAGGAAAGGTTGAATCAGTTTGGTCCAGAAAAGTAAATGGAGGTTGAAGACCTAAAGTCAATATGAGAGCATGTTTGGAAATGTAATTTGGTCATGTATGGGTTTTGTCATATGGATCCAACAAACAAATTAAGTCTAAGCTAAATATCAACATATTATGTGGCTGGAAAAGAAAAGGTATCCAAGAGTGGATTGGCTAGAAAAGTATTGAGGGCAGAAAAAAATCATGTGCAGTGATTATGGTGAGAGCACAAAGGGGATGCAGGAATTTAGGGAATTTGAGGATAGCCAGGAACAACGAAGAGAATTGTGAATGATGGCAGAAGTTGTTGCAAATGTTGTATTAAAAAATATGATATGGCATGTTGGACAACCATACATAGCACTAGAAGTTAGATTACATATGCAATTATAAGAATGTTATCAATGCATTCTTAGTGTAAATAGATATGAAATAGTGAATGTAGATTGTTTAAAATGTATATATGAGTAGGAGTAGTCTATTGTTATATATATGGATATGAAAGTTGCTAATGATGGTTGTTCTGCCAAGAAAAAGGGATTTATTGCATGGATGCAAGTATTTTTTATGATGTGTTGCATATGGAATACATCCATATGAAGAAAGTTGTTATCGATACCAGCTAGTTAGGTAGCATCAAATTCATTTCATGGAAGCTATGCAGGTATGAGTTTTATGTATTTATGTTGCATAATTGATGAAGGGAATTAGGTAAAGATTCCCCCAACCAATGTTATTTTATAAAATGACATTAATGTATAATTTGAATGCATTAATGGAAATGATACACCACTTGGTGTGGTAAAGGCTAAAGGCTTGTGATAATTATAAAAGTTGTTTAGTTTTTAATGCATATAAATGGCATAGTAGCATGTCATGTTATATTCGTTATGGGCTAATAACCAAAGAAATAAAATGGTATGACCCTATTATAGGAATGAATTCCAGTAAATCTAGTCATGTATGAGGCCATGACATGGCCGGATATGGAAAGGCTTTAGTGCCACACAAGTATCAAAGGAAAATTCCTACATATAGCTAAGGTTTGGACTGCAATGTTTTTTCTAGCACTAAAGAGCACCATAGAATTCTATTATTGGTATAGTGTTTGGGTCAGAAAGGAAGGGATCCAAATGATTGAGCGAGCAAAGGGAAGTGTATGGATGATGTGTCGAGGCATTGGCCAGACCTTCCAATTTACCATGGTGAATACATCACTTAGATAGATGGTTGATCCGGATTTTATGAGCAGAACGAAATAAATACATATTATTAACGGGTGATTAACACAAAATAACAGAGATACAGTAAAACTAGTTTTCTATTCAATAACGAAATAAGCTGAAACTATAAAATGCAGCGGAAACAAGCTTGTTGGAATGGTGGCGGCTTATCTCTGAGAAGAGATGTGACGGCAACTTGCATTCAAAAGAAGAAGGTTACAATGAGGCTCTGAAGGCCTTTTTACAATAAGAAAGAATTCCAAAAACCCTAGAAATCCAAAAACCTAACCCTAGGAGATGAAACGCCAAAAGTCATGTGGGCCCCGTTTGGGTAAGCTAGTACATCAACTTCCCGGGGTTGTAACTTTTGCATACGATCTCTGTTTTAGGCGTGTGATAGCCCGTTGGAAAGGTATCATCGAGGAGATTCATTTTGGGGGATCAATTATTCCTTTAGATATCATTGAGGAGATCTATACCGAAAAACCTTCATTTAGGCCCTCAAAATGGCCCCGGAAGTAAAAACTGCTAAAAATAGTAAATTGCCAAAAATGTCAGAAAATTGTTTTGAGCCAGTTGGAAAAGGTGGGTGGCCACTGATATCCATTTGGATCAATGGAATTATGATATCAATGCAAGGGTGCATTGAATAGACATGCATGGAGAATTGCACTCATGCCAGATAGATTTGTTTATACATGAATGCAATTATTGAATTTGTTGATATTATGGTAGTTGTGGGAGGTATTAACCTCCACATGTA
>ML779762.1:1872246-1895864 GCA_009831015.1 Picea engelmannii | reverse complement strand
TGATCATGTACTTGAGTGATCCTCATGAAGTAGTTGGTAACATTGTCAGATCTAAACATCTACACTGATTTGAGTTTATTTCTCAAGATAATCTTCATGTTCAAGTTATCACTCTGGAATAAACTTACCAGGGAATCAAACATTTCCTTGGCCATCTTCTTCTCAGATAAATGAGGAATCAAATGATCCTTTACCGCATCCAAGATTATCCATTGGGCTTTGATCTACTTATTTTCATGAGTTGTCAATACTTGCAGATCCATTGGTGCAGAAACTACTTTGTCAACAATCTCCCAAAAGTCATGTTCCTTCAAAATAAAAGTAACCCTTGATTTCCAAGATAGGAAGTTGGATGCTCCATCCAATCTGTCTTCAACTCTTAGACTTGTTGTTTCCATCTCTTAGATATGATAATTTTCCGTGGAAATAAGCTTCTGTTGAAACTGCCCCTATACAGACTTGTACATGTCTTGCTTGACCTGTGCAGTGCATATGTATGTGACCCATTGCACTGTAAAGAATGTATGTGTGCTATAATATTATGTTGCGCGTGTATGTACACATTCTGCTGCATTGTATAATGCATATACTTGCAAAAACAACTTCTTCTATTGTACGATTATTTCATAGAAATCCATCCTTCAATTCCTAATTTATTGTTTATAGATATGCAAACATCTCCTTGGAGATATGACACATCTGTTGCACACTGAAGTGGATCTAAAATTTGGCTTCCTCTTAAAGTGAGTGCTATGATACCATGTTAAAATCTCTATTCCCAACACCTAGATACTTTACTACCTTGTGTATTTCCTTGCTTGCAATCAAATTACAACGCAAATAATAAAATATACTTGTTGGAAATACAACAACGAAAGAAAAAATATGGAAACCAAACTTCACACAACACACATAAAATTTGCCCCTTCAAACCAACTTTTCATTCAAACAACTTCCAAGCTTACAAGTGTTATAGAAAATTTTTCCTCACCCCATGCAAATTTCTTGGATGGCCTTTTCATTTCCCTATGCAGACTTGAAGTCCCCGTTTGTACCTTCCAGAGCCGAAAAAGCACACTTTTCCACATATATGCACCCTACCAGCTAGACAACATGCATATACACAGGTTTCTCCATTACATCCCGCGTACATCGGGTTTGGTGCTCAAAATTAAAAATTATGTCGAGTTTCGATGTCACATCACGAGATCCATGATCCTTGACCTTCCATATACTGGAAACGCTATAAATTGAGTCATATCCAAGCTATGGAGAGGAGGAGAATTCAAATTTTGAGAGCAAAAATACTCTGGAGAAATTTCACTTCACATTGAGTCTGCATCCCTTTATCCTTAAAAGAAAATAAACTCATTGTTCAGCCCCCAAGATCTTCCTTCTTTGATGGTGAACCTCATTGTCTCCTTTATATGAGCTTGCCTTTGGTGGAGGATTGAAGTGGTGGAGGCCTAGTTGGAGGGACTTAGTTTCTCGGTTCTGAGATGTGCCGACACAGAAGTTTGTCACATATCTACTTCTGTTGATTATTTTAATAGAAATGTTATTTTCTCGTCCAATTGATATCTTGCAAATATTTGAATTATTATTCCATGGGTGTATTTGTCATGAATTTTAGTGGATTGTGCTATTTTATATGCTAACATTATATATTATCATCATATGCTTGCGTATCTTGGTTGTTGAGGACAAGTTGAAGGTATAAAGCTTTGAGTTGCGTGCTCAACGGTGGTCTTCATTGAACATCTAGATGAGGTAAACTATTGACCTTGTCTTATTATTATTTCATTTATATAGCATAATTGGGATTAGAGTTGATTTTGTGGCACCAATCCATCATATTCATGCCTTTGGTGGAGGATTGAAGTGGTGGAGGCCAAGTTGGAGGGACTTAGTTTCTCGGTTCCGAGATGTGTCGACACAGAAGTTTGTCACCTATCTGCTTCTGTTGATTATTTTAATGGAAATACCCTTTTCTCGTCCAATTGATATCTTGCAAATATTTTAATTATTATTTCATGGGTGTATTTGTCATAAATGTTAGTGGATTATGTTATTTTATATGCTAACATTATATATTATCAACATATGCTTCTGTATCTTGGTAGTTAAGGACAAGTTGCAAGTATAAAGCTTTGAATTGTGTGCTCAACGATGGTCTTCATCGAACATCCGGACAAGGTAGGCTCTTGACCTTGTTTTGTTAGCATTTCATTTATATAGAATACTTGGGATTAGAGTTGATTTCAACAGACATTCCGTGTAAACTTTGTAAAGATGATCACCTTACCCACCTATGCCCAAACATTATGTCGGGTTTCCATGTCACATCACGAGATCCATGATCATTGACCTTCCACATACTGGAAACGCTCTAACTCAGCCCTTCAGTTCCATGTGAAGGATATAAATTGATCCATATCCAAGCAGTGGAGAGGAGGAGAATTCAAATTTTGAGAGCAAAGATACTCTGGAGAAATTTCACTTCACATTGAGTCTGCATCCCTTTATCCTTAAAAGTATGAACTCATTGTTCAACCCCCAAGCTCTTCCTTCTTTGATGGAGAACCTCATTGTCTCCTTTATATGAGCTTGCCTTTGGTGGAGGATTGAAGTGGTGGAGGCCTAGTTGCAGGGACTTATTTTCTCGGTTCTAAGATGTGCTGACACAGAAGTTTGTCACCTATCTACTTATGTTGATTATTTTAATAGAAATATTATTTTCTCATCCAATTGATATCTTGGAAATATTTGAATTATTATTCCATGGGCGTATTTGTCATGAATGTTAGTGGATTATGTTATTTTATATGCTAACATTATATATTATCATCATATGCTTGCGTATCTTGGTTGTTGAGGACAAGTTGTAGGTATAAAGCTCTGAGATGTGTGCTCAACAATGGTCTTCATCGAAAAAACGGACAAGGCAGGATCTTGACCTTGTCTTGTTAGCATTTCATTTATATAGAATTCTTGGGATTATAGTTGATTTATGCAGTTATTCCTTGTAAAATTTGTAAAGATTATTACCTTACCCACCTATGCCCCAAAATTGAGGAAGCCTCGAGGCTCTTATCGCAACCGCCCACTGTGTTGACCAATCTGTTTCACATAATTAACACATGGCTTCAACGTCCTCCAACATTGAAAATGCATCGAGCGGGAATCAAAACCCCTTGACACATGAAGATGACCATCTATGCGTTAAATGGTCAAGTATGAGATTGATGTAGCCACTCAAGCTCGTGATTATGGTTCTTCACAGACTGTTACAGGTCCAGAGTCTCCCCCTCCTCCAGAAACACCCTTGCAGATCGAAAAACCAGAGCCTTCACCTCGTATTCTGAAAGGATTATTGAAATGCTTTTCCCACAATCCTAATGCACGATTTTCCCATAACTATTCGATTGTCGAATATTTGGGTCAAACCGCTTGTGCGATGTCGGCTTTGGAGGTGCTCCAGACATGTCCTTCACAGAGGAACTCCTTGTTATCTTCTTTAGGAGCTCTAGAACCATGTGGCTCGAAGGTTATTAAGTTTGACGTCACTGATTTTCAGCCTTGCTTGCTTTACCATGTGGCCTTCCAAATCCACGTGGAGTACACGAAATATACCATCAAATGCACTGTAATTTATGAAGGTGTTGTGATGTGCGTTATGTTCCTAACCTGTTGGAAATCCATTGGCTCTTTGAATTTATCCCAATCTATGACTATGTTGATTGCATTTAATGGACGTTCTTTTTGACCCCAAGAAATTCTTCCCGCTTTTCCGGTCCAGTTAGGTGGAAAGAAAGTGGAGGTTGATGTTGAGGTGGTTGATGAAACCCTTGACTATAATTTATAGGGTGTAATTGGACTTATTCCATGACCGTGGTCATGTCATCTGTTTTTCGCACTTCATGTTTTCCTCACAAGTGGAAAATAGTGACAATTAATCAATTGTCCTTTGTGCATGCTATTCCTAATGCATCAATTGGACCTTCGATCCCAATGATTGACAATTCTCGGCAGGAAACTGAGGATATTGGTGTCGGAATGTATTCCTCTCTTATGGGTAGCTTTGATTTCATGGCATCAATCCATCATATTCATGCCATTTCTAGTAGGTCTTCATCATTAATGAGGCTCGTTCCTTTCCGTACTTCGTATTTCAACAATCCTTGGACCCTACCTTCACCGACTACATCATGCAAAGGTCAGTAACTTATTGGGATGGAAATTACATTGTTAGCAGTATAGGTTGTGTATTAGGTTGTTTTTAACTCTATTGTTGACTTACATCCTTACTCCTCGCAGGAATATGAGGAGGATCTTGTTCTAGCGCTCGTATGGGCCACCCCATTGTCTTTTTCACATGATTTCCTCGACGATACTTTACCTTCGGATGAAGTCATCTTAGAGGCCATGAATGGTCGAGATAGACCTTGGGATGATATGCATCATCGATCTTATTTCCTCCCAGAACTTGTTAGGATCGAACATGATGACTTTAGATCTACCTTCAGTGAGATGGTCGGTCACGTTGTGGTTCCGCTTGATAAACATGGTATTTACGCCGAAGGAAACATGGAGAATGTTTCTCCTACCATCACGATCGACATCTTTTGAATTCCTGGAAAAATTGAGAACGTATATATCGGTGAAGTTTGTTCGCCTAAACAAATTCAGATCTACATCGATCTCTGCAAATAATTTTGTGACATGTTCGCTTGGTTGTACAAAGAGATGTTATGGATCGACCCTAGCATTGTCGACCATGAGATAAAGACTTCTCCGGATGCTAGAATTGTTTGACAATGTCTTAGAGCTGTTAATCCTAGGAAGGCCCCTATTATTAAGGCAATGGTAGAGAAGCTACTTAATGTTAGTTTCATCTACCCAGTTCCCTTGACTGAATGGGTGTCCAACCTCGTTCTTGTGAATAAGAAACAAGGAACCATTCGCATATGTATGGATTTTCGAGACCTGAAAAAGGCTTGTCCTAAATATAACTCCTCAACTCCTTTCATTGACCAGATTCTCAATGAGTGTGCCAGAACTGAAGTTTTTTCTTTTATGGATGGATTTTCAGGATATAATCAAATTCAAAATAAACCCAAGGATCAACACAAGATGACGTTTATTTGTCCTTATGGTACTTTTCCATACCGAAAAATTCCTTTCAGCCTTAAAAACGCTAGAGAAACCTTCCAATGCGCCATGAACTTTTCTTTTCACGATCTCAAACATATTGTCGAAGCTTACCTAGATGATCTTGCTTCTCACTCTCGCAAGAGAGTAGATCACTCCACTCACCTTCAATTAGTATTTGAGAGATGTCGTTACTATCACATTCATTTGAACCCTCATAAGTTCATATTATGCGTTAGGTCTAGTCATATTTTAGGATTCTTAGTCTCTGAGCATGGGATCATGGTGGATCCTATGAAGGTTGAGGCAATACTTTGATTTTCTCCCCCGTACAACATTCGAAAACTTCAAGGTTTACAGGGGAAGTATAATTTCTTGCGTCGGTTTATAGTGAACTATGCCAATTTAACTAAGGGTTCCATGCATCTTTTTAAGAAGGATACTCCATTTATATGGGATGAGTGAGCCTAGGAATCCTTCGATGCTATTCAGAAAGTCTTAGTATCAGTGCCTCTGCTGAAGCCTCCCGACTACAGTAGGGACTATTTGCTTTATATCGTCGTGTTTGAAGGGATGGTTGGTATGGTTCTGGTTCAGGAGGATCATGAGCTCCATCAACACATTGTCTACTATCTTAGTCAAAATTTAGTCGGTCCTGAACTTAAGTACTCTCACATAGAAAAAAGTGCCTTGGATATTGTACATGCAGTTCAAGGATTACGACATTATATATTACTTTGCAAAACTACCGTAGTTGCGGATATCAATCCATTTCAATACGTCCTTGCTAGGCATATCGTAGGGGGAAAATACAATAAGTGGATTGTTATTTTGAAAGAATTTGATCTCGATTTAGCTTCAACGAAGTCTAAGAAATCGTTATTTTTTTTTCCGAATTGATATCAGACTTCCCTCAATTAGATGAGGACGTTATTCATAACGATTCATTCATAGATGAACATATCTTCCTTATCTCATCTTTGGACCCCTGGTATGGAGACATTCTAGTTTGTCTTCAAACCTTGAAGTTATCCCAACATCTGTCGAGAGACAATTGATGACGTATACGTCATCAAGCTAAAAACTACCTTATCATTGATGACACTTTGTATCATCAAGGAGTAGATAATATTTTGCGTTGTTGCTTAAATCATGAGGAAGATGAGTTGGTTCGCAATGGCTGTCACAGCGGGGCTTGTGGTAGTCATCTATCTGGGCTTGCGACAACCCAAAAAAATTAGCGAGCCGGTTATTTTTCGCCATCATTTTTTAGAGATTGTGTTGAAGCAGTCAAGAAGTGTCACCCTTGCTATATGTTCTCTCAGAAAATGCACTCGCATCCAACCCCTCTTCACCGATTCATCACCGTCGGTCCCTTCACCAAGTGGGGGGCATATTTTATGGACTGTAACCTAGATTCAGTTGGGGGCCATCATAATATTATTGTGGCCCTGGATTACTTCACTAATTGGGCATAGGCCATGCCTACCATTAAATATGATGGTAAGACTGCAACATTCTTCTTATTCAACCAAATTATAGTCTGGTTCAGAATCCTAAGGGATATTGTCACTAACCATGGAAGTCAGTTTCAGAATGAAATGATGAAGAAGTTAGCATCAAAACTGGGGTTTAATCACAATCATTCTTCCCCTTATTATCCCCAAGAAAATGGATAAGTAGAGGTAGCAAATAAATCTCTCAAGACCATCTTGCAAAAAACTATCATCTAGAGCAAATCTGACTGGCATCTAATTCTTTACCTTGCACTTTGAGCATATCTAACCTTGGTTAAGACTTCCATTGATTTTTCTCCTTTTCAGTTAGTACATGGTGTGGATTCGATCTTTCCGATTGAATGCAAAATCCCTTCCCTAAAACTAGAAATTGAACTCCTACCTGACACATCCAATCTTGAATAACACCTCGTACACCTAAAGCATTTAGATGAGCAGTGTCGAGATGCCTCTACAACTATCGAAGTGAATAAACGATGTGTTAAGGTTCAATATGATAGGTTTGTATTTCCTCAGTAGTACACTGATGGTGAATTGGTTCTCCTATATGACCAAGCCAAAGAACCATTGGGGGCAGGCAAGTTCAACCCCATGTGGCATGGTCCTTATATCGCGCGATGTGTTTTAGAGAAAGAAGCCTATGAATTAGAGGATTATGAAGGGAATATGTTGGATGAGACCAGAAATGGGATCTACCTTAAAATATATTACGCTTGAGCCCTAAAGCTTGGGCGTGACTCTTTGTATAGTAGTGTATCTTAATGTATATACACCTTTTCCTTTGTGTCAACGACTTGCTTATCAAGTTTTCCTTTGTTTGGCAGATGTCAACAGAGTTTTCAATTTACTTAGGATTCACAGACAGTGCGAGCCATCTTACACAAAACATGGCTTCCATCGTGTGGGTCATTTACTCACCCGAAGGCCAACTGGTATCTTCAGGTGGCATTTTTTTGGAGCCATCAACGAATAATGTGGTTGAGTATAGCACCGTTATAGAGCTTTTATGCGATGCCATTTCACATGGTGTTCATTATTTATAGGTTCGCCTGGACTCCTAGTTAGTCGTATGTTAGTTAAACGACAGTTCCTGTGTGTGAGACCCTACTCTACTCCGACGATTCCTACGGGTACGACTTTTGGAACGATACTTTGATTTTCTTACTTATAATCATATACCTAGAAGATCTAATTATGTATTTGATGCATATGCTAATTATGTTTTAGATTGGCATTTGTCACATAATTGAAGTAAAGAAAAAACATTCATGTATGTACACATTGTAACATATATAAGTAAAGACTAAGGCCAAAATTTGTATATTTCATCTTTTCAAAAAATATGGTGTCATAGTACAAAATGGGGCTCACACCCTCAAAATACATATATGGCCGGTATATATATATGACCATGGAATCTACACATGTGGTGCTGGATGCGTATCATGATAGAACAATAAAGTGTTTGTGAGACGTCGAAAGAGTCGCACCCACACACGGGACACACCCACCACCTACCACTGCATAGCCTCTAGAAGATTCTCCACCTGAGCCATAGGAATCCTATGCGTCAATCGAGACAGGTTCCCCTACACATTTTGTAGCACTCTATCTGCATCTCCTCCTATATTTTCATCTCCCCGGCTCCTCCGTCAATGTCGTGGGAATCCATCTGGTCTTCGTGGACCTACATCTGCATGACAAAACTATTGTTAACACTTCATACCATACAAAACATTTTGTGTTTTTTACTCTTTTTGAAAAAATACAAAAAATGAAATATATAAAAACATTTCTTACCAATATCACAGTAGGTGAAGGCTGGTGGCAAGGGAATATTTGGATCCCCTCTATAGTCGATTCCAACAAAGCGGTTGTCTTGGGCTATCACCTATCGGCGCCACCAGAAAAATAACTCCTCATTGTAAGGGGTTGGCGCCCTACCACCTCCTAGCTGACTCATAACGTCAATCCACTGCAACATGGCTAGATCACGCAGTCCATGTGGAATGATCTCTACTCTAGGGCTCAAACCTGGAACCTGCTCAAAGAAAAAAATACACAAGATAGATGCAATCCCAGAGTTTCTCTTCCTCCCTTGTTTGCAATCCATCAGCTAACTCTTTATGTTAGTCAATAGTGAGGTACACAAGTCATAAACAGTGGGTCGTAAACACTCCACTGCATAGAACATGAGTGGCCTTGAAGCCTGGTGCAATGAGGCTGACCCCGAGATCTGTGTAAGAACAAGTACGATGATCTTCAAACTTAGTTTCTCGATCGCCCTGATTGGGACTTGGCTCCCTACTTTATCTGTGCCTGAAACATAGTGGGTGGAAATGTAATCCTCCATGGTCATACCACCCCTATCCCCCCGAGCCTTGAGATTCACTACCTTTCCCTGACGAGACAATATTGTAATGAAATATATGTCATCCACTTCAATCCTCAATGGTTGCCCATCGAGATTGAAGGCCTTTGTCTCTGGATCCCAATAGTTTACGAGCATCTGGAATAACCTCACTTGAGACATCATTCCTTTGAGAGCTCAAAATTTGTAAAGGACACATATTTTTAGAGCTAGTTGGGCCCCTGCATTACTTTCTAGTCATGCATCTATCTCTTCATGGTCCCTCTCTCTCCAATCAACCACCATCCTGTCAAAGGAAAGTCATTTTTTGAGTTAAATTTTATAAAAAATATTGTTTGCGGACTTGTACGTGGGCTATAGTGTTAACAGTTGCGTATAGGGCCACATATGTGTGGTCATGATTTTCTTTGCCCACGTACATGCCTCCATGTACGTGACCTAATAAACTACCACCCGCGTACACCCTAGTTCACATCTAATGCCCTCTAATACTAAAAAAATTTGACCTAAAATTGAATTTTAATCCACTAAAAATGAAGAGGAGGGGAAGGGCACTTACTTGGTCCATACAATTGCTAATTCCGTTGATCATATCTCCCGCAATCGACACTTGAAGATCGAGGGGGAAATGGCCTAAAATGCACTATGTGGGTGAAAAACTTAAATGGTATGGTAAAAAGTCTATTTTTCACTATTAGTAGAATTTTTTTACCGATTTCATATAGTTTGGGCTGATATTTTGACCTTATGGACTAATAGTACAATGGAAAGAGTTGGTTTTGGTGGTTTTGTCTAGGAATTTTTGCAGTTTCTAGAGTCATATTGTTCGTTAGTGACTTCAGAAGGTATTTCCTTTCACCAACACATAGGATAGGTTGTCACTCCATTTTTCATTTTGCATTGTCCTATGACTGTGACCCATATTCCTTAGGTACGAACCCATTTACTAGTGACACAGAACCTTATTACTGCTACTAGAAGAATCATTATTAAGTGGTAGAGGCTTACCAAACATGGGTGCCCCAGTTAGAACCTTTGTGCCATTTGGTGCCCATGCAGAAGTTATTCCATAGGACCGAGAGTCCCTTATAATTTTGATATGACTTTGCGTTTGAACCCCATATTCTTACTCACAAGCATCCCAACCTTCACCCATGGGACTCCCACCGAGTCTTGTTTAATCTCTTTTCCTACTTTCTCAAAAGAGAAAAGATTGTCGAGTGAACTTGTATCTTTCACACTCGTTAAATGGATTTGAAAGGATGTCTATTTGGTGTAAGTTTAACCCATTTTCGAACCAAGTAGACTAATTACGAAAAATGAACACTCTAGTCAAAATTGGCTAGAAGAGTTCTCCTGGGTATTATTTTATACTTTTTTGGTCCTAGGGGACTAAATCTAAGAAAAATGACATTCTTTGGAGTTAAGTTGTAATTACATTCCATTATCTCGCTTGTAGTATTGAGCCTATTGTCGATTTTTCGCTTTCTCATTATAAGCCTTTTACCTCAACAATTTGCACCACCAGCCAAATAGAGCCTTGTTTATATGCTTTGCAGCTTGACACCCTATACACTAAGAGGAAACATTCCCCCGACTGTTCATACCCTGCATGCATTTCCTTTCATTGAGCCTAGGTATGTTCCATTGTTTGGAACTAGTTGCTTACTCACAACACTCGTTTCCTCTCTTGTATCATAACATTCATTTTCCTATGAAAAACAAAAAAAGACGGGCGGGAAAAGAATATTATCTCATATTGGCAGTAGTTGTGTCACCTTTGAACAGAGCACAAAATTTTGAGTCCACTTGTTATCCAAAGTTTAGGTTTAGCATGATCTTAGGAAGTTGAGCTCGTTATTTAGAGTTTACTCCTCTGACTAGTTATTCTTCCAGTCCCTATGGAGAGTTTGATGATACCTCCTGCATCACAAAGTTTAATCATCAAGTCTATGCTATTGGAGTCCTCCATATGTCTCATTCTCTTGTTCAAAGGAAGTTTATAAGCATGTGTCGGCCATTTCTCAGAACTCTTGACTTTGCATGTCAACCATACCCCCGGTGTGTCTTAGAGTCACATGAAGCTATAGTCCTATCATGCACCATGGTCCTACTTTCATTATGGGTAGGTAACCTTGAACCCAACAGTCGAAATATCCTCATTGTTCCTTGAATGGGGGATTTCCCTTGTGTGCGGCGCCAAGAAATATATTCACACATTGGGACTCATTCCATGTCTTGGATTCCATTAACCTTGTTGGTGGTTTCCTCATGATCTGAAATTGATCTTTTAAAAGACTATGGTTAAGTTATGCATGAGTTGATTTACCATTTAGTAATTAAGAGAAGAAGCTTAATGAAATAATGTTGCGGCCATATAATAAGTAAAAAAAACAAACCATAACACCAAGATTGTTAATGGAGTTCGGCACAAGTTTGCCTACATCTCCGGGCCTTTGTCTCAGTGGCGAAGGCTTCTTATTAATATTCAATGATTTAAGAATACAAAAGAAAGGATTACATAACAGCTCGTGAAACCACCTTTCAGATCTGCAAATTATGGACAGAAACATAAATCAGCATTGGCTAGAATGGGAAATTCTGATAATTTTGAGTATAAAGTTGACTATGCTTGGATCAATAGTTCAGGCTCTGGAGGCACTTTTTTGTTTGGCTACTCGAATGCAGAAACATAATCCATATTCAGAGTCCCCTCAAAATTATGCAACTTTTGAGTATAAAGTTGACCTACTTCTGAATAGTCCTTTAGGGCCTCCCCTCGGCATGAATCCCAATGCTACACCTTGTCAGATCCGTATAGTCTTGATTTGCATGCCAAAAAACTTAATTTTTCTCGATTTTTGTGCTCGACTAAATAAGCCAAACTCCACCAAATTTAGCACTAGTTAGCCAAATCTAGCGAGATCATGCCAGATTTGGAGGAATCCACCAGATTTGGTGGAACCTCCATATTTGGAGGAATCCACCAGATTCGGTGGAACCGCCATATTTGGAGGAACCACCAAATTTAGTTGACCTTCTAAAAGGTGCCACATGGCACCTCCTCATTGGGCCACCTGTCACCTCATCATTGGCCCGAGCCATGTCAACCTGCAACATGTCATTGTATAGTTGCCACATGTCATATGTACGATTGCCACATGTCAGTCTATATAGTCCACATAATCGCCACATCAGTCGCCACGTGTCATTTGTATGGCTGCCATGTCATCGTACGACCCTGCCACATCAACATCCATACTTCCACGTCAGCATCCATACTTCCACGTCACCCTACCACGTCAGCATCTGTGCTGCCACGTCACTTCCCAATCACCTACCATGTGTCATCCATACGGTTGCCACTTCAGCCTTCCATATTGCCACATGTCGCATTCGTACAATGCCACATGTCACCTACGTACGGTGCAACGTGTTACTTTTTTATTGGGCCAAATCACCCCTAAAAAGGCCAAAAATGAGTCACACGTGTCAACTCCTAGTGTTGCCATGTCTCATGCTGACATCAGCATGACATACTACTAACGTCATCATGACATACTATTGACGTCAGCATTGACTTTGATCTGTTGACTTTGACTTTGACTTTTTTTGAATTTTTGACTTGATATTTAGATCACGATATCTTCTGCATACTGTTTCCATTTTATGAAGAAAAATATATGGACGGAAATGGCTCGACGATCCCAAAACGATGGAGTTGGTTTCATCCAATTACGAGAAATTTGATTTTTAGGCCTTTCTGGATCCATTTTGGATCACCTCGCCTTTGTCGACAGTCTTCCTTATTCGTTGATATTCAGAGGGTCTTTTTTGTACACTACTTGCATCTGGTGCATGCGAAAGATGCACAGGGTCATTGGTTTGTGAAACATCATATTCATCCGAGCTCCTCCTTGTCATCAAGGTATTGCTTTGTACCTCATGCTGACTGATGAGAGATGCCCTAATGCTCTCCTTTCAGTGGGTCTCCTTCCATCGAATTCAACTCATCTATTATGGAAATGAGACCTTGAGTTCTATGAGTACCTAGAGGCTTGCACTCATCAGTGCCAAGTTCTCTCACCATTGACAGTTGGGAATACATTAATGTCTCATGATCGATGGATTCTTCAAGTGTTCGACCTCAACACCCTTATTCACACTTGTAAGAATGTACTTGATGCCTTGATACCTACTTTCATTATCGGTAGGTTGTCTCAGGTTTGTCAACAGTATACCTTAATGGCAAGTAATCAAATGAAGTCTCATTGTGTTCGACATCAACTCCTCTATTCACATGATGTAGACTTGCACCTTCGATGGATAGTGTAGAAGACCTCCAGCTTACAGTAGCAACATTCCTATTATGTTGTTGTCTTTCATTGAGCCAATACTTATATGACTTCAATGATCATGGGAGATCAGATTGTACTCCATTGTATACAGATATCTTCAGATTGATTTTGAGACTGGTTTCCACTGGCCCTTTGTTCATGACTATGATAGCCTATGGCATGTGTCTACGTTGTACTCCCTATTCATGGTCGTGAACAACTATTTGGTATATTTCCACATGGATTTGCAGTGTAATTCAAATTGGCATCCATGTGTACAAAGTCATTATGGAGTGTAATATTCTCATGAGCAACTAGCACTTCTAGTTGAGTCTCCATTACTCCACTTCTGGGAATTATAATGTATTTCAGCCATCACAGATACTCCTTTGACCTCACACATTAGGGGGCATCTGTTATAGAAAATTTTTCCTCACCCCATTGAAATTTCTTGAATGGCCTTTCTATTTCCTTATGCAGACTTCAAGTCCCCTTTTGTACCTTCCAGATCCCCAAAAAAACACTTTTCCACATATACGCGCTCTACCAGTTAGACAGCATGTGTATACGTAAATTGCTCCATTACAGCTCGCGTACATCGGGTTTGGTGCTCAAAATTAAAAATTATGTCGGGTTTCCATGTCACGTCATGAGATCCATGATCCTTGACCTTCCATATACTGGAAACGCTCCAACTCGGGCCTTCAGTTCCATTTGAAGGCTATAAATTGATCCATATCCAAGCCATGGAGAGGAGGAGAATTCAACTTTTGAAAGCAAAGATACTCTGGAAAAATTTCACTTCACATTGTGTCTGCATCCCTTTATCCTTAAAAGTATGAACTCGTTGTCCATCCCCCAAGCTCTTCCTTCTTTGATGGAGAACCTCGTTGACTCCTTTATATGAGCTTTCCTTTGGTGGAGGATAGAAGTGGTGGAGGCCCAGTTGGAGGGACTTAGTTTCTCAGTTCCAAGATGTGTTGTCACATAAGTTTTTCACCTATCTACTTATGTTGATTATTTTAATAGAAATACTCTTTTCTTGTCCAATTGATATCTTGCAAATATTTGAATTATTATTCCATGGGAGTATTTGTCATGAATGTTAGTGGATTATGCTATTTTATATGCTAACATTATATATTATCATCATATGCTTGCATATCTTGGTTTTTGAGGACAAGTTGCAGGTATAAAGCTTTGAGTTGTGTGCTCAACGATGGTCTTCATCGAACATCCAGACGGGGTAGGCTCTTGACCTTGTCTTGTTAGCATTTCATTTATATAGCATACTTGGGATTAGAGTTGATTTCTACATTCATTTCATTTTTTGTAGCTTACCCCAATCCATAGATATTTTACTCATAACAACAAGGGGCTCCCAAACTGGGAAAATGACCTCGACAAAACCCTCTACAACATATTGTCCCTGTAAAGTATTTGTTGACGATAAAAATTGCAACGAGGAATTTGCCCACAAAGTATTGTTAAAGCCTATTATATATAAGCTAATGATATATATAATACTAGTAGGTGGGACCCCCTTGTAGATTGGAAGATCAGAGATAATCTTGTTATACATTTTATGCTATTGTTCGATGATGCTTACAGGGCTCTACATGATTGATGATAAAATATTGGTTCTATTTGCGACAAATGGCACATGGATAATGCATGCTATGTGTGGGTTTCGTTACTCTAAATTCTCAATTCTATGTCATGATGGCTTATGTGAACTATTATTACAATGTTATTGGTGCCATGATCTATTACATGTTACACCTGCACAAAACACGTGTTAGTCATGACAAAATACAAAAGAAATATGGAATAAATCTAAGGAGACGAAACTAAACTATGCTATACTATATGCATTTGAAAATTAAAAGGGTTGATGTTAGTCTTAACTAGCAATGTTAGTTGATGTCAGTGGCTATATGATATATTGAGTCATATGAAGGCACATTTGATATGTGTTATGGTATAATTGGCAATGGTTAATGTGATATAGGGTGGCGCACTTGGAAAGTAATGGATGTTAGTTTCAATGCATGGATTAATTGATGGATGGCTGGTGTGTACTAAGTAATTGAATGAGTTGAGGATGAAAGGGACGTGCATTTACTGCATGTCACTCCATACCTCTCCCACTGGCTGTCACCCTAGCTTGGCTATCGTTCAATTGTTTTGTTGTGGTTGAGCTCCGATATTCAGGCGAGGAAGGAACCGCTCAACCAAGCTCGCATTTTTAAGGCAATTTGGTTACAGGTATGTTTTTTTTTCACCATCCATGAACTCACTCTATTATTAAATAAATGTTGGATCAATGATGTATTGGTCTATGTTTTTCTTAAGGCTGGTAACTGTGAACTCTGGTGTTTCTCTGGAATGGTTGTTTGTGTGTTATTTGTTGCAAATGGAAGATTGGATGGTTGAAGTCACGATTTTATTGATTGTTATGTGTGGTGGAAGCCATGAAAGATCTATGTTGTCTTTATGGGTTTTTGTTGGAGGGTTTCATTCGGTCGAGACTTGCTGGTCATCTCCGCACAATTATTGTAAACATACCCAGTCGTATTTGGTGTTATGGGGTTGTTGTGTTTGATTTTGAACCACCTTGGGTCACTGCTATCGTTTTCGCCTAGTTGTGGGCTTATTTATGTTATTGGTGTCTGCACAATTGGTTATGGTGGCTATTATGCCAAGAGGGTTGCTTTAGGGTTGGTTGTTATTACCTGAGTTCTGCATTTGTATCAACATTATTCATTTTTTTGGGGAAAACCACAAGGGTTATGCCCTGCGTGTTCTCAGTGTTATCATTGGCTAGTAAGAAGCCTCTGCTCCTCTGTTCACTATCACCCTGCCTTGCAAGCCAATGGTTATGTGGCATGTGTGTCCACCATGTTGTCTCGAAGGGTTCTCACCTGTTGTTGGTGTGGTCGACTCTAGTCTCCCTATGTTGGTTCCACTGAGCAAACCCTTGATTACTCAGAGCTCACCCTTGATTATTCAAAGCCTGTTTTTTATAAATGAACGAGTCAGGTATATTGTTGACTATTAGGATTTGGTGGAGTAGCGTCGACAGTGGTTGATTATTGAATCATCTCTGTTAATAGCATTGATAGTGGTTTCTATTATTAGTATATAGTCGCTACATTATTTATTATGACAATTGAATTGATAGCCCAACATGGTTTAATTGGTTGATTTGAGAAATGGAAATGGACACACAGTCGTTGCCTCTTGTGTTGTAACAATTGGATTGTTAAATCAACATTATTCTATGGTTTGATTATGTCACAACGATGCTTCTTGTGTTATGCGTTGGTCTGTGTGTGTTTCCCACAACATGGTATAAGTTGAAATGATGATTGTTTTTATTTTGTGTTTAATATGTCCCGATCGGGATCGTTACAATTGGAAATTTGATGTCAGAGTCTTGGTTGTCTGTTGTGTATGTTATGGATATCGAGCATCGTATCGTTTGATTGAACCATCATAGATGGGCACGGGTTTTATAATAGTATGGTTCCACTACAATTTAATTGATAAGTTGGTTAGAGGGATGAAATCGGGCACATTTTTAAAAGAACTTGTGTCTGTGTTTGATTTGAGGAAATAATTCATGGACAGTGGTTGATGTTTTGATGACTTGAAACAAATGACTGTGTGTTTGTTTGGAATTTGTTTTAAATATTAAATGGGACAAATGAGAGGAAAAAATTTTTTTATACAAATTGTTTTGGAAGACATATCATTTTGAGTATGATGACACTGTGTTAAAGATTTAAATGTGAACAATGAACAATTTAATACACAATAATTGTTTAAATCGATGACAATAATTATTTGGTTAGTGTTGGATCATTTGCATTAAATACAAAATTGTTTTATGGATTACTTAATTGATTTTTCGAACAATATCCGCTCTTTTCCCTTACCATTATTTCACTTTTCGCTAATTACAATCCCTTCGCCTTCCCATATTCATTATCCACTCCCTGTTCCTAAAATTTAATTACACTTCAGTGGAACTCTGTATTGTAACAATTTAAGATCGCAAGGATGGATTACAGTGATACGTTCTTTGGTTTACATTACAGTTGATTGTTGTTGTCTGTGAGAAGTAATCATGATCTTTTCTCCCTCATTTTAACATTTTTCGCTCAATATAAACCCCTCGCATATCCCAGAACCTTTGTTCACCCCGTGCTCATTGAAAACGATTAAACAAATTGTATGGATTGGATTGCATGAGTCTGATATGTTGTTGAGCCAAAATTTATTCCATATTTTAAAAGGAGTTGTCATGTATGGTTGTTAAATAAACTATTTGCTAATCAATTATGCATACAAGGATGAGCTTTTTCAGCCGAGGTAGCCATGGCATAGGTAACCGAGGAAGAGGTAATTGGAACAAGGGCCCTAGAAGGCCAAGATTCTCCATACACTTTGATGTTGACTTGCAAGAGTTAGGCCAACTATTTCAAGCTTAAGTTTTTAACTGGATTGGGCAAGGAGTGGCCCAACCTAGGCCTGAAAGGCCTCCCTTCCAAGCCCCATAGGTCCCTGGTATTCATGTGCCCCCTCATGTCTCATTGCAACCTGAAGTTCCCGAAAATGACGGATGGCAAGAGATTGTCCACCCGACAGTCTCCCAACATCGCGGTTGGCCCAATTTGTCTTTACCTACTCCCCCTCCTATCAATCAAATTGTCCAAGCTGCCCTTGTCCACTCACCATTTCGGTCTTCCAATGCGAGTAAAAGGTTGAAAATTGAGGCCCACCATGCCCCTGGCAAAGGAAAAGCCATTGCTGCCCCTTCCTCACCCTCCAATGGCTCTGATAAATCCATGTCCTCCCGCATGTATTGGAGGGATGATTTCTCTCATGTGATCAGTGAGATTAGGCCTAAAGGCTCAACATAGCCTAAGGAAAATTCAGAGAGATCAAAAGGTGACAATAGCAACAAGGGAAATATTGCATCTCAGAGTGGAAAATATGTATTTTAAGTTTTTATTTATTAAATGTTGAGAACAATTGACTTCTTAATTTTTTGGACAACATGTTATTTTTGGATATATGGGTTATATATGTTGGAAATAATTTCAAATATCATTGAGATAAATTGTCAAATATGAATGTGATGATGGGAGTCACAAGGAGGGATGTTTTGTTTAATTAACTAGTTGTGTTATGATTGTTAAAAGTTAAAGGGAGTCACAAGGGGTACCACCTACTAGTTATTATTTATTTAAAAACCCTTATTATGATTTATAACTTTTCCCCCTAACTAAAAGTTGGTTGAGTTTTAGTTAACTTAACTAATGAAGTAGTTCAACTACTTCAACCAATTCTAATTTGCTTAAAGAAAAAAGGAAAGGGGGGAACAAGAGGAGAATAGAAGGAGAAGCATACTAAGATTTGTTCTTTGAGTTTTTGTTGAGATAATTCAGTTTTCATTCATTCCTTAATTCATTAGAAGCCTAATTATTTTTTATGATAGCAGGGTCCTATTGTAGACAACAAGATTCAGGGTTGAATTACATCATTCAGACACTTGTTTTTCAAAGGTGTTGATCTATCTTTGATAGTCTGTGTAGACTTGTCTGTTTGTGAATTAGTTTTCATGAATGACAAAGGCTATTGTGCAGAGTCTAGTGGGAAACAATCTGTGGCACGCTGATCCAGCTTTTCAAGTTTAGTTTTATTTTTTATTTTTTGTTAGAAGTCCTTTTGTATGTTTCATCAGGGACGTCTAAGTTTGAATTTGGTCCAAAACTTCCTCAGGAAATTTTGTAAAGAGAACGATTTTTTGATGAATTGGAATGAAATAAAGGATTGATTTATGTCTCATATGTGTTGATTATTGACTTGGTGTCTTTACTTCTGTCTCTATATTTATTTCAGCATCTGATATGTTCAAAAAATTACATAAAAAATGATTTTTTCAACAAGCTTTTAATTATAAAAAAACAACCTAAGCACTTGTAAACAATACCTGTGAATTAGGATATCAGTTTTGATGGCTATAAACATAGGGTGACATTCTTGTCTATCTTGCTTTAGCCAAGCAGGATCTGAAAATGTTTGAGTAAGATAATTTCATATATTTTCCTCAACATTTATTTGGCGACCATACTGGGGAGATCTTCAATATCTCTCTGGTTAATTTTTATGCTTGATTAGCATCGAATACATCTATTTTTCTGATATTGATTCTTCGACTGTTTTATTTCTTAATGATTGTGCCTATTGCAAGGCAGCCCAATATTGAACCCGGTCTTCAAGATCATACCAGGATTGCTTTGAATTTATTTAACACCATTTTAGACACTGCCAATACTCGTGTTGAGCTTAATAATTCATGGGAAGCAATTGGACAAGATATTAGTGCCCAAGAACGTTGGGAAGCTAGACATAGGAAGCCTAGAAATCAACAGTAACCTTCTTGTTCCTTCATTTTTGGCCTTACATTCATGTCCTTAGACTCTCGTGTTTCTAGAAGAAGAAGAGGCTTGTCACCTGAAATTAATCCTATTGCTGAAATAGGAAGAAGGAATGTTGTGTTATCAAGCCAACAAAGTGCTCTAAGGAGAAATTTGTATGATTCATCCAGTTCATCTTTCTTTCCCTCACCTATCATCCATAAGATGGCATCTAGTGGTGGCTCTAGTGGCACTGGAAGTGCTTCCTCCTCTCAGTCTTTAGCTTCGTCAATGATTGGTATCTTATATAGCCACCATATCCCTGTCCAATCTACCACAAATCCCACCAAAGTCATTAAAAAGTATGGGCTTTTTCAGTTTGAAGAAGACTCCACAACCACATCATGGCATGTGTCCTCTCCTCTTAACCTAGCACCTACTACCCACCCACTTCCTAAATTCAAAGGGCATCTCCCTAGGTTTTCGGGAAATAACATTGTCACTACAAACGAACACCTAGTGGCATTTTCCAATGCGTGTCACAACATAGGAGCAAATGACAATGATACTTGCATGCGCTTATTCGTCAATTCCTTGGAAGGAAACGTTGCAGCCGATTTCTTTGACCTTCCTCCTAAGATTCTATCTACTTGGTAGGAGTTAGTTTATTGGTTCAGATCTGCCTATGGGAAATCTAAAATCCCAGCTGAGCAGTTACGGGAGTACAATAACAACGCCTATAAGAATGGTGGAACGATCAAGTCCTTCAACTTGTGTTTCACTAAGCTATACAATCAAATCCATGAACTCATTCGACCTCAAAACTAAGACACTTTCATGCATTACTACAATGCATTACCTTCCCCCTATCATCATAGGCTTGAGTAAAAATCCATTGATAAAGCCATTGATAACCTCAGTTCCGCTCTGCATACTTGTTTAGAATATGAAGAACAACTCGAAAGAATAGGTATTCCCCAGGGAGAATCTATTAAACATACAGACATGTTCTCCCTCTTACAGCTAGTACAATTTATGAATAATCGTATGATAGCGTATGAGTGAAAGAGAAATTTCTCCCTCTAACCCCTGGAGCTTCATCCTCTTTTGCACCCCCCTTTAGAAACCCAATTGAAAATAATTTTCATCCCAAGGTTATCTTGCCTCGAAGTTGGTGTAACTTTTGGGAGGACCACCATGAGGAAGCCACATGTGAGGTAAGGAACAGTGCCATAGATAAGATCTTTGGTAAAAGACCATAAAATACCATCATTGTCCTACATTTTGTAGAGCCAGAGGATGTCATGATCATCAATACTAGGAACAAATCCTACACTCTCAAAGGAAAATATGATCCTCCCCACAATTATTCTAGCATAAGATCACCATCATCAGCTGCTACTATTCAGGTTCCTAAAGTTCCTGACATTCAAGGAGTTACGTCCCCTATCCCCTCTTCCAAATACAATATTCCGAATCAGTTGGCCAACATCAAAGAAGATGCCACCCTTTTGGACATGGTTGTCGTCCCTCAACAATAGAGGCATCTGAAACAATTCATGGAAGGAAAAGATTCTATTGTACCCAACCTCTCTGAAGAGGTGAATGAAGAGGATTTGTCTGTAAATAAAGTAGGTGTACATAAATTTTTATACCCTGTAAAAAACCCCCCTTTTTATATTTCTGTAAAGATTATGAATAAGATCACCCATTGTTGCCTCATTGACAGCGGTTTAGGCCCAGGTGTGATGTCGAAGATTATTATGGAAGCACTAGGCATGTCTTGTACGAATGAAAACGCCAGGAGCATGCTCTCTTATAATAGTATACAACAAACGACCATGGGTGAGATTAAATATGTGACCTTAGTTTTGTGTGCACACCTGGAAATAAGGACAACCCTTAGCATTCAGGTAATCAGCATGCCAATAAGAAATTACTCAATCATCTTGGGAAGAGATTGGAAAGATTTGATGGGTGGATACCTCTCACTCGACATGACACACTTATCCGTTCCTCAAAATGGTAAGAACAATATAGTCCTTAGAGAAGGAAGGATTTCACCTTACATAGAAAGTGTCCCACAACCTAATGTGAACTATATTGAAGAGGACCTAGGGGTGCATTCCATCTTTGTTGAGGAGGATAACATTCCCTTGGAACAAATTGATTTGGATGATGGTATGTGGCACATGCACTTTGATGGTTCATTCTCTAGTAAAGGTAACGGAGCTGGCATAATCTTATACTCCCCTATAGGGAAAATTCATAACTTTCCTTACAGATTGGAGTTTGCTTGCACAAACAATGTCACTGAATTCGAAGCTTTATTATTAGGCATTGAAAACGCCTATAATATTGGTTGTGGTCACCTTTCAGTTTTTGGGGATTCCGAGCTTGTTGTGAACCTTGTATGTAAGATATACTCTCCTAGCAACAAGTTGATGAAAGGATACACCCAAATTGTTTGGGCACTTATCTCAAACCTATTATCTTTCAACATCACTCATGTTAAGAGGGAATTGAACTCAATGGCTGAAGCTGTTTTTGCAGCCTCTCCTAATCGACAACTTCTACCATATAGACCTGATTGTGCTTTCCAATCTCTATATCATCCACATATCCCCTAAAATATAGAATCTTGGCAGGTCTTCCCTAGCGATGAGAGCATCTGTGCTGTCATTCAAAATGAACCCTATAAGCCCAAGGAAATCATATCCATAGAAGATAGCAAGATTCCTAAAGGCTTGACTCCTCTAGAGAGTTCATTTTCATCGAGTGATGTTGGCAATAAAGAGAAACAAAAAGAAGAGGAGTCAAAAAGGAAGGTGGGTGAAACCATCTCCTTGAACATTGGGACACCTGAGTCTCCAAAGAATGTTAAAATAGGTTCCCAATGTTCCGATGAAGAGAAAGTGAAGTTTTCCAAGCTACTTGGTGAATTTCAAGATGTTTTTGCTTGGTCTTATGAGGATCTTTGTGGTTTTGATCCTGGTCTTATACAACATGCTATCCTCATCAAGGAAGGCATAAAACTAGTTAGGAAAAAACAAAGACCTATCAACCCTGCATTGGAAGCAACTATTCAAAAGGAGTTGGAAAAACTCTTGAAAGATGGGATCATCTTTCCGGTCAAGTATTCTGAATGGGTTTCCAATTTGGTTCCTGCTCGGAAAATAACCGATCAGATCAGATTATGCGTTGATTTTCCCACATTGAATCGGGCTAGTATAAAAGATCACTTTCCCCTCCCTAACATGGAAATTATTTTGCAACAAGTTGCAGGGTCACAAATGATGTCCTTACTTGACAATTTTTCAGGTTACAAACAAATCAAGGTAAAAAGGGCATATAAATATAAAACCACCTTTATTACTCGTTGGGGTACCTTTTCTTATGAGCGTATGCCTTTTGGATTATCTAATGCAGGTGCCACTTTTCAAAGAGCTATACAAATAGCTTTTGATGATTTGTGTTGGCTGTGGAGCCTGATTATATTCCTGATTTAGAGGTCTTTTACTTTCAGCCGTGTTTATACCCCATGAAGTATTTACACCCCAAAAGTATGTACACTCTTCCACGTGGGGGAGTGCAGAGGGGGGGTACCCCCTCTGCAGGGTCCGGGGGCAAGTGGGCCCCTAGCAGGGGTTCGGGGGCGAAGCCCCCGAAGCAAAAAATTGCCTTGTAAAAGTATATTGTAATTTCATTGTAAATCTGGACCGTTCATTATAAGGTCGCAGATCTAACGATAGAGATTATGTTAGGGTTTTTTTTTTCCCTAGAAGGCAACCCTCTTTTATGAGGGAAATGTATT
>ML779762.1:1859104-1869706 GCA_009831015.1 Picea engelmannii | reverse complement strand
TTTGCTGGATAATAATAAAGAAAGGACCTGGCAATTTCTCTGGTGGACGTAGCCCACACTGGGTGAACCACGTAAATCTGTGTCTCTCTTGTATTGTGTATCTTCTGTGTTTTGTTTCTGCATTTGTTTTATTTTATTGCTTCACGGTCCTGTTTTTTCTAACAATTTGATCTGTAAGATCATTCAGATCTACCTTGACGACTTAACGGTGTACTCTAAAATCCAATCAGATCATTTTGGTCATCTAAAAAGAGTTCTCATGTGATGTAGGAAATTTGGCATCTCTCTAAATCCTTCTAAGTCCATTTTTCGGCGTTATTGAGGGCAAGCTCCTTGGACACATTGTCTCTGATTCGGGAATAAGCATTGATCTCGAGAGGATTGCTACCATCCTTAATCTGCCTGCGTCCACTTCCAAGAAGGAGGTCCAATATTTTATGGGAGGTATTAACTTCGTTCGTAGGTTTGTTCCCGATTTTGCTGTGATGGTCAAACCAATTCATAATTTCCTTACGCAAGATTGTTCTTTTTCTTGGACAGATGATGTCTAAAATTCTTTGCAGGAATCAAGAAAGCAATCAACTCCACACTAGTTTTGGCGAAGCCAGATTTTGAGAAGGAATTCACAATATATACTAATGCAATCGAGGAAGCAGTTTTGGTTGTCCTCGTGCAAAATGATGACCAAGGTAATGAAAAACCAGTGGCTTACATCCATGCCATTACAACTTGTCCTCTTAGACTTTCCCTTTTCAAAGTGGGGATTAGATTTTATTGGTCCTATTAATCCTCCATCTTCAACAGGACAAGCTTTTATTTTGACAGCCACAGACTATTTTACAAAATGGGTTGAAGTTGTCCCACTTAAGCATTCAACAGACGATTGGGTAATTTCTTTCCTTGAAAATAACATCCTTTCCATATTTGGTCTTCCATTGGAAATTATTACGGACAATGGTCCTACTTTCATTTCTGCTAAGATGACCCAATTTTTAGCTAAGTTGGGGATAAACATTTCACCTCATCAACTTATTATCCCCAAGGAAATGGGTAGGCTGAGTCTACCAACAAAAATCTGGTGAAAATCGTTAAAAGGCTCATCAAAGATAAGCCTCGTCAATGGCACGCTCTCCTCACTTACGCCCTTTGGGTAGATCGAACTACTGCCAAGGTAAGAACTGGTTGCACTCCTTTCTAGCTTGTTTATGGTCAAGAAACCCTCCTGCCTACTGAGATGGAAATTTATCTAGATTAGTATGTCATCAAAAAATACGAAAACAAATCTTCTAAGGAAGGGATTGGAAACATAATTCATCAAGCTTTGAAATGTTGAAGACACATTAGTCATTCCAAATGGCATAAACAAAAACTCATAATGACCTTCATGTGTTTTAAAAGTTGTTTTAGGAATGTCTTCCTGCCTCATTCTGATTCGATGATATCCCAAACGAAGATCCAACTTAGTAAAGAATTTTGCTCCATGTAATTCATCTAATAATTCATCAATGACAGGGATATGAAACTTATCTTTGATGGTCATTTTGTTGAGTTGTCTATAATCTAGACACATATGCCATGAACCAACACCACTGGTGAAGAGAAAGAACTTTGACTATGTTGAATGATTCCATTCTCTAACATTTCCTATATTATACGGTCAATATCAATCTTCTGTGCATATGTATACCTATAAGGCCTAATATTAGGTGGTACACTTTCTGGTTGCAAATGAATAGCATGGTCATGATCTCGAGTAGGTGGAAGAACCTTAGGAATTTCACCAAATACCTTGGAACGATTGTTGATAATTATTTGGAGATCCGATGGAGCAGGGCCTATAGATGTTTGAACATCAAGTGAGCACAATTGTGTAATTACACCCTGGTGTCCCCTTTTGAGTAATTTTTCCATGATATTAGAGCTTATCACTTTAGAGGCTTTCCCGTGGATACCTCTAAACTCAATTTCCTTTCCATTTGAGGAAAATCTCATGAAAATCTTTTGAAAATCAAAGGACACTATTCCCAGTGATTGCAACCATTGGACCCCTAATACAACATCAACACCCCTCATTTGAATGGAAATCATGGGGCTATCCAGAAAATACTCCCCCATGTTGAGCTTAATACTATGAAATTTCCCTGAACAATTTATGGTACCTCCATTTGCAATCATTACTTGATATGCTGGTGCAAGATATACAAATCAATTGAGATCTTCTGCTAATTTGTAGTTGATGAAATTATGCATGCTACCCAAATTAATCAATATGATTACCTGTTTCTTTTTGATGTATCCTTGTATCTTAAGGGTTTGTGGAGTAATGATACCGACCAATGCATGAAAATATATTGTTGGAGTAGTCTCTTCTAGATCCGGGTCTTGTGAAGGTTCCAATTTGTGATTTTCTTCCTCTTCACAGTCTATGTAGAATAATTTCTTCTCACCGCATTTATGCCCCTTACTGTACTTGTTGTCACAATTGAAACATATTCCTTTTTCTATTCTTTCATCCATTTGTTGAGGTGTCAACCTTGTTGGTTTAGGTACGCTATCCTCTTCCTTTTCACAACCTATGTAGAATAATTTCTTCTCACCGCATTTATGCCCTTTAATGTACTTGCTCTCATAATTGAAACATAGTCCTTCTTATCTTCTTTCATCCATTTGTTGAGGTTTCAACCTTGTTGGTTGAGGCAGGTTTGTTTTATGACCCCCAAAACAATCTCTACTTCCAATTCTAGACTTGTGTGTAGCCTTTTTTTTGGCATGCATATGATGAGCATTTTGCATAGCTTCCACAATATTGGTAGGTCGTCTTAAGAAAATATCATGTTTAATGTCTTCTTTTAATCCACCCATGTAAGCTTCCAACAAGTGTTTGTCACTTATGTTATCCACCCTTGTGGCCAATACTTGAAATTCTGAATTATAATCTTCAATATCACCTAAGTGCTTGATTCTTGTCAATTGAATGAAGTAGTCTTGTTCCCAAAGTTTCCCATATTGTGCTTCTAAGTCTCCTGTAAATAAACCCCAAGTGTAATGATATAAAGGGGGATGATTTTTCACTATCCATTGATACCATTGATATGGTTTTATCTAAAATTTCAAGGTTTCTATGTGAATCCTTTTCCTATCATCCGTAATATTATGTAGTTCAAAATATTGCTCTATTTGGTTCACCCAAGTAAAAACCTTTGTACCATCAAAATTCCTTAATTCAATTTTGGGAAAGTTGAATTTGGGACCTCCACCATAATTAAATCCACTATTGGAGTTATATTCACTAGTTGAAAATGGATTATTATTGGTAGTTTGTTCATCATGAATAAGTTACCTATATTTTCATGAGCCCCTTGCATTTTCATATCTCCTTTAGGAAATCTCTCATCTAGAGCTTGAAAGATCATGGATGACATGGAATTTTGAATTTCCTTCATGGAAATTTGTATTTCTTCTTTATTTTCATCCATATTCCTTTCTATGTATTGAATTTGTCTTTGTTATTTTACCCAATTATCAGACTTGTCACTCAATTCAGTAAGTTGTTCCTCCAATTTGGACAACTTGTTATGTATGTCCTCATTTTCTTCTTAAGTCATAGATAATACTTCAAGAGGTTTAATAGGTGTTGTCACCTTTTTGGGACCCGTATCGGGTAATAATAATAATACTCCTCTATTATGTATTTATCACAAATTTTGAATCACCCGAAACAGATATCCCAAAAAACAATTATGCCAATTGTAAGTTACGTACCTTTTAAAACCTTAATTTAGAGTTTGTCCTCCTAACTTACCTTCCTTTTGGTATATATCTAAAATTTTAGCCCTTCCGGGGTTGGAATTTCATTCTGTAGTTCTCTAATATGTCCTCTCTGAAATTCCATAGGTCTGATCAAAATTTTATTTTCCCAGTGGAAGTTATGGTAACTTCCCCACACCTTTCTGTTTTTTGTCCTTTCTAGGAGAGCGTTCTTATAAAGTGTGCCAAGAACACAATATGTGATATCTGATTCTGAAAAATGCACTAGAAATACTATAGACTGTCTACTATCCAATACATATAGGCTCACTCAATTTGGATACTCAGTGGAGAATATATCACTATTTTACCCAGAACACATGTTTGAGACTAGTTAATAGGACTAGTCAGATACCCTATCTTCCACAGGGTGTATCTCCGAAAGTATGATGACCCAGAAGATGGAATTTTTACCATAGATACCTTGCTATTTTTTATAAATACCTTCCAATTTTCACATTCTAAATTGTCACAGAAAATGTTTTATAGCGAAAATGATAGGATTCCTTTTTTGGAGAAGAAAAACCCTAGGATCAATGAGCTCTGATACCAAATGTTATGGTCCAATGCCTTAAATATGATAAGAAATCATGAAATTGCAGTCCACTTCGAGGGTGAAACCTCCTTTACAATATATCCACTTTAGAACACAATATGAGTTGAGATAAGATGATCCTAATACTAGATCTCCTTATATATATATATGATACAAGGGGCTACAATAATGATGAAAGAGTGCAATGAAGGGTTCTAGCCGACCTACTAGAAATGTAATAATTCAATATCTAGGGATTAATAAGGGGTTTTATACATAACATGGGGATTTTTATAGGGATTAAAACTTAGGGGAGCACCAATCAAGATAATGGTGCTCTGTATGCACTGCAGGGGAGAGCCAGTCAGGCTAATGGTGTCCTGGTGTGAACTGGAGGGAAGTGGCACTTTCTGGAAAAGTTCAAAAAATGGCTTCTAACAGCTCAAGATCAACAAAGGATTAGTCAATGTATCTGTAAAATATTCAATGAGGAATAGGGAAGGGGAAATAGATCAGAAAGAAGCATCAAACAAGCAATATCTAATCACAAGCAAAGTATCTAAGACAAAAAAGAGGAAAAACTAGTCAAAGTTCCTCCCCAATGGAGTCACCATTTTTCTGTTGTGAGAAATCTTACCCTGTGGATAGGATAATCTCCTCTTTGGACCAATACTCCTATATTTGGACCAAATATATAAGTGAACAAGTGGTTACTACTTTCCCTCTAGATTTAAATCAATCAATCAAGTAAGAGAGAGGAAGGATGAGGCGTACCTTGTTGCAATGTTCATCCTCGCCGCTCCAATCCTTGGGCTTGATATCCAAGCTCCTCGACGCAATTGAAACCCTTCAAACACTAGAAAAGGAACTCTTCCTCCTACTCTAGATGATTATATAAAGCATATCCATTTATGAAGACTGAAATTCCAATAGAAAAGAAAATGTAGAACACATGAACTTGAAGGGAATAGGCCAGGTTGATATTAATTGGAAAGCCAACAAGAGGAACTTAAAAAGCATGCTTGAAAATGAAACACTTCTCCAAGCTCTCTATGTTTATCCCTTGCATGAATCTTAACATCAAAATGTTGATGCTTCCTTAGAATTAAAGGTTTGATACCTGGATTGTTCCCCCCTTCACCTTGGAAATACCTTCAATATATAGGCTTGAGAGGCACAACCACCATGAGAAAATGAAGGAGATGGTTGAGGATATGGCTCCTTAAGGTTGGGATATGATCCTAATATGAAGCCATAGCATAGGGGTTCAACATAACCAATGTAATCCTAAGAGAGTTGGCCCATAGAATAAGGTGGAGGATCCCCCATTTCCCTCTAACAAGACTGGTGCTCCCCCTAGTGAGAGATAGAGCACCATGGCGCCCCCCTAACAAGGTCATAGGAGCACTGGCATGCCCCCTAGTGGGTAGGGGAGTGCCACTCTTCTAAAATTCTAAAAAATGGTCAAAATTGCCAAGGAAAAGGTATGTTTCGACTGTCAAATGGTGGGGCTTATTTTTCCAACATGAATTAGGGATTGTGACAAATGTTTTCATGGTGTCAAGGGGTTGTGACACTTAGAAAAATGAATGTGACACTAGGTAAGGTGCATATGACACTTGTGACAATGCTTATGATACTTAGCAAGGTGCATATGTCACTTTGCGACACTTGCGACACTTAGGGTGAAAAACTCAAGTGTGACATTTTGGTGTGTAACACCCTCATTTGTCATTTGTAATCATCTCATACTATCATTCATATTCATATCCTTATATACACTTATTTAATTATTTTTATGGATTTTTTTGTACTATTCCAAATATCTTGGATGTCTGTAGTTTGAACCAAACTGGTTCACCACAAATGGCCCTTCATTCTAGTGATGATCAAAGTCATAGGACTCAATATCAGAGTCATAGTTAGTGTGGAAACCTTATTTACTAATGAATTGGTTTTTTGGTTCATTAATAAAAGAAAATATCAACAAATGGGCCTATTTGTGTAAATTAGACAAGGATTCTCTTTGGTGTCATCCTTATATGTTTTGGTTGTGGAGGGCCTTTTCTATTTTCTTTGCTCTAAAGTTAAACACGAGATACCTCATGGGATTCACCTCTTGGAACAAAAGGTTGGGTAGTTGGTCAGTGGAAATTTCTTAGATGTCTACTTCCTGAAAATTCTCAAGGAGCAACCCTTGTGGTTCCATATGGTTGAGTGTTTGGATAATTTTTGTATGTCCTTGAGTTATAATATTCAATAGGCCAAGCGAAAATTATACAAGCATTGCCAATGACCTATCCCTGAATTATTTGCCTCCTAAAATTGGACTTGGATACAACTAAGACAATGTAATCCTAGAAATCATCTAGTGAACCAATTTGAGTAATAAATTACACCACACTAAAATATTTTCTTGGTGCATTTCAATTTATTGCATGCATTAGTGCATATAGTCATGAGAAATGAAATTCCTTTGCATCGTCATTTCATTTTTCTTGGGTGGTGTGTTGATATAGTTGAAATACTCTAGTAACCAATTCATGTAATCAAGATCCACAACTTTCTACTTTAGATACGTGACGTTCATAAGTCAATTTTTATATCTTCAAATTTCATCCAGTTATTCATCATTTCCATGTATATTTTCATTCTATCACCTTCAAGGGTATTTTTGGCCAAATTTGGGGCTCAAGATTGAATATAATTTAATAAGCCATCGAATTGACCTATTTTATCATCTTTCCATGGAAATTTATCTAATGAAAACCTTACACCCTACCACTCTTGAGCCAACACATCTTAGTAAACTGTCAAATTTTGTAGCCATTACAATTTAGTAATAAATTACTTGTAATTGATTGATTTGGTAGTGTTTCATGAGTTTTTGTGATGAATTAGTCAGTTTCATGTATGTTTGATGAGTATGTGTTAGTAGTAGGCTTGTTGATGAGCTATGCATTTTTTCTTTTGCTTGTTATAAAGTTTGTATCTCCCACAAAATGGTTGTTCATTTATTTCATCAATGATAAAAGTGACAATACTTATGAGCATTATTAAGTTTTTCAATTCAATAAATAAATAGGTCATGGAGTCTTTTGGAATCCATGCTTGTTGTATAATCATGAAATCTGTTAAATTTTATAAGCTAGGTGGTAGCCATTTAGTAGGTAATAAGGCCGACTTGAACCGTAAACAACTCAATTGATCAAGAAGGAAAGTGAGCCTGAGATTTCACCTCCCTCATAGGCCACTAAGTATGTAAACCAATAAGAATGGTGTTCCCAACGATTCATTTCCTCAACAACTTACTAGCATCATATTTAATCACTGCAAGGAAACTAATAATTCTTGTGGGGGAGGGTGGTTGTGGCCAATAATTGGAAGAAGTCTTGGAGTTCCCTAGAATCTGTCTTGAGGGATCCAAGAACTCTCTAGTATATATGTACCTATTTGCAACTCAATTTTTGATTCGAATATATGAGAGAATAATAAAGAATCAGAAACGAAAGGTCAACTTGTTGGACTTCCCTTTGCCTCATCTCTCCCCATTTTATCATGTAATTTCACTCCCAATGGGTCATTTGGGCCAAGGAGAGGAGCACAGAGAGTGACTCAAGAAAGAATTGTAACCATAGATTTCTAAAATAATAGACTAACCCCCCAATTAGAAGGTGGTTTTCCCATTTGGGTTTCCAGAGTAAAAATGGTGTCCATTATGTCTTGAATTGCTTTGATATTTCTATGTGAATGTGATCTATGTATTCATGTTTTAATTCTAGTTTTAATGGATGAAAGTGAATAGTTAAGTGTAAATGAGAGGAATATGTGAATAAAGTTGTGGATTTATTTCATTAATAGTTTTTAGAGAGTATAGCAGACCTATTGCTACCACCGTAGAATGCATTTCATGGAACAAAGATTGATGGTTTCCATCTTTGAATCATTGCATTTTTGTGGGAGTTACTAATTTCAATTTCATGGTTGTAGGATGAATTTATCAGTCCTCCAAACTATAACTCTCTCTCCCCCATTTGAATTTTCTCTTTTTTGGATAATTTCTTAATTTCCTGCAACATTTTCTCTTTTCCCGGGATGAGTTCACATCCCCTTGGGTGTTTTACTTCATCTCTAGGCAATTTTACATCTTTCTTAATGTTTCATTTCATCCCTGGGTGAGTTCACATCCCCCTAGGAACTTTAATTCATCTATGGGTGACTTCACATCATTTTGGGCATTTTATTTCAATCCTAGACAACTTCACTCCTTCCTAGGCATTTCTCTCTCATCCACATGGCTTACATAGGCTGTATGGGAAACACATAGACTTTCTCTCTCTCCCTAGGTGTATCAGTCAATTGTTGGGCGTTCCATTTCATCATTAGGTGTTCAATTTCATTGCTAGGAGAATTCACCCATTGCTGGATTGTAATTTCATGTGTTGGGAAACTTGATTGCTTCCCTTGGTTGTTTGCACCACTAGGCCAATTCCTTTCACATCTGCTAGTAATTTAGAATATACAAGTGCTTGATATATATTTATCAATTCAAGAAAAACAATGTGGGTTCTATGATAATTCCCCTGGCTAATCTCTTCATTTGAAAGCATACAAGAGCATAGAGTCAAGAGAAATTGTATGCCTAAGGTTCACAATTGTTTTTTAACATGAATTTCCACTACCTTGAAATCTCATGAAAATCCCTTGCATCCTGAGCTAATATTTTTTCTCATTTCAAGATTGAAGAACATAGTTTGAGAAGAAGAAGATGTAAGTAGAATTGATTGACCATGTTGTAGTAGTATGAAGTATGTGCACAACATTTAATCCATTCGTTGAAGTTATTCTTGCACAAAATAACTCTATTTCTTTAAGAGCAATTGGGTATTGTGGAAGAGTGAAGGAAAAACACCATTTAGTTTAATATTTTATGCATTGAGAAAGCCTCAATAATTATAACCAAATTTGTACTGTAATTTGGGTCCTTGTGTGCATATTACATAGAGAAGGAGTTAGCCAATCATCCTGAGAAAAGGTTACAAAGAAATCAGGCCTTGCAGACATGAAAATTAGAGAGGTATTTGTACAAGGCTAAGGACAATGACTTAGTAGCCCTTCTGAAGTTACAACACATGGTACAAGATTGAGATCACATTTATGGGGATGACATTGAATTTCAAATCATTCATCTCATTTAAGGGTTTCCCAGTGCTTTCCAATGTTCTTTATCATCTATAACAATATTTTGGAAGGTCCCTTCATAGGTCAGAATTTCAATGATCTTTTGTCATCATTGAAAACTCTCTAAATTGTGACATTGTTTAGAATATAAGGCTTATAAATCATTTCAATAGAAATTTATCAATAATGAAATCATCTCAATGACCCAAATGAGAAGTGATATTAGCTAAAGCATATGCTTATGTATTTTTTTATGAGAAAAGTGTCCTCAGAAACAAAAATTTTATTACTAAAATAAATTACATAATTAATGCAAGAGCTTACAATATCAACAATACTCTTGCATGAGAAAATGAGAGCTTAAATAATCTCATCATACTAATTCCTAAACTAATTTTGTTATTGAAATCTTATCACATAATCAAGTGAGTATGACAAGTGTTCATGTACAATAAATTAATATTCTAACAATTTCCTAATTTATAGATTCTAAGAAACAACTCTTTTCTAGACGTATTATCTACTCTAACAATATTAGTTCGAGAAAATATTAAGTATAATAAAAAATATTAAACTAAGTACTTTTAGGATCATAATATCTAACATTCCCCCCCTTGATCCAAAAGTAAAATAGACAAATACCAATTTTTTCTATGAACTTAGTAAATTTGATCCTGCCAAGTGGTTTTGTGAAAGTATCTGAGATCTGATCTTCTAAAGGACAGTAAACTGGTTTGATGACGCCCTTTTTTATTAGTGTCCTAATGTAATGATACTTTTTGTTAACATTCTTTGTTTTGGAATGGAAAAGTGTATTTTTAGCAAGTTTAATGGACAACTTAGTGTCAATCAACGATGAAGTGGCTTTTGCTTGAAGAATTCCCAGATCCTGTAAAACTTTGCGTAACCAGACAATCTCACATGGCGTTGCTTCCCATGTTGAAATATAGTATACTTCTACAAAAGAATTTGCCACTGTAGTTTTCTTCTTGCAACTCCAAGAAATTTATGTTGATCCCATATTCATAAAATATCCTAATGTTGATGCCCTATTATCAACATTTCCTACAAAATCTGTA
>ML779762.1:1817870-1857457 GCA_009831015.1 Picea engelmannii | reverse complement strand
AAGGGGTTTATAGGTATTTGGGGGTATAAAAAGGGGTATCTAGTGAAAATAGGGGTTTCTTTTATTGGGAAGATGTGTTGGGAAGGGAGTTCAAAAAATGGATTTTGGAGGATATTTACCAATATCTAGTGAAATTAGGGGAATTCTTTAATGTCCTACGAATGAGGGAACTATGTCACAGGTTCACTGAGGGAATACCCCATGGAAGAGTCCCATAAAATAAGTTATACTGAAAATGACAAGCTGACCTATTTGAAACTAATTTCAAGAGCAATTTGAAACCCTAACTTCCATGGGGAATATCTACAAAAGTGTAAACAAAAAAAATACAAAATGTATACGACATGCACATCAATATCTGTCCACTATCTGTACAAAGTTTCAAGGTCTGAAACACACCAGAAAATAAGTTATAGAGAAAGTTCCAAGATGACATGTTTAAAAATGATTTCAGGAGCATTCAAGAACCCTAACTTCAATAGGGAATATCTCCGAAATTCTAGTGAATATGAATCTGAAACTTGTACTACATGTACACCAATTTCTATCCTTGTTCTTGGAAAAGTTTCAAGGTCTAAAACATTGCATAAAATAAGTTATAGTGAAAGTGCCAAGCTGACCTGTTTGAAACTGATTTCAGGAGTACTCGGGAACCCTAAATTTCACAGCGAATATCTTTGAAATTAAAGTGAACTAACATATGATTTTTGTAAAACATGTACACCAATATCTAGTCTTTGTCTCTGCAAATTTTCCAGGTCTTCAACATCCCAAAAAATAATTTATAGCGAAAGTGCTAAGTCGACCTGTTTGAATATGATTTTAGGAGAATTTAGTAACCCTAACTTCCACAGGGAATATCACAAAAATTATAGCAAACTTGTTTGAATATTGGTTTTTTTCATTGATTTCAACCCTAGAAGAAGTTAAGAAACCCACATTTTCTTGAAGAAGAAGAGTACAAAATATGGATATTGTTGAAATCATTATTTGTGGTCAATTTCGATACCCTATCTTTGAGGGAACTTTTACCATACATAAAAAACTCAAATGGAAGAAAAATTTACATGGTTGGAAATATTATTTCGAGACCTTTCCAATGTTATATGGAAGTCTCTCTAACTCCCAAGGAATGAGGAGATATAAATTTTTCTATCTCACAACCCAACCAGAAAATTGAGGACAGTTCAACCAAGTCGATCCATAAACTAAAAATAAGGACATAAATACTATAAATATAGGATGGATTTTCACCTTTTTAGAGAAACCAAGCTAGTGATCGCTTAGCACAAGTTTGGAGTGAATCAACTGGGAGGATAAGGAGCTCTTATGAAGGATATTTTCTAGTCTTGTGGTGATGTTTTTCTCATTGCTATGGGTTCACTATAATATGGATGGTTGATTCTTGCACAAGGTTCTATGTGGTTGTTGGGGTTTATATGTGGACCCATGTGGACCTAGGATTTCTAAGTGGAACCAGTTTGATAATGATAATGTATCAACGATATTCAAAAAGACAATGACAATGGTAGTGACAGTCTATGTGGACCCAATTTGTATGTGGACCCAGTTTATAAGTGGACCCAATTTGATGGTGTTGATATAAGTGTTCATTATCTCTTATATATTCTTGGGTGGAAGGAAGGGGAAATGATAGAGGGTTTAAACCCCTCTTTATCTTTGAGGATTGTATCTTCCCTTGGAAGATTTTCCCTGCCTTGGAAGCTATAGCTTCCCTTGGAAGTATTTACTTCCTTTGAACATTAACTATTGATTACTTCACAAATATTTATTGTGCATGGTGTATGGTGTTTCTTCTATTGCTCTTTATGGTTCATTGGATATATATATTAAATATGTAATATGATTGAAGTATAAGTTGAAAAAGTGTTTAAATATTCGTTGCTACTGATTCACCCCCCTCTCAGTATCAACAATTGGAATCAGAACAAGTTACCTTCAGTACAATTTAACCACTGGAAGGAAGATACTGAACAAATATGGAAGACCACATTTCTCTTCCAAATGGGATTTCAAGATTTGATAGAAGAAATTATCCATACTGAAGTGATAGATTGAAAACTTACTTGACAAATTTGGGAGTGGATATCAGGTACTAAATTGTAAATGGATATGTAATCCAAAAGGATACTCCAATGATCCAAATGATAAGAAGTCAATGTGTTGTAATTCAAAATCTAGACATGTTATTCTAGGAGAATTGACTCCAACTATTGCTAGCAAGGTGATGGGTTGCAACACAACTAAAGAGGTATGGGAAAATATCAAAAGCATAGATGAAGGTGATCCTTTCAAACATTTCAAGCTTCAACGACATAGAGTAGATTTTGAAAATTTGAATATGGATGAAAAGGAAGACATTGCATCTTATTTACTCAGAGTTGATGAAGTTTTCAATGCTATCAAATGATTAGGAGAAGACACTAGTAAATTTGGGTCATTTTTCGATGACCATTTGAATGCTCTTGCAACTTTATATTGTGGTGATTGTGATGAATATTGGGATTCTCAAACATCGCATCATATCCTATGGCAAGTGCGATGAACCTGAGATAACATCGCAAGAGAGACAACCTAAAGAAGGTCATCGCAATAGAGACGATTTATGGAGGTCATTGCAATAACAACAACCAAAGATGATCATTGCAAGAATGAAAACTGAGGACGATCGTCGTACGAACGAAAATTGGGGATGATCATCGCAAGAGAGACGACCTACCTATCCTAGTTTCTGCGATGAAAAGTTCATCGCACGAGAGATGAACTATTCATATGATCGATGATTCTCTTCGGCGCAAGAGAAACAAACTATTCATATGATCGACGATCCTCTTCGGCACAAGAGAAATGAACTATCCTAGTTTCGGTGATGAACTATGTGTCACAAGAGTGACAAACTATTCATGCGATCGACGATTTTCTTCATCACAAGAGAAATTCCCTATCCTAGTTTCTGCGACGAACTATTCATACTATCGATGATACGTGTCATTGCAAGAGCAACAAAATATATCTATTTATTAAATATTAATGCAATAATGAGGTGTGTGGATGTTGGTATGGTCATTCTTTGCAAATATTCCATATGAATATCTTTCTTCTCTTGACGCAAGCACTAGATTATGGAAAAAAAAGTTATGAAGCTATTCAAAAAAACAAAAACAACAAGAAGTCATCACCAATACTAATTGCCATTCATTCGTAGGGAGGTGTATAAACAATATTTCATGCCAAGGGAATATGAAGAGTCATGGAAGTTTGCATCTCATCTATTCATATATTGATTGGTCATAATAGTTTAAACTTTACTATAAAATATTCAATCTCTTCTTTAATATATTCATATCACCTGAAGAAGCAAACCCAATTATAAAATCTTGAGGAAATAGACTACTAGAATTTGTAGGTATTTCAAAATAAGTTGGAACCTTTGGGAAGGCCTTTGTTGAAATATACAAAAGATAAGTGGAAGAATCCATTTTCAGTAAGTACTGACACCTTAAATGTTAAAATATAGCCACAAGTGGAAATCATAACTATGGAGTGAACCCTATGAAATATAATAAGAGAATACTCTGAAATTGTATGTTGTGGCTTCAATTTTTTTTCATTCTATATTTATATTGTTTTTCTTTGTCATGGTTACGATATGATTCAGTCACAAAATATATACAAAGTTACAAAAACAAATGCATGCAAACCTCAGTGAACGTGTAGGGCAATTAAAGTGGAAAATAATTTCCAAAAAGCATGATATATTGACATAAAAGCATTAAGCATTTGGATGCAATGTGCATTACATTGAAAAGCAACAGAATTTATCCTTCAATTTTGTTATCACTCCGTAATTTCTTTAGGATGAGAAAAGAAACCCATAGGTAACCACAAACCAACTTTAGAAACTGGAAACTAACCCTTCTAGTCTCAGAGAGGGCTCTCTCCCAAATTAGTCACTGAAAGGACTGATTTGATTTTTGTTTCTTGAGGTTAAGTCCTTGGATTGTGAATAAATTTTTGGATGGGATTTGATGTCTAAGCCTATGAGAAATCCATTTGGCATGGATTCAAAAGGTTGAAGGTTATGAATATGTGGGTAATATGTCAATTAATGGGAAAATACTTCAGAGGAAAGATAGACACTAACTGTGTGCTGGTTTAATTTAAATGTTTTGTAGTAGAAAGGATAGAAGAAAAACATAAATCAACACTTTAAGAAATCATATTTTGAAATCTCTTAAATTTTTTTACCAGAAGAAAACACCATTGATATTATAAACTATGTGATATAGCATCAACATGATGAATTCTGAAACAATATTTTAATTGAATACCATTCATATATGGAAAGAGAGTAATAAACTGAAAGAAGAACACACATTGAAGTGAACATGCTACATAGTCATTGGCACATGAATCTATGAAGCAAGACTGGATCCCAGAAGCCTTGGATCACCCAACTTTATTAATTCTTTTGGAAAATATTATAGTACAAAGACTCTCAAAATACTCAATTCATCAAAATTTCTCCCACCCTTTGTACATTATGCATTACAATATTTATAAAAACCAATGAAATTTTGTTTAAAACCAATTTACAATAGAGAAAAGTAGTTCAAAAAATCAGGATCCTTGAGATATTTCAACAAATTTATCCTTATCTTCATCCCTTTGACCTTGGTAGTGTCTTAATCTAATTGGTTGATTTCTGGACCCATACTCCGTTGACAGGTGGCTGGTCATTTACTAGGACCTGGAAAATTACATTTAGTTTTACCCAATATTACTATTTCCTTTCATTGTAATTAAGAAGGAATATCATAATCCATCATTTATTTTAATAAAATTTCCAAATTGATGCAAGAGGCATACGACATGACAGGCAGGCCGAATTTTATTATCTTAAATTTATTCAAAATTTCAAAATCTATGGCTAACTTTTCTACCACAGTTTCCCCCTTTAAAAATTCATCTAAGTCTTAAAACCTAGAGTAATATATCCTCTCTTGTGTCAAGAGTGAATTGTAGGCTTCCTATTCATGTAAATTTCCCTTTCCATTCCAGAATGACAGAATACCTTTGATAAATAGTTCTTCAAACAAATCTTTAAAATTTTGAACACTCTTTTTTATCCGGATTTTATGAGCAGAATGAAATGAATACAGATTATTAAAAGATGCTTAACACGGAATAACATAGACACAATAAAAATGATTTTCTATTCAATAAGGAAATAAGATGAAACTGTAAAATGCAGCGGAAAACAAGCTTGTTGGAATGGTGGTGGCTTATCTCTGAGAAGAGATGTGACAGTTGCGCTCATTCGTCAGAAGATGGTTATAATGAGGCACTTAAGGAATTTTTACAATAAAAAGGAATGTCAAAAACCCTAGACATCCAAAAACCTAACCCTAGGAGATGAAGCGCCAAAATTCATGTGGGCCCCGTTTGGGTAAGTTAGTACATCAACTTCTCGGGGTCGTAACTTTTGCATACGATATTCGTTTTAGGTGCATGATAGCCTGTTGGAAAGGTATAACCGAGAAGAAAAATTTTTGACTGGTCCAGGTCAATGTCTTTGGAAATCACCTGGGTCCTAAATCCCCAAAAAACATCGTTTAGGGCCTCAAAACAACCTTGAAAGTTTGGAATCCGAAAAACTGCCGAAAAACTGCCAAGGTGGAAAACTATTTTTTGAGCCATTGGAATAGGTGGGTGGCCACCGATATCCACATGGATCAATCCTCCATCCTTAGGAAGCAATGGTATCCATTGTGTTGAGTTCCCCCATCAAATGAGGAAATTTCTACTGAATTTGGCCCCGGGTGAGCCATTTTCCTTGGTGCAGGAGTTGCCCTGCTTTGATGACTCGATAAAGATGGATCCTTTGTTGTCGAGTGCCCTTGATCTATGTGTCCACAATCTGATCATTGGATTCCTATTGCATGCAGTTAGGGTTAAGATCTGGTTGTTTCAACTTCTCTTCTATCTCAGAGGTGTTCAATAACGGTGGGAATATGGCTGAAGGAGAGCCACATTGAAGACTAGATGCAGACCAAGGAAGGGGGGAATGTTGAGCTCAAAATAATTGTCACCCACAACCTTGGTGATGGTGTACAACCCATAGCGGTATGGGCGAAGCTTCCGATGGGGCCCTGTAAGGTGTTCTTTCTGCAAATGCAACCAAACTTTGTCACCCACCTGAAACTTATGTGGCACCCAATGTTGATCATGGCACTGCTTGTACTTGGCATTAGACTTCTATAGAATATCCTGAACCTGTTGGCAGATGTGCTAGATCCACTCAATGAACGGGGTGGCTTTGTCATCTTTTGGTAGAGTAGGGGATGAGTCGACCGAGGTGGTCGCCAGGGGTAGTGCAACATCCATGGGGTCTAATGGTTGGAATCCCAACCCCACCTAAAAGGGGTTGTGGCCAGTTGAGCTATGCAGGGCTCGATTGTAGCTATGCTGGACATAGGGAAGACTCTCATCCTATGTGTGAGGGTGTTTTGAATTGTACATGCGCACTATCTATATGACCATCTGATTGACGACCTCAATTTGGCCATCTGTCTGGGGGTGGAAGGCAGTGGACTTGGTGAGCTTGGTATCCAGTAGTGACCAGATGCTTGACCAGAATGAGCTGAGGAACCGACTATCACAGTCTGATATAATGGTTTGTGGGATCCCAAAATGTACCCATACTCGTTGAAAGAAGAGCTTGGTAGTGGCTTCTCCTGTGATGTTCTTTTTGCAGGCGGATATAATCGTTATCTTGGAAAAGAGATCAATAACGACAAAAAAATAGTCATTTCCCCTCTTGGTGGACGGTAGGCCCAACATGTAGTCCATTGAGATGGATTCCCATGGCCTGTTAGGAGTAGGCAGAGAAGTGTACAGGCCCTGTATCTTAGTGGTTGGTTTGGCAATAACATAGGTGGTGCAGAACCTGATATACTTGTCGACATCCTGTCGAAGTTTCAACCAGTAGAAATGTTTCTGTAGCACTGCCACTATCTTTTCGACGCCAAAGTGTCCTTCCACCCGACTGTAGTGAGCTTCCCAAATCAAATTCATGCAATCGCTTGATGGAATGCAGAGATGGCCCAGATGACACAACATCCCCATCATGAAGATGGAAATTAGAGACCACTAAGTTGGCACTTAACATTTGGTAGGTGGTGGAGAAGTCAGGGTCTATCTCGTAGAGGTGGGACCATCCAGAGGTCTCATAGTTGCAAGAGTCTAGCACCATGGTGAGTGTCATGACTGGAGGTCGGATGAGGCAGTCAACAACTCAATTGGTACTTCTTGTTTTATACTTGATGTTGAGGTGGAACTGCAGTAAGTATGCTGACCACTTCTGATGGTGGTCATTCTAAAATTTTCCTTGGGTCTGCATGAATTGTAGTGGCTTGTGATCAATGTGGATGATTGTGTCTTTCCCAAGAATGCAATGTCTCCACTCAAAGTAGGCTTACAGAATGGAGTACATTTATTTTTTGTAAGTAGGGAACTTACGAACAACATTTGATAGCGTCTCACTATGATATACCATGGGGTGGTCGTGTTGAGTGAGAACGACACCCACAACATAGTCTGAAACATTTGTCTCGATCCCAAAGGGATGCTGCAGGTACGGTAATGAAAGTACTGGGAATGAGCACAAACGCTTCTTCAATTCATCAAAGGCTTGTTATTGGGACATTCCCCACACAAATTTTTCCTTACTGCCACCCCTAGTTACTTGGCTGAGGTCCCATGATATATGAGAGAATCCTAACACGAACCTATGATAGAAATTGGTGAGGCCCAAGAATCTCTAAAGTTCAGTGAGTGTGGTTAGGGCTAGCCGATCACAGATGACCTGGATCTTGGCTGGATCCACACACACACCATGTTGATCAATGATGTAGCCTAAGTAATTGACCCTGTCCATGCTAAAGGAGTGCTAAAGGAGCATTTTTCAAAGTTTGCATATAGTTTTTGTTGTGGCAGGGTGTGCAAAACCTTCTGAATATGCTGCAAGTGTTCCTCCCAAGTCTTATTGTAGATGAGGATGTCATCTAGATACACCACTACAAAAGTATTGGTGAAAGGTCATAGGATATCATCCATCATCCTCATAAAAGTTGTTGGATCATTTGTCAAACTAAAGGGCATGACCAACCATTAAAAAAGACCTTGTTTTGACGTGAAGGCAATCTTCTATACATCTGTTTATTCTATTGGGACCTAGTGGTAGCCATAATTCAAATCAATCTTACTGAAGTATTTGGCCCCCATGAGCTGATCAAGGAGGTCGTCGATTTGGGGAATTGGGCATCAGTTTCAGACTGTGATTTTATTCAGGGCCTGGTAATCAATGCAAAGTCGTCAGGTCTCATATTTCTTCTATACCAACACGATTGGGCTCCCACAAGGCGATGAGTTGGGACGGATGTGCCCCTTGTGGAGTAGTTCTTATATCTTCTTCTTGATCTCCTAATTTTCTAACAAAGAGCGTAGGTAGACTGGCCCATTGGGTAGCGGTGCGCTTGGGGTCAGATTGATGGGATGCTTGACTTGGCAGTGCAGAGGTACCCCAGTAGGAGAGGAGAAGATATCTGAGTATTCTTCCACGACCTTATCCACTTTCTTCTGTTGTGTGGAGAAATCGGCCATGAAGGCCCTGGATGTGGCTGCGATCTTTCACTCACTCTGAGAGTGAATCACAAAGAAGAGAAATTTCCTGGTCTGAGAGATGACCTTCCTTCATTGCTTGGTAGAGATCAAGGAAATAACACTAGGAGGGACTACCTCGGGTATCATGTACAATTTCATGTTCAAAGTAATAATAACACTACAAGGTCTAGACTCATATACAAAATTACATTTCTATAAATAAGGTTGGCCCAAAAGAACATTACAAACTTCAAGAGGAGAAACATCACACAATACCTCGTCTTTGAAGGGATTGATGCCATACAACAATCGACATTGTTGGCTAATGTGTAAATCGCTTCCTTGGTGGAGCCATCCAATGGTGTAGGGTTGTGGGTGTGGCGTTGTCGATAGGGCCAGCCGCTTGATGAACTCTATTGATATGAGGTTATTCTGGCTACTGCTATCAATAATGAAGTGCAGCGGGGTGCCTTTTAGCCACATCTATGAATGAAAGAGGCACTCTCCTTCTTCTCTCTCATCTGGTTCACTAGGCTAGATATTGGTGGTAGCAACGGTGGCACTGGGTTCCACGTCAATGATACGTCTTCCCCTTTCTGTTTCTGACTCAGGTTCATAACTCGCATTTGATTCAAAGGATTTTACTTCAGCCACCAGCAACTTCTTTGAGCGACAGTCAGTAGTGTTATGCCAAGGGCTCTTATGGAAGTCGCAACACTTCCCAGTATCTTTCTTTGTCTTTCCGGTCTCCTTCTTTGCTTGTGGGTTCGAATAGTGGTCCTGATACTGTCAATCTTTTCTCAGTCCTTTGTTATGTGGGTTGGGGCCACCCTTTCCCAGTTTTTGCTGTGAGGAGGTTCCCAAGCCCAAATTGTCGTGTCTTTTGTTTGAGCTTCTGCTCGATTTTGACGGCATATCGGTAGGCTGTGCCCAAGGACGAGATGTTCAAAAATTCCATTTCGGTTTGGATGTATCTATGCAGAGCACCATGTCACTCAGAATCTTTGATACCTATCTTGGTGCACAAGGTATGGAAGATATTTGTGAACTCTGGCACTGCTTGGTCTCTTTCTTTCTGCAATGTGGTCCATTTGGTATACCAGTCATCCTAACTTCTGACAGTGTAGCATTGTTCCTTAATAGCAGCCCTGAAGGATTCCCAAGTGGTTGCGACTATAAATAATGAGGGTTCCTTTGTTTCCTTTTGCTCATAGAAATTTTCCCACCAATATTTGACATGGGGAATAGCTTTGAGGAGTGCAAAAGTAATATTTTCTCTATTTGAAAAGTTATGGACATAAAAATACCCTTCTAGTAGACTCAACCACTTGTCTATAACATCTGCATCTATCTGAAATTCAAATATAGGAATATCGAAGTTGATTTGTACCTTGAAGGGGGCGACGCCTCCGCTCGAGAAATATAGGTCGCCTGTTGGTAGTCGTCGAAGGATTTGCACGAAACTATCCATCATCTCGTTCCTTTGTTGCGTGAGGGATTCCTCAAGAAACATTTTGAAAGGATATCCTATCCCTTCATCTTTATTTTTTTCTGCCATGAGAGGTTGCTTGGGCATGCGAGAGTTTTTTTCCTTAAGAAAAACAATCTCGAGACCCAATTCTTTGTACCCTGACCTCGTTGGGGACATGCATTAAGAGGACAAGGAGCAGACCACTCTGATACCACTGATCCATATTTTATGAGCAAAATGAAATGAATACAGATTATTAAAATATGCTTAACACAAAATAACAGAGATACAATAAAATTGGTTTTCTATTCAATAAGGAAATAAGCTGAAACTGTAAAATGCAGCGGGAAACAAGCTTGTTGGAATGATGTCAGCTTATCTCTGAGAAGAGATGTGACGGTTGCGCTCATTCACCAGAACATGGTTACAATGAGGCTATGAATGAATTTTTACAATAAACAGGAATGTCAAAAACCCTATACATCCAAAAAACTAACCCTAGGAGATGAATTGCCAAAAGTCACGTGGGCCCCATTTGGGTAAGTTAGTACATCAACTTCCCGGGGTCGTAACTTTTACATACGATCTCTATTTTAGGCGCATGATAGCCTGTTGGAAAGGTCTAACTGAAAAGAAAAAATTCCGGTTGGCCCAAGATGGTGCATTATGCAGTCACCTGGGCCCCAAATCCCCAAAAAACGTCGTTTAGGGCTTCAAAACAACCCCAAAAGTTTGTAACCCAAAAAACTGTCGAAAAACTGCTAAGGTGGAAAACGATTTTTCAAGCCAATGGAATAGGTGGCTGGCCACCGATATCCACTTGGATCACTTTTCCAATTGGGATGCTTTATTCTGGACTGAATTCGAGAGGTTTTTCTTGGTTATGATTCTTCTAGCCCATATTATCAAAGCAATTCTATCTTTGACCCCAATTGTCTGCAAACTTGATGAAGGCACTATATTAAGGAGATTGATAGTGTTATGGGCCCATTCTGCTGGTCTTTTTTTATAAAGTTTCATTAATAATTGTGCATATTTGTTTAGCAAAAACTGCAATGTTTTCCTCATCATTAACAAAATTTATACATGTCCTGAGTTTTGTAACCTCATCTAATATGGATTCCTAGATGATGTGCTTGGCTCCTTGTAACAAACTTTTTCCTTTAAGCCTGAAGTTTAGCATATTCACCTTTCCATGAAGGAATGCATTTTCCTTTTTAAGTTGTGATACTCTTTCATCCCTTTTCTATGCCTCTTGTTCCATTTTCATGATATTCTCTTTCAATTCTTTTATTTCCCCATCCTTTAAGCTAACCTGAGACATTGCCTGAAGAATGTCTTCAGTGCATAATTTTATTTCAGTAGAAGAGGGTGTAATAGAGGGTACAGAAGAAGACAAAGCTATGACTATAGTTTCCATTTCTGTCTTTTCTTTTGACCATTCTAATTTTTCCTTTTCCAGTTGTAGAAATTTATCCTAAAAATCTAGTGATTGCTTCTTGAAAGCTTCCTTTTCATGTTCCAATGCTACAAGTTCTGCAGTCTGTGGATTCTCTATAGCAGGCATTTTCAACTTTTTCTTCAGGATGTGAATGACTTTGTATTTCTCATCCAGCAAGGCTTTCATTGCTTTAGGGCCATCAACTTCAAGTTTCTTTATTTGAATATGCCATGCGTTACTTACTGCTTTTTCCTGCCTAAGCTAACCTTCAAGCTTGGCCACTAGTGATGTTAATTTTGCATTTTTCAAATTTAAATTTAAATAATCTGAATATATACTAGGTCACTAGCCTGCTTATGGAATTGAACCTTATATGGGGCACTGATATTATCATACTTTATTTTGATCTCATATACCTTATCTTCTTCTGCTATGGAAATGTTGAATGTTTTCCTTTCTATGTCTCTGACTGTGAATAATGAAGACTTGTGTTGGGAAGCTTTCTTTACCTCAAGCATTAGATTCATGATCTCACTTAGTGATTCCTTTCTTTTTTTCTGCATACCATTTAGATAAATCTTCCTTTGAATGGTAGGATTTCTCTGAGGCCTGAGCAAAATAGTATTTATGGCTATGGAAGGCTCCTAAACTACCTTCACTTTCCAATTGAGCTCTAGATTCAATTACAATTGTGCCACTCTCCACCATGTCTATACCTATTTTTTCTTTAGGCCCTTCATCCTCCAAGTCTACATACTGCTTTGTCTTGATGTTTTTCATTTTCTTTCTGGTAGTGTGTTCAGGGTCTATGTCCATTGCCTCTTAAACAATCCTCTTACACTATGTACTAGATTTTGGAACCTTACTTACCACCTTTGGAATAATCTATTGTGTTGATGCCTTTGTACATGGGCTTCAATATCCACACATTCTTCGAGATTTACAAGATTCTCCAGGCCTTCAATAGGCTCATGCTCATATGGAGCATTCTTGTTCATTTGCCTCCTTCTAGATATGATCTGATGAGGATCATATTTTTAACCTGGCATTTGTGCAAAAACAAAATCTTTGAGATTTGCCTCAACCTATGCTAGACATGTTCTGGATTTTACAATGAATGGGCCAATCCCAAAAGGAAGATTTATATTGCTTTCTCTATGATTTTTGATGAAATTTTCAGTTTCAGAGATGATTCTCTGTCTTATGAACTCTAGAGAAAAAATTCCGGGGGTCAAAAATACGGGCAACAAATAATGAAACCCATGAAAGACATATACCCATATTACTGTAAAATTTATGAAAAGGGTCCATTCTCCTACTCTGTCTTCTGGATTCTGCAGGTGAATTCTCATTTCTTCAATAACTGTGGGTAGTTTAACATTGAAAATCATTTGGTAGGCCTTTGACATGACTTTATTGATAAAAATTACCAAAGTCATCCTGTTTCTTTCAATAGATATTGCTTCTACTTCAGGGATCTTTGCAATGTTGTTGGTGAGAAAAATATTCATGAGATATGTACAGTATATGAAGTGTCTAAGAGAGTGGAAGTTCACTAGTTGTTTGTGGATGGTATCAGCTAGGAACTCATCAAAATTAATGTAGAAAACTTGACCTGACTCTGACTGGAAGAATTTGAGCAGGAAACCTAACATGACCTCAACGACAAATCTATCACTATTAAGACTTAAAACTTGACTTAACAAAGAGCATGCACATTGAACCTCACTGACCATCATATCGATGCTTAAGGGAAAAGACAGACTGATCAAGCTTGATAATCATTGTTAAAAATAGAGTTTTAATCTATGTTTGACACTCCCTATAGACTCTAATCATTTATTCCTCATCAAAAGGTTCATAATTCTCAGAGAAAGAATTAGAATTTTTTAATGACTCCCCGAATGACATAGCATCAATTTTACACAAGACTTTAGACCCCCTTTTATAATTTATAATTCTTTCTGACTCTGAGTATTTCTCTGCACACCATCCTATAAATTTGGGAAATTGAAAACATAATTCAGTTGCATACATAATGAGAGAAGCTTGGACAGACTCCAAAAATGGAAAACCTTTCCCTCTAATGTCAGCTAAGTTACTTCTTAATTGAGAAATAGGGGAAAAATTGAATTCAAGGTCACAAACATCATATCTCTATCGATTAGGGCTTATTCATTATTTTCTAAGATTTGTTCAGATACTTCGAGCACGATGGGATCCATGGAAACAAGAAAAATACCTGGTAATGGTGATTATAATGGCACTGATAATTCGAAATTCGGTCGAAGGTGAAAGTTGCAACAAATCCAATAGTTCTTTCTTTGACAAAGATAAAAATAAATAAAAGTCACACTAAATTTATAATAATCAAATTTTTGGAGCGACGGGTCAACGGTTTTAATGTAAACCACTTTCTGCTCCGCAATCGTCCCCCTGCTGACACGTCTTTACCTTCAAAACCCATGGTTTCCATTTTAGAACCACTTTATGAAATTAACCTCTATGTGTTGTAACATCGCCAACCACCCACAGGCCGAAGTATGCTACCTTCAAGCCCACTCTTGAACTTCTTTCTCTTACCGATACCTTTCTAAATTAATAAGGACACATAAAAGAAAAGGTCTAATGACATGCATAACATAACCAACAATCATGCATATTCTAATATTCAATTAAACAATAAATAAATACACAGCGGAATACATTCATATACAGATAAATAATACCACAATAGAGAGAGAGAGATCACTTATCTTTATAAAAGATGACACCATCTGGCTGCATACTAAGGACGCTCCACCCAACCGTAGACACTACTGCTCCGAATCTCAACAACAGTGTCACCCTCGAGCCAGGGCTATGAATCCATAAGGATGGTTCCAGAGTGTTATTTGGCTTCCCAAACCAATCAACACTCAAGCTCTCATAGGCTTTCCCAACACTCACAACAATCCAAGTACCCAGCTTGCACCACCCAAGAGAATGGACCTCCACCCTTCTATGCCACGCAGTCCCTCAGGCAGTCCTTCTCCTTATTTTGGGCTCCAATGTAATTGGTCTAGAATATCAATGCTGGAACTCTCAAGACTCGCATTTGTGAACAATGATGTACACAGGCCAACACATCTTAGACATGCAGGCCTCAAGTCATGGTTGGATCACACCAACGACCACTACAACCAACAATACCGTGGCTAATTGTCAGCAATTCGTTTTTCTTTCCCAAGACAAGACACCGATGAGGATGGATCAACAAGTGGTAGGTAAGGACAGGATGAATGAACGAGTGAGTAAGTGAGTGAACGAATGAACCAATGACCAAGTTGATGAGTGAATAAGACAATGAAATGAACGAACGGGAAATCAGCGAACAAGCCATCATTCGAACCCCCCATCTGACCAGAGGCAGGTTTAAGTAATTTCATGGGGAATCAAGAACCTCCTGGCCTTCCCCAGGAATCTCATGTAACTGATCCCCTCCTTTAAACAAAAAGGGTAATTAAAATAGGAATAAACACTTAGCCCCTCAAGTCCCCTCTCTTGTGGACTCATAGCCCTCTATAACTCTAGTCCTTGTCCGTCTAGAAGCCAATGATGTATTTATTATTAATAATGATCAAAACATTACATTTCTTGGGCACACTGGCCTTTTAATAATTGTTTGGGTGCTCTGGCCTCTCAGCATTGTAACAATACATTATTTAAAATGGGGGTTCAAAACCCGGAGTGTTACATCCCCTCACCCTTATTTTGGCACTGCCCTCAATGCATATACAAAATAGAGATCAAAATCTTAAAATTTATTCAAAAATTTGTGGGTACTCTACCCGCATGGCATATTCATGCTCCCAGGTAGCATCTTCAGGACCGTAGTAGGTCCACTAAACTTTTACCAGCTCTATAACTCGATTCTGAAGCATTTTGACTTTTCTGTCCAATACCCACACTCGCTGAACCTGAAAGTTTCCCTCTGTCTTTACCTGAATCAGATGCCAATCAATAACATGGTTAGGGTCATGTACATATTTATTTATTAAAGAGACATGAAATACATTATGCACATTCATGGAAGCAGGCAATGCAAGCATGTCTGCAACTAACCCTATTTTGTCCAATATTTCAAATGGACCATAGAATCTGGCTGCCAGCTTTGTACAACTATCCAATTTCAAGGAGATTTTATTGGGATTCTCTTTCAAAAGTACATGCTCCCCTACTTTAAATTCTCTACCTGTCCTATTCTTATCTTCATAAACTTTCTGTCTATCCTGAGCTGCCTTCAAATTCTGCTTGATCTTAACCATATGGTCTTCCATATCCTTGAGCAACTCTGGCCCAAGTACCACTCTATCTACTGGGTTGTCCCAGCTCACTGGAGTATTGCATTTCCTACCATAAAAGGCTTCAAATGGGCTCATTCTCAATGAATCTTGATACCCATTATTATATGAAAACTCAACCAAGTGCAAGTAATCTTCCCACTTAGATGGCTTATCCATCACATACACTCTCAACATATCTTCAATTATTCGGTTGACCCTCTCTATTTTCCCATCTAATTGTGGATGGTATTTTGTGCTAAAGTTTAGGTTTGTACCAAATCCTTTAAACAATACCCTCTAGAAACTGGAGGTAAAATTTGTATCTCTGTCCGAGACAATTGTCCTAGGTATCCCATGCAACCTAGCAACCTCCCTCATGTAAATTTCTGCAATATTATTCGTTGTATGTGTTGTTTTTACAGGAACAAAATGAACAACCTTTGTTAATTTGTCCACCACCACCATGATTGAATCATGTTGCCTTGTTGTCTTGGGTAATTTAGTTATGAAATCCATGGTTATCGCATCCCATTTCTTCTCTGGGATCGGCAATGGCTGCAGCAAACCTGCTGGGTGCCTATGCTCATCCTTCACCTTCTAACATTCCATACATCGAGCGATGTAATAAAAAACATCCTTTTTCATTCCTGGCCAAAAGAATTGGCTTCTTACTGTTGTAATCGTTTTCTGGTAACCGGGATGTCCCGCGTAAGGAACATCATGCATTTCCTTCAATACTAAATTCCTCAGTTCTTCGGAACTAGGAACATAGACTCTATTCTTATGCATGAGCAATCCATCTTCTTTTATCTCATAATCCTTTATTTTCTGCGGCACATCTCCTTGTTGTAATCTTTCCTTTACCTACAGGTAATGCTAATCTGCAACAAGACCATCTAAAATTCTGCTCTTCAAGTCTGACTGATGCATACTGACAGCAATAGCATGCATGAGATGCACTCTTCTACTAAGTGCATCGAAAAATTTATTCTCTTTTCCTTTGATATGCTTGATATCGAGGTCATATTCACTTAAAAATTCCATCCATCTTGTTTTCCTAGCATTCAAGGTTGGCTGTTCAAAAAGATACTTCAGGCCAATGTTGTATGTCCTTAATTCAAACCTCTTCCCCATGAGATAAATCCTCCACATCCTCAATGCATGGACAATGGCAACAAACTCCAATTCATGTGTGGCATAGTTCCTCTCATGTTCCTTAAGCTTTCTGGACTCATAACCAATGACATGTCCATTTTGCATGAGGACTCCCCCAAGTCCTTCCTTACACACACCTGTACATACCACAAAACTTTCATTCGGGTCAACAATCTTTAACACGGGTGCACTAGTAAGTAATTCCTTCAACAGATTAAAACTCTCTTCACACTTAAGTTTCCATTCAAATTTAGTTCCCTTTTTTTGCAAAGAAGTGATGGGATGAACAATCTTAGAGAACCCTACTATTAACCTTCTATAGTAGCCTGCTAATCCCATAAAAGATCTGACTTCTGACACATTTCTGGGTGTTGTCCATCCTCTAATGGCTTCAATCTTCTTTGGATCTACTGCTATGCCCTGCTCTGAAATAATGTGTCCCAAGTAATGGATCTAATTTTGAGAAAGAGAACACTTACTGAGCTTGGCATACAACTGATGTCTTCTTAGCACTTGTAACACCAGTCTTAAGTGATGTTCATGCTCCTCTTCAGAATTAGAATATATAATTATGTAATCCAAGAACACTATGAAAAAATTATCCAAATAATTTTTGAATATGCCATTCATTAAGAACATAAATACAACTGGTGCATTGGTCAGTCCAAATGTCACCACTACAAATTCATAATGCCCATACCAGGTCCTAAAGGTTGTCTTATGAATGTCTTCTTCCTTGATTCTTACCTGATGGTATCCTGACCTCAGGTCAATCTTTGAAAATATCTTTACTCCTCTTAGCTTATCAAAGTGGTCATCAATTCTGGGTAGAGGATGCTTTTTCTTTATAGTATACTTATTCAGTTGTCAAAATTCAATACATAGCCTCAAGGTTCCATCCTTCTTTTTTACAAAAAGTACTGGTGCTCCCCAAGGTGAAACACTTGGACGTATGTACCCTTTCTTCAACAATTCCTCCAAATGCATTTGTAATTCTCTTAACTCTGGTGTGATCATTCTGTAAGGTGTTTTTGACACTGAGGAATCTCCTGGCACTAAATCAATTGAGAAATCTATCTCCCTTCTTGGTGGCAACCCTGGTATTTCTTGGAATACATATTCAAATTCCTGTAGTACCGAGAAATATTCAAGGCTTGGCCCCTTTGTATTTTATGGATTTTCCACATGAGTTGCAAACAATTGACATCCTTTCCTAAAACATATTTTCAACTGTAAGGCTGAAATCTCCCTTATAGAGATGGGTCTTGGAACTCCTTTCATAGTGCTCTGTTTTCCATTTCCATCAAGACATGTAAATGTCTTTCTATGACAATCTAGGACGACATGATGCTTGTCGAACCAATCCATTCCAATTAGAATATCATAACACCCCAATGGTATGATATTTAGATCAACACTAGTATTCACGACATTAAGACTTATGGAAGAACTTTTGACCATATCATGGATTCTCCTTTTGGTTCCAGTGGCTAGCTGAACCAAACTTGATTTTCCAAACTTACTTTTCTCCAAATGTAATCTATCCACTGCTTTAGGATCAATGTAACAATGACTTTCTCCTGAATCAATTCAAATAGCAACAGGCTGATTTATGATCTTACCTTCCACCTCGATTATATTGGACTGGTACTCTGCTTGTCGATCATCTAAAGCTGCATAGATTCTTCCCATATCTTTGACTATTGTAGCCTCTTGGAAGTTGTGAATAGTCTTCACTCTGTCCTTTCTGTGTGGGCAATCCTTGTACACGTGATCTTATTTTCATCCCCAACATTGGATACGTGGTCTTCCTCTTTTTCCCAAGGTGTCTTCTTTCTTGTATACACCCTTAACATATTGATCTTGATGATTTCTATTGGGCTCATTCCTATTGAAGGGAGGTTTGAATCCTTTCCTCCTCTGTTCAGACTTATGCTTCTTCTTATCCTTCTAATATTTCTGCAGGGATTCTCTTCCCTGTCCTTGCTCATACAGGTATTTAGCCTTCTTGATGGCCTCGATCAAGGTCTTGGGCTCATCATACCTAATATTTTCTTTATAAAAGGCTGGAAGTCCACTTAGAAACCTCTTTATCTTTACCTTTTCATCGTTTATAAACCCAACATATTTTAACAATACCAAGAAATTCTTCTCATACTCTGCCATAGTCATGCCTCCTAGCCTGAGTTCGAAGAACTCCTGCATTTTCTTGTCATAGAACTGCTCTGAGAGGTACTCCTTTTGGAAGTACTTCTTGAACTGCTTCCAAGTTATCTTATTCTCATTAACATGTTCAACTTGCTTCAGTTGATCCCACCACATTGCAACTTTCCCATGTAAATGGTAGGTGGCAATCCTAGCTTCCAGGTTTGATGAATAGTTATGCAATTAAAAATACCTCCCGAGTCTAAGAAACCATGCTTTGACACCATCTTCCCTTTCTCTTTCACCATCAAAGGATGGTGGCTTGAACTTCCTCAAATCCCCTTGAAAATTGTCCACCTCGTGTCTCCTTCTTTGGTGCCTAACAAGAGACACCTCTAGACTACTTAAGGAATATTCAGATGCATAAAAATTTATTGTCGATTAAGGAGGTGAGTTATTTCTACGAGTTCTGCTAGCACTTCTTGAATAGCCAGATCTTCCACGATCATATCTTCTTTCATGACACCTACCTTCTTTCTCTTGCTTTGATCCATTCTTGGCTTGACTTTGCAACTGATTTAAGGTCTGAAGCACTCGATCATTTCCCTTGCGTCCATTGGACTCTGTCTGAGCTGACATTTTTAAAACCCTTAATTCTGCAAAATGTGCAAGTGACCATTTTGTTATAATTATGCATATGACAAACAAAATTTGTCAAACCATGTTACAGGTCCTTTTTCTTCTCAATTCATGAAGAACATATAGGTATAAATCCACATCATATAACACTCCCATGTTATCCCTTAGCCGATACATAATTTTAATTCTACATAGGCACTCCCTTCAAACCACTTCCCCAGGTGACCATGGCTCGAAACTGCGGCCCAATCCCTCATGGCACTTCGCGACTTTGGAAACTTCATCCAGGACCAGATCAATGGTCCTCATTCTCATTCATGATCAATGATCGAGATCCACTTTGGGACTCCATGCTTCAGAAGTCTCAACTTCCCCTCCTTTCTTCCTCCTGGAATGATTCCACTCGAAGTTCACGATTTGGCAACACGTGTCCTCCCACATATCGATGGCTATGAATCGCTTTGGCTCTTCAGGCTTCAGGAGTTTTCAAACTTTCTACCTTCACTTTCTCCCGGAGTTTCGATCCTCCAAACCGCTATGAGATCTACTTCCGCGTGTCTTCTGAGATCAACGGTTGATATGTATTCCGACCTTCGGGAGTTTTCGACCCAATGCAATTGTCACATCTTTTTCCTCTAGAGTGCCCATTCACCGGATTGCACCATCTGTCACCACATGGAGAGATAATAGAAGCGAAAAAATATCCCAATCAAGTGGGTGACATGTGTCACGTTCTAACTAACATTTCAATCCTCAATAGGTTCAAAACTCACTGACGCATGGCACACATCCCCTGTGTCCACGTCATCCCAGTTGACATTCATGAGGCACATCACTTCAAAATTTCAGGGTTCGGAAGCTTTTACGCTTGCCTTCCGGGGTCCACATCACCTCCAGGCGACGTCATCATGCCCCACCACTTCAGATCTTCGAGCTTCGGGACTTCAGGCTTTGGGAGTTTCCACAGTAGCACTCTTCTAATTTTCTCGAACTCTGAATTCCCGAACTGTCTAGTCTTCTAACATGTGTCTCCCTTATCAGATGGTTCGTATTAACCCCAGACTTCAGGACTTCGGGAGATACTGCTGCATAGATCAACGGTTCTTGTTGATTTGAGATCCACAGTCCTCAATTACTTCGAGACTTCGGGTAATTCTTGCCCTAGTGCTTCGCTCTGCAAAACCTTCCAGAGTACTAAGTCTCCTAGTGAAAGATCTGGTGCCGTGTGTCCTTGTTGATGGATGGTCCAGGTGAACTCCGGGCTTTGGGCCTTCGGGAGTTCTAGGTTTTTTCATCCATATTTCTTCCGAAGTGATTATCCGCCAAAGTGCAGGGTCTCTTGCCATGCATCCACCTCGATCAACGGTTTGAATCTACTTCAACTCTTTAGATTTTTGATGTTCGATCACTAACATGTCACATCACTTAATGCCTTTTAATTTGTGGGGGCACGCATCGACGGTTTGGAGTAACCCGCCTTTCACCCCGCAATTCTTCCGACACTGACACATAACCCCTTAGTGAAACTATGGTTTAGATTGTGGGACTGCCTTGGGGAATTAACTCCCATGCAACTTGGTTCCCTGCAATGCCTCTTGGTCGTCGATCTCTCTCCCCAATGGGGTCTGATGATTGTGACTTAACATTTTCTTCGCTTTCATCGGACGAACCTTGTTCACTTTCCCTTTGATCCAATGATCCCAGATATCTCTTGATCCCACAGTGGAAATCACTTTCAAATTCAAAGGGGACGGTCACGATCCTTCGAACCCTTACAGAGGATCTCTGACATTTTAACTCCTGCATGGATTCTGCAATGCCATTCCTCCTGAGCTTTTCAACTTCAGGGTCATAATTTGATCTCAACCATGAGACTCTGACCAATAGACCCGACCCATACTGGCCCGATGTTTCAACTAGAAGCTTTGATACCAAACTATAACATCCCTATCCACCCACAGGTCGGGTACGCTACCTTCAAGCCCACCCTTAGACTTATTTCTCTTATCGATACCTTTTTAAATTAATAAGGACACATAAAATAAAAGGTCTAATGAAATGCACAGCAATAACCAGCAAGCATGCATATTCTAAGATTCAATTAAACGATAAATAAATACACAGCGAAATACATTCATATACAAATAAATAATACCACAAGAGAGAGAGAGAGAGAGAGAGAGCACTTATCTTTATAAAAGATGACACAAACTGGTTGCATACTAGGGACGTTCCACCCAACCATAGACACTACTGCTCTAAATCTCAACAACAGTGTCACCCCCGAGCCAGGGCTATGAATCCACAAGGACGGTTCCAGAGTGTTATTTGGCTTCCCAAACCAGTCAACACTCAAGCTCTCACAGGATTTCCCAACACTCACAACAATACAAATACCCAACTCTCTTCCACCCAGCTTGCACCACCCAAGAGAATGGACCTCCACCCTTCTCTATCATGCAGTCCCTCAGGCAATCCTTCTCCTTATTTTGGGCTCCAACGCAACTGGTCCAGAATCTCAATGCTGGAACTCTCAGGACTCATAGTTGTGAACAACGTTGGACACAGGCCAATGCATCCAAGGCATGAAAGCCTCAAGTCATGGTTAGATATCACCAATGACCACTACAACGAACAATATCGTGGCTAATCTTCAACAGTTCATTTTCCTTTCCCAAGCCAAGACACCAATGAGGATGGATCAACGAGCGGTAGGTAAGGATGGGATGAATGAACGAGTGAGTAAGTGAGTGAACGAATGAACCAGTGACCAAGTGGATGAGAAAATAAGAGAATTAAATGAACGAACCAAAAATCAATGAACAAGCCATTAGCTGAACCCCCCATAAGACCAAAGGCGGGTTTAAGTAATTTCATGGGGAATCAAGAACCTCCTGGCCTTCCCCAAGAAGCTCACGTAACCAATCCCCTCCCTTAGACAAAAAGGGTAATTAAAATAGGAATAAACACTTAGCCCCTCAAGCCCCCTCTCTTGTGGAATCGTAGTCCCCTATAACTCTAGTCCTTGTTCGTCTAGCAGTCAACGATGTATTTATTATTAATAATGATCAAAAAATTACATTTCTTGAGCACACTGGACTTTTAATAATTTTTTGGGCGCTTTGGCCTCTCAACATTGTAACAATACATTATTTAAAATGGGGGTTCAAAACTCGGGGTGTTACAACTCCAAAAATGGCAAACCTTTCCCTCTAACGTCAAAATTGCAAATAGTAAACACCATTGATATTCGTTTGTGTAAAATCCATATGAGAGGAGATTAAATAGTGACATGCACACACACACACACACCCACATCTCAGATGTGATGACCTGAATAAGCTCCTCTTGGTTTCGAGAATAATTTATTGGATCTGTCTAATATTGGAGCAAACCTCCCTCAATATGAAGGAGCAACAACGAAGTCAACATTGACTATGTTGTTGCTCCGTTGGATCGAGAGAGGTTTGCTCCAAGAATAAACGTGTCCAATAATTTTTTATCTACTGAATAGGACCAACAACGTGAAGGTGTAAGCTCCTATGCCCCCCTCCCCCTGTCACATCACTCTCTATTCCCCAATACCCAATCTATATTCTACTAAAAATATGCATTAAAAATATTCAAAATTGATAAAAAGTGTTTGTAAAGCTATAAATGAGGTTTATCATTCAAAGACATATGTCATAAAAAATAATTTTTATAAATGAGATTTATCTTTCAAAATATGTTACAAACATACTAGCTATATAATGTACATCTATTTGTCTTATAAAATTATTATACATCATCAATTTCTTTTAGTCTTTTTTGTGTTTTCCAGTTCTTAAGTAATTCATCCATGTCCATGTCTTCGTTTACTCGGTGCTCTTCAACAACTGATGTTGCTTCACTCCTTTCATACCGAGAACACTTGGTCTCATACCCATGGCGTGGAGGCTATTGTGAGGGGCCATCACCTACAAAAACAAAAAATATTAAATTTATATGGCCAATTTTTAAATATCATTGAAGTAGTTCATTAATATTAAAAAAATCCTCTGCAATGTAATTATTTACATGCTGGTCCACTAGTTGACACCGTTGGAATGATTGCCCTGTTCTCTCGATCATATTCAAGTTGAGGAGGCTCAACTACGACATTCTCTACCATTGAAACGACAAAATTTATAAGGACAAAACCGTAAATGTATACGTAATAAAAATTAGAAGTACAAAATTTATAAGTATGAAATTATTAAGTATATGATTAAGATACAACCCTTTTACCATTGTTGGCCTCAGTCACAAGAACATTTTGGGGCTGCACCCCACTGGGATGGGGATTCTGGGGAGCACCATGATATTCTGGCTGTGATGCACTATCAACACTTTTTTGTCCAGTGATAATAGTTTCATTGATAGTGCTGCTCCCTAATTAAAACAAAGCAAGACATTAAAGTTATGGACGATATCAAACATTTATGTATTTTATAAGTAATGAAAGGTTAATGTAGATTGATTTTTATTTACCTTATCTCGCAAACTATATCTTGGGGTATGTCCCATGCTTTTCCTACAATCAACCACCGATTTATAGTCATACTTGTAACCAAGTTGGAGGTCTTCCTCCATGGTTTCCTTTTCAAAGTCGTCACCCTGCATTGCATAAGAGCATGCTTTTTTATTTTTTTTGGCGGCAATAAACTGAAAGTTATAAGGTGATACAAATAATATGCTTAAGATGTTTGGATACTTACGATTCGTGACTGTAACCTCGAGTAGCCGCCCTAGCCTAGCTTGTGTTGACCATGTTTGACAATCCTTGCTTTGGTTTCCTTTGAAGTGTCAGGAAACCTACCATCAAAATTTTCAAGTATGTTATATAACACACTTTTATTTAGATCTAAAGAAAATTAAAGGTATTGAAATCAAAATATTGTAATTTACCTTGGGGTACTAGTTATTTTTTCTCTTGATTTTTTCAATATCTTTTCGTTTGCATCATCAATGATCTCCTTCCACTCCCTCTTTGGAATCGATGGAGGAAGCTCATACCTAGGTTTTCCTAACAAGCTTTGTCTATAAACATCCTGCATATATTTTAAATATTCGTCTGCTGCAGAGGTGGCCATTTTTTTATTGAACATGTCTACTCCAAAGAGGCCTTCAAGATAATCCATAAGCTATTTTTTGAAGTTGGAATTTTGGAAATTCCACCTCATGTGTAAGGTTTCCCCAAAAATCAACAAGGCCTTGCTCTCCAGGTGCTTATAAAAATGGTTTTTTCCTACAAACAAAAAAAATATGATCATTAATTTAAAAATAATAATCTAGATTATTTGTGTATGAGATGGACAACATAAAACAGTTAAAATATGAAAAACTACTTGGGAGTCTTATTTGTTTTAATGGAAGTCCATTATAGTCGACCAAAAATGTGCACGGAAGGGTTCCCGTGCTGGTCACATAACTAGCTCCAGGAAATGTAACCATGTCAACGACATCATCAGCCTCATCTCTGTCACCACCTGTAGAGCCTAACCGTTGTGTGGATGCCTGGCGGTTCGTGTCATGGATCCTATCTAAATTAGGTGTGGAATATGGATAAGTAAAAAATACTCTAGCAGTTGTATGACATCCCGTGTCAGGACTCTGTGGCATCTCTGCAACGCCACTACTACCAACACTGGGCTGAATAGGCTCCAAAAATCTCTTTATAAAAAAGAAAATGTTTTTTTCGTGAGATAAAATAAAAGTTAAAAAACAGAGTTTCATAATTGAACATATGAGTACATTAAAAAAAACACTTTAAATTATGGTTATTACCTTATATGTGTTAAGCTGTGACATAAGGAGATTGATCCTTTCTAGGACGTCAAGAGTTTGATCTGGATGGTCTAACAAGCTATCAAGTTCCTTGTTCGATTTAATGATCTTTCTTTTTATTAATATCATCGGATCAGGGGATGAATACAACCCCTCCTCATCGGCGGAAGTATGATCAACATGGCATACCGACTACATATAATTTCAACATGAAAATCAATGTTATTTCAGTTATATAAACAAATGAAATAATTGATCGCTACACAAATAAAATTATATAAATAAATAAATAAATTCACGTAAAATGAAAGTTGAATTTGATAATCAATTACATGTTTTGCAGCTGACCCTTTTCCACGATCATCCTGCCACATTATAATATAATATAATTAGAACCCCTAAATAGTGAGTAGTCCATCCTCGACCTAGTTCCAATATTTGAACTTTTTTTTGTATATTCAAAATTCTAAATAATTTTTTTATATCTTTAGTTATTGATGCACAATTAGAGGGTGCAATTACCTAAATTAGTAGGGGCACTCATGCATGTGGATTCCCAACTTAGTGAAGGTTATGAATCTCTAGGTGGGTTTCACCTAGAGAACAATGAGAGGAAGAACACAATTCCACCTGGAGCTTGAAGACACATAAGGGAGATTTTGTGGATGCCCTCAATGAGGAATATTACCATGTGGGGAGCTACGAGGACCAATACACCAAATGGTTGCAGCTCCACCAAGGTCATGATAAAACCATGGGACTATACCAACACCTTCCATACCTTTACTACAAACTTAGGAAACTAACCAACATAGATTTCTAAAATATTGAAGACAGTTTTAAATGGGGAAAAATTAAATAGATACAATGATTGAAGACCCCGTTCTTTCTTTTAAAGAGAGAAATAAAATATATATAGGTTAGTTAGGATAAGGGTGGTTACCACTTTGTAGTCAAAATTTTGTTGGTCAAATAACGAAACCCTTAACCATATTGGAAAAATGTTATAGTTCAAAGTTTACTAATTTGACATAAGCAAAGAAGAATGGCAGTTGACTAGTCAAATGAAGAGAAAGAAAAAGAAATAATTTAGGGAATGGAGTTTCAAAAATAAAGAATACATTCTATCATACAACTGAGAGAATGATGTTGGAGGGATTGTAGGATTGGAACCATCATTTCCTGTTGTATCTTGTTCTTCATTATTTCCTACACTATATATAACAGATCTTAAGTTGAATTTTTACTTGCAAAGCATACTCCCATGTCCTGTATACACATGATCTAGCAAAGAAGTGGGTCTAAAATCATGAACCCTTGTGAAAGGTGATATGGGGAGGCATATTAGTGTCAAATGCTTAGTTGAAGAGGTTAATATGGAATCAATAAGGTACAAATCCAAGCAATTAGTTAGAGAAAGAAGGCAATGTTCAAATAGAATGATTAAAAGGAATTAGCATGGACCCAAAACCCTTGCACACACCCCCAAAAATGCAATTAATCAATGTCTAGAGGGAGTGCAAAACTTGATGAAGTCAAAAGGGGTACCAAGTGGCAGATTTGACTCTTTCCAACCATGAAATAAGAATAAAGTAAAATTTAGATGAGGAGCATCCCATGTAAAAGGAGTTATAATAATTTCTTAGCACACATGCTTGAGAAATTCCCTAGCTAAGGAGAGGACACATGAAAACTAAACCATAAGAACATGGTTTAAAGTTCATCTTGGAAGGAACACTCCACCTTATAAGGAAATATAAAATGATTGTATGGCATTATCAAGGATTATGTATGCAAACAAAGAGGATTTCTCCTCTATCTCGAGGTTTGAATTCTTATTTTAAGGAAGGAACATGTTAGAAGAGCATGGTTTGAGGAAGCACTTCAAAGGAGAGCGACGTGTGGCAAAAAAGACTCTGTCAAACCCTATTTTGAGCATCTTTCCACCTTTATTGAGGAGTGCCCAACTTTGAGGGGGTTTTCTTGGAGTTAATTATTGATCTCCAAGAAGTTTAATAATATTTTATTTTATTCTGATACATTGCACATATACGCCTCTTTATATCTATTTTACATATAATTTTTTATGTCTATGATTGTTTTCCTTAATCATTCCAATGGATAGGCAAGTGCCCTTGGTATTTGTCTTAATCCATAGTTAAGGTCCATCCTTGAAGAGGTTATTCCTTCTTATTATGTGATCACGATCCCAAAAGGGGGAAATAGGAATGTTCCTCTTCATTTGAGCCAACCCCTCTCCTCTTGAATCATTCGACTCCCTTGTAGGCTTCAATAGCCTCACAATTGTGAAATTAAGAAAGGTGCAACTCTATGTTTATTTCAATAAACATCGAGGGAATGACTATGTTAAAGATCTAAGAGTAATCCCCATCAACAAAATTTCTATGCTCAAAGTATCTTGAATCCAAAGACACTGATATGACCTCATCATCCCTACATTTCCTTGGCCTGCCCACTGATCCAATTTCTCTCTACCACTATTTTCTTCCTTCTCCCATAAGAAAATTAGGTTGGTGTGATACATATTTATAAAATTTGGATCTCAATGCAAAAAAATCATGTTGGGAAGGAAGGCATGATGACCTTCTTCAAATTGATCAAAATTGAATGCTTAAAAGGGTTGAGATTATTAGTGAAGTAGATCCTTCCTAAATGAATTAACATGATGGAATAATTCTCACTGTGCCTGGCCATTATGCATGCTAACAACCACCCTCCCAAACATAGGTGAGAAAACATCATCAACTCGATTCATTGGATTTATTTACAATGTGAAGGTTTTTCAATTTAATTTGGACAATAATTAAAAGTGAATGATGGTAACAACCAATCACCATTCTCAATATTGCTCACAATGTTCCCTCTAGCTCGATCTCCTCCGCCCTCTGTGACTTATATCTCCTCTGACATCGTGCTCTAGATCTCCTTCTTCGACGTTCCCTCATGAAGATATCAGTGTTTGGGAAGCTACTCGCATTGTGCTCTCCTCGGCTCTCCTCACGGTGTGCTCTCCTCAACTCTCCTCGGCTCTCCTCTTCTTCTCTCCTCGTCTGATCTCCTTGTGTGGTCTCCTCGTAGTTTTCTCTCCTCACACGTGCGTAGGTTTGAAATGTAATTTTTTTGTTTTTGGTTTGGATTATTATATATAATTATAATATATTATAATATACATCAATTATATAATATATAATATTAATATATTATAATTAATATATTATATATTTAATAATTAATATGTATATTTAATAATTAATATATTATATATTATATGATAGGAGATAATGTGTTAATAATCACCTAACCTAGACCTTGAATCTACACCCCCTAACCTTCTAAATCATCGACCCATAACCCATAACCCTTCTAAAGACGTAATGTGATTTATTCCCATTGCTCTACATGTCAAAGTGAAGAAATTCAACCAAGCGGGGGTAAACGACGGGAGTAACTATGACTCTCTTAAGGTAGTCATATGCCTCGTCATCTAATTAGTGACACACATGAGTGGATCATTAACGATATTCGCCACTATCCCTAGCTGCCATATTCTAGAGAAACCACATCCAAGGGAATGGGCTTGGTAGAATTAGCGGGGAAAGAAGACCTTGTTGAGCTTGACTCTAGTCCTAACCCATTCATAGTTTGGGAAAATTAGGGCATAGTTTGGGAAAATTAGAACATAACATTTGTCTTTGGGATTCAAATTGATGATGAAAACAAGTGGGTGTGTGAGTCAAATTTGAGTCTAGAAACCCTCCCATATCATTAAGGAATGCAAATAGTCTATCTACCATCATGATGGTATAAAAATGAATGAGCTTCTCTTGGTTTCAAGAATAATTTATCCTCTACTGAACAAGGCCAACCATGTGAAGGTGGAAGCTCATATGGCTCCTCCCCTCCCCCTCACATCACTCTCAATTCCCCAATACCCAATCTATAAAATATAAAATAATCAAAAGCAAACTAGTAAGATTCATGCATAGAAACTACAAAAACAAAAATTACTGAAGGTAAATGAAATTATGTGTTTGTAAATGATATTCTTAGTTTACCACGTACTTTAGTACATTGACGACTATTTTTAGGTTTCACATAATAATTAAACAACATGTAACATAGGATATAAAAACGTCGCATAAAACTTAAAAACATGTAATTAACCCATGACATAAGTAAATTATTTTAAGAGAATAATTCATACAAATTAAAATATATAGTCATGTGTCCCCAAGGTGTAGGATAGTCAGTGATGGAGTGTGCTGTTAAGGCACTCCATGATGTTAAGTCACCAGTTCAAAACCTGCGGGGACAAAAAATCCATCCATGTTAAGGGTTGGTGTGGCTCAGACCGGGTGCGAGCCCCGGGTGATTTTGACGGCTTTGACGGCTTAGATGCAGATCACGGACAAACTAGAAAACTATATATATATATATATATATATATATATATATATATATATATATAGTCACGTACTTGATCCAACTCAAAAACTGTATAATCATCCTTATTCTGTATCTTATTCTTCATTGAACTTGACATCTGTATCATCATTTGGTTCACAAAGGGTGTTGAAAGGATTGACGATATCATCATCGTCATCAATGTCATTTTCGAGCATATTTTCATCTACATAATCATCAAGAACTACATTGTCTCCTACACTTGGATCATGATGATCTTCTTCGTCTTCTTCATCTGTCGACCCTGCATGATCTTCTAGATCTATCTGATCTGGAGAATCATCTTCTTCTTCAATATCATCTTCTTCCTATACATGTGTATACTTAACTACCTTCGTCTTGGATCATATCTAACAACAAATGACCAATCCCTCTCACCTGGAACATTTGAGTAAAAGACTTGTTCACATTGGCTTGGAAAAACATAGCGATCATGTCCTCTTTCAAACACCATTGTTTTAATCATCATAAATATGTTGGCATGATGAATAATAGTTCTTTCCTCATCGCGTTCATGCATTCGTAACCTATACCATTTGACGTCGAATAGAGCTAATTTGAAGGAATTAAAGTCACACTCAAGTATATCATTCAAATACCCATAGTATCTATTTTCAGATTGTCGGGGATTTCTGTCACTCCTAGAGGAAACATTAGTGACCTGGAATACTGCAATTATCCCACTATAAGAAGTTTTCCTAGTTTCATCCAATTGTTTGATGCAAAATTTATGACCATTGCACCACATAGCCTTGTGGTGTTTCAACTGCAATATGCCATATATGTAAAAGATCATGCATTATCAATTAATAAACTAACATATTTATATAACTTGGAAAGTATCTGAAAAAAACAGTACACATGTAGTCATATTAATATAATATAAAATAACTGAATAAAATGGGTGAATTTGCTTGCCTATCCATCTTTCAAACCATATGCTAAATCAATTTCCCTTTGCGTAACATTGGATTCTCCATTACGATGAGCTTCTCTAACCAATTCAGACAGTCGTTGCCATGATAACCTACCACCATGATGTTTCTTACATCTTTCAATCCATACATTCATCCAATCAAGATTGTTTGCAATGTATAAATGTAGTGCATCCCAATCTTGAGCAACTGAATCAAAAATTCATAATTCACCAATATTAAATATTAGTTATAATGTCCATGGTAAATATTAATAATTTATGAAATAAAAATATTAATATATTAATGAGTATGATCATATACACAAAAAATGAAAATTTATATGTATTAATATAAATCTCCACAATTATTAATATATTACCTCTCATTTTTTCATCCTACCTTTCCCCAACACGTGCTCGTGATCTTCAAATTTTTTGATGGAGTTCACATCCAAAATGTGATCCACTGCATGCATAGTTGGCACTGCTAATTTATGAAGATACTGACTAATATACACCATGGATTGATATACCATATATCCCTCCACCATAGAACCCTCAAGACATTCTCTTTGTCTAACCAAATCCTTCAATGATTTCAAGTGCCTTTCCACCATCCGCATTGACCTTGTGTGTACAGGTCCACAAATTTCAATCTTCTCAACTTGGTGTATGAGGTAGTGTTCTTGTGCATTGAAAAATGTCAGACGGATATACTTTTTCATTTCACACAATAGCCGAGGAATTTGTCTCTTTCAATACTTTATATCATCTTCATGGATTTCTTTCAATGACAACCATCTACATGAGATCACGACACAAGAAAATAACATGTTTCAACATAACATAATATAATATATTACATTACAAGTAAAACACATGTCATTAAGTACAAGAACAAATTGAAAGAACATTTTCCATATAAATCACAACTTGTTTGATGTTGTTGTGAAAGTCGTTTGGGAGAGATAGCGGTAGAACATATTGTAACAAAAAAATGAATCATTATTTGTTTCGATCAAAGTAGATAAAGATAAAATAAAAAAACTTAAAATATGTATGAGGCCAACATATAAATATGTATACCAAAATTATTACCTTAATGAAGGTATTCTAATCATGTGTCTTTACCCCACCAAATTCACCTTTCTTTGTTAAGATATTATTTATGTTTGAAGCAAAACCCGTGGGAAATTTAATTCTTTGAAGGACCTCTTTTACATCATTGCTTTGTTGCTATGTTAATAACCATGGAAGGTTATTTCGGTCTCCATATCTATTTTATCGGATCACACTTCACATTGCATGATTGGCTTCCTGAATGTCAGTACAAATTTTGACAATTTTTTCTTTATCCCTCCTACCATCTATGATTCACCATAATGCTTATGTCACATTCTTCCTGATATGCATTGTGTCAAACAAATGAGCTATTTTTAGCTTCTCATAGTAGGGAAACCTCATGAATTGATTCGGATAACATTTCTTTCCTCATGGAAGCCCATTATTAATACCTTCATGATGGCAACCTTCATGAATCATAAAAGAAATCATAAAAATAATGATCAAATACGGTAAAATAAATTCAATGATTAAAATAAACATTCAAAAAATTACATATACGATATATAAAGAAATTGTGTACCTTGATGATTTCTATTATATTCCAACCTCCATAGGTGAGGTGTCATTCTTTGTGGTTTTAAACCAGTCTCTTCTTTCCCATTGAAAATATGTTTTTCAGTAGTACGATACCTATGGTTCTTATGGAGGAGGTTCCTATACTCATCAAACACCACCTTTCCTAAACTTTTTGAATGACGATACTTCATCTTAGGACCACAAACTGGACATGAAAATTTACCCTTTGTTTGAAGACATGCAACAGATGGATTAATTTCAATTATACAATGAGATTATTTAAAAATTAAACATGCATCATGATATCTTTAAAAAATTATATAGTATTAAAGAGAAATAGAATGCTACATACCACAAAAATGTGTTAGTCCTAGGGCATTATGAATTGTCCATAAAAGTATTCCACGGTATTTAAATTTATTCCCCTCGATTGGTTTACATATGTCATACATAGTGATGCCATCCCATAACTTTAGTAGCTCGTCGATAAGAGGGTCGATATATACATTCATATCTTTAACTTGGTACTTAACTAATTGTTTGAAATTACAAATAATTACTATAACCATGATATGTATATATAAGCAAATAAATAAACAAAATATATTATGCAAAAAATGAAACAAATGAAAATGTTACATTCAAAAAATTAATGTAAACAAATACCTGGAACAATCATTGTCAACATTATGTGCTTCCTCTTTATTGACATCCAAGGAGGAATGTTATTGTTGATAACAAAAATAGGCCACACTGAGTAAATAGACCTAAGCTCTCTGAATGGATTAATATTGTCAGTTGCCAATGAAATCCTAGCATTACGAGGTTTATCTTTGAAATCTTCTCATTTTCCCAAAATTTCCCTAAATGCATAACCATCGACAGGAATTCGAAGAACACCATCTCCACTTATGTTACACGCATGGTAATACATTAATTGTGCTATTCTTTCACACTTGAACAATCATTGCAAACATGGAATTATGGGAATATGACGAATCAACTTTCGAGGCACCCTTTTTGTTACTTGATTGGTTCGATATATATTGATAAGACATTGCCGACATTCTATTTTTGAAGCATGCTGTACATAATATATAATATGATCATTAGGACATGCATCTATAGTTTGATAATCCATTCCAATGTCTTTCATAATGCCATGCAAATCGCGATATGTGAGAGGTAAAATATTTGACGATGGTAACAAAAATTCACCTAAAAATCTATAACATAACAAATAACTAGTTAATGTAAAGAATATTAATCGTAAAAATTGCATTCTTATTTTACACATTAATTAACACTAAAAACAAACAGAAAACAAGTCAACATTTATGTATATGAGATGAAACATATTACATACCTTAGGATTTGTGTCATACAAGTGTTCGACAAATTATTCATAACCTTTAAGTTCACTAGCAACAATGTAGCAGAGAGAAGATTTTCTCTTGAGCCTTCATAAAGTCGTTTATTTGTCTTTTCTAATAGAGGTTCATCATAAATACCATCACTGTCCCCATCCTCATTTGGCTGAGCAAACAAATATTGGATCATTTGATTTGTCCCATCATCTTCTTCCATGGGATCATTAACTTGATTTGTCCCATCATCTTCTTCCATGAGATCCTCATTTTCTTGATCATGTTCCTTAGCTTGTACAAAGTAATTTCTACTAGTACTACTTGGTGTAATATTCTGCAGAAAGTTAGAGGGCAACTCTAATTTTATAATTACAAACAATCATGCAAAATTAGTTTGTACTATAACAAATATTCAAACATTATATATACATATATATAATTTTATATAAAATCGACAATATAAAAACATATAATGAATATATAGCTAATTACCCCGGGACGATATTTATTCGATCCCCCATCAATGTGCCCATATTTCCTATAATGTTTTGTAGATGTTGCTATTAAAATTCTTACGGGACATGTAGTGCAACATTTTTTGCAAGAGAAATAACATCTACCATCACCCTTTTCACCTACTTTAATTTTTTTCCCACCTCTAATATTCTACGACATTCTTCCACACAAAAATACCCTTTTTGAACCGTCGTTGTTATAGAAATTAGATTGTCGCAACACCTCTAATTTGCAAAATATTTATAGAGATTTTTTTTCGTCACAAGAGCAACGAACATTGACCAAGTCAATGTTGACTTTGTCAAACAGTGTAATGGTCAATGTTGACTTTGTCAAATAGTGTAACAGTCATCATTGAATCATCGCTCGTGCGATGATAGCCAAATTTATTCGCAAGAGATATGAGAGTCCATTATATTCATGCTCCTCTCTCTTGTGCCGTACAACTGGTTTCCTTGTAAGAGCGACGAACACGGGCTGGATTTATAAAAAAAATTAAAAATTCAACTCTTTATCTTCAATTTTGCGACGAAAGATTACTTTCATCGCAAGTAGTCTTCGCAAATTTTTCAATATGTAGTAGTGAGAGATAAATGAATCTTTGGTTGTACAAAAGGTTTTAAGATCAATTCTCTTGAAATATGATGCTAAGGTCTCCACCATTGAAGAAACCAGGGACTTAACCAAAATGGCAATGGATGAATTACATGGGTCTCTCATAGCATACGAAATGAGAATAGGTACAAAAGTTCACCAATCAGATAAGGAAGCAGGCTTTAAAGCCACAAAGAAGACAAAGGACATGAAACACAAGGAAGAAGAAGGACTAGATCATGACTTTGATGAAGTAATAACAAAGTTCACAAAAAGGCTCAAGAAGGGAAGTGGAAGATATAAAGGTAAGCCCCCTTTAAAATGATTCAATTATGGTAGAGTAGGACATCTAGCTGAAAATTTCCATTATGAAAAGAGAAGCTTCAACATGAAAAGGAATTTTTACTCCAAGGATGATGGAACCTCTTCTGATGAAAGTGATGGAGAAGAAACAAATGTAGGAGAAGTCCTCTTCATAACCCAAGAAACCCAAGATGATGATCACAAGAGTTCTAACAAAGAATAAATTATCTTTGAAGAATATTATGATGAAGGAACTAGCTATGATTCTGGGGATATAGAGACAATACAAAGCTAAGAAGTGAACTAAGTACTTGTGAAGCAGAGAATCATAAGCTTGAAAAGATTATTGATAGATTGAAGGAACAATTGGAATACTATGAGAAATTGAATGCAGAATTGGACCACACAAAAGGGGAGCTATTATTGATAGTAGAGAAGTTGGAGAAGTTTGAAAGAAGCATTGAAAATCTAGATGATATCCTTAGCTGTCAAATATCATCGAATGACAAGAGAGGACTAGGATACAATGCCAATTTGAAGACAATAAAACAAGAGAAGGAAGAAGTTGAAGAAGTTGAAGAACAACAAGAACAAGAAAGAATACCATCTCCCGTCAGGTATGAAATAAATCAAATAAAGATTCAGAAGGAATGAAACACCAAGAAAACCCTCTTCCAACATGTATGGAAATATTTTTCTTGGTCATTGTTATACTTGTGGAAATTTTGGACACAAGGAAATCAATTGTAGAATCAATGAAAGAAAAAATTATGCAAGAAATATGAATGGTAGTAGATATGAATTTGTCAACATAAGTAATAATCCATTTCCCCCATTAATGGATCAAAATATTGTATGCTATAAATGTGATAATCGTGTTCACAAAGCACGAGATTGCATATATATGAAAGAATATGCTCCTATGCCTGATGTTCCTATGTCAACCATAATATGGAGAAATAAAGAGATTCCAAACAATGACGATTGTCGAATAGCATTGATCGCTAAACAAAGTAAAGAAGAAAATGAATGTTACATAGACAGTGGGTGCTCATCTCGCATGACTGGGGATCAAAACAAATTTGTCAGCTTGAAGAAGAGGGATGGAAATGTTTCATTTGGAGATAAGTCATCAACCAAAGTACTTGGAAAAGGGTTAGTTAAGCTTGGAAGTGAAAATATAAAAGCAGAAAGTGTCCTATTAGTTGAATATATGAAGCATAATCTCCTCAATGTCAGTAAAATGTGTGATCAAGGATACACTCTCACGTTTGACTCATGAAGATGCAAAATCAGAGAACAAGATCTAGTAAGATTGGTTGCAACCGCTACAATAAGACCAAGTAGCATATACATCCTAGACCAAGAGAAGAGAAAGAAGATTGAAGACACACAGAAGAGTTTGAAGGTAGACCAAGAGAAGAGAAAGAAGATTGAAGACACATGGAAGAGATCAAAGGAAGAAAAGGACCAGAAGACCGGAAAAAAAAATAAAGTACTACTAAGTGCCATTTTTCTCGGGGGAGCAACCCCAAAGAAGAGAGTAACCTTTTTCCATTGAACCTAAGGGGAGAAATCCCACCCTTTTCCATTGATGTCAAAGGGGGAAAGAAACCATGAGCATAATGATAGGGGGAGTGTGAGTGTTTCCATCAATGAAAAAAGGGGGATATTGTTGGAATACTGGTTGTTTTCATTGATTTCAACCCTAGAAGAAGTTAAGAATCCCACATTTTCTTGAAGAAGAAGAGTACAAAAGATGGAGATTGTTGAAATCATTATTTGTGGTCAATTCAAGTACCCTATATTTGAGGGAACTTTTACCATACATAAATAAATCAAATGGAAGAAAAATTTACATGTTTGGAAAGATTATTTCGAGACCTTTACAAAGGTATATAAAAATCCCTCTAATTCCCAAGGAATGAGGAGATATGAATTTTTCTGTTTGACAACCCAACCAAAAATGTGAGGACAGTTCAACCAAGTCGGCTCAAAAACTAAAAATAAGGACATAACTTCTATAAATATAGGATGGATTTTTGCGTTTTTAGAGAAACCAAGCTAGCGATCTCTTATCACAAGTTTGGAGTGAATCAACTAGGAGGATAAGGAGCTCTTGTGAAGGATATTTTATAGTCTTGTGGTGATGTTTTGATCATTTCTATAGGTTTGCTATAATATGGATGGTTGATTCTTGCACAAGGTTCTATGTGGTTGTTGGGTTTTATATGTGGACCCATGTGGACCTAGGATTTCTATGTGGACCTAGTGTCTGAGTGGACCCAGTTTGATGATGATGTATCAATGATATTCACAAAAACAATGATAGTGGTAGTGACAATCTGTGTGGACCCATTTTGTATGTGGACCCAGTTTCTAAGTGGACCTAGTTTGATGGTGTTGATATAAGTGTTCATTATCTCTTATATATTATTGGGTGGAAGGAAGGGGCAAGGATAGAGGGTTTAACCCTGATCCAGGGGATCAAATTTTGCTCAAAAATAAAAGTGTTCAATATCGCTTCAAAATGGATGTGTGCGTAGGCCTCTTTGTTACAAACCCAACACAACTTGAACAGTCTCAAACAGATGTCGTATGAGAAATATGTTGCATTATGTTCATTTTTCCAAACAAGCAAAATTTTGCTGAATGTATAGTCTGTACAGTGTTGTCGTGGAAGCTCACCGTATAGTCCGTACGACCATACAAGTGATGTGGCAGTGATGTGTTGGCAGACATGGGTGAATGATATTATGACACGTGTCCTCATCTTGAAAAATTTCATGGTGACACGTGGCACCCCTTCGTTGGTTTGTTGTGGAAAAAGTTTATGACTCCACAAGAGTCGAACCTGTGACATTCGGGCGTGGGGGAGAGTTTTGGCAGGGCTGGGCTACCAGCATGCCCACGGTGGAGCTTATTAACTATGGTCGAAATTTTTTATTTGAATTGATTCAAATTATTGTTTGGCGAAGTAAAGGGATAGGGCCTAGCCCCAGCCCCTGATGCACATTGCATATGACCCTCCATTTTATGTGTTGGCACAGGATTTTTGGCACACGTTGGTTAGCTCCGTGTTTGTTTAAGCCTGCGGTTCATACCGTATTGCATACGACCATATACCTCTTAGCGTGCGGTCCACTCCAGTGAACATCCCCTGTTTCTTTGCATGTGACTTCACCTTATGACCTTGCTCTTAACTTTTGGCATGCGGTTCATAACACACGACCACCGTTTGAAATTTTGGGATGTGGTCCTTTGTTAGCTGCCGACACATCCGCATAAGACTATGCCATATGTCCCGTTGCTATGCCTTTTGGCGCGGAGTTTTCAGCACTCAGCCCTGGTCATGTGTCATTCCAACATATGACAACTACCTTCATGTAGAGGTGCTAATCGATGTGCGTGCAAGTTGTTAGGTAGTTGGCCACATGGGGCCATACGACCAAATTATTCGTCGGAGTTTGGGGGCCAGTGCACCAACGGTGTGACATTTCACCACTTTTCTCGAAACGGTGTGGTGTGCTGGGTTTTTGGCTCAGTAACACTGTGGGAGCCGGGTAAGTCATTCACAGGTGTGTTTTGGCGAGAAGGTACAACAAGCTTGAAGGGGAAAACTTCCAGGAAGTGTAACTTCTTCATTTTTTGGCCAAACCAGGTTCTGAAAAAGCCCAGCTAAGGGTTTTTGGACGTTCTAAATCCATTGAAGCCATACATTTTGTATTCTGAGCACTGTAAGAGAATTTTTTTAATCATAATGAAAATGATCCAAGGGAATCTGGACTAGGAGATATATCCAAAGAGAGGGGTGAACTCCTTTATCATTTGTTGTGTTATGTGTTCATTGTTGATGGTTTTTATCAGTCTGATATGTTACTCATGCTTATGTAAAACTCACTAAATTTATGTGTTAGTAACTTGATCCAATTACCCAAACACATGCCATTTTACACTTGCAATTTAAAAAGATAAGTCTTATACATTTTTAAGATCTATTGGAAACATATTCATTCCATTTTTAGATTTGTTGGTATCAGAGCTTTGGTTTTTGAAGACTTGATGGTTTGCAAGTTTTTTTTTTTTTTTTTTTTTT
>ML779762.1:1804789-1817865 GCA_009831015.1 Picea engelmannii | reverse complement strand
TTTTGATGCTTACAAGTTTGAAGCATACAAGAGGAGAAGGTCAACTTGTAGATCCAAGTTCTCAACTGTCAAGAAGGAAAACTATCAAATCACCTCAAGTTTCAAGGATATATTCACAAATTATGGCTCATGAGGACAACCATGGAACTGTTCCTTAAGAGGAGGAAACTTTGAAGAAAGCCTTCTTTTGATATGGATGAAATGGTGAAAGTTTTGTTTGAAGAGAGAAATGCAAGATTGCAAGGTGAAAGCTCCAACCCTCCAAAGGGAAATGGAGACAGTGGTGATAAAAATTCAAAGGGAAATGGAGGGAGTGGTGATTCTCCACCTCATTTACCTCCATCTTCCACCTCTTCCACCATTTCACAACCACCTCCAAATTCTCGAAAAGGACATGGTAAAACTCCTTACTAAAGCTTGATATTAAATTTGAATTGCCTACGTATAATGGAGAGGTGAATGCAGAAAGGTTGGACAATTGGGTTTGTCAAATAGAGGTGTATTGTAGGATACAAAATATCCAAGATGATGAAACCAAAGTTCATCTTACCTCTCTTAGATTGGAAGGTGCAACACTAATTTGGTGGGAAGCCAAAACTCAAGAGGACATGAAGAAAGATGGTAAAGTTTTATCCTCTTGGAATGATTTTATAGTTGCAATTAAAAGGCGATTTTATCCATTAGCATACATGCAGAAAGCTATAATGGGTTGGAAAAATTTTAGACAAGCTAAGGGGAAAAATGTGCAAAGTTTCACTCAAGAATTTAGGAGAAGAGCTTTGGTTTTGGGTGTAGATTTGTCTTCACAAGATACTTTGCTCAAATACATTGGAGCATTGCATAGCTACTTGAGGCATACAATACTTATGTTTAATCCTTCAAATCTAGATGAAGTATGTGTGCAGGCTACTCATTTAGAGGAAAGATGAAGGAATGAACCTCAAGAGGGCAACAATAATTTTTTTAATGGAGACAAGGGAGAGAGAAAGTTTGAAGGAAATGGAAAGAAAAATTCTTCAGTAAAGAAAGAGAGAGATAAACTCTCATGTAAACATTGTTCAAATGATGGCCATGATGAAGACCATTGTTGGAAACTTCATCCTGAAAAGAGACCCAAAAATTTCAACAACAAAGAGAAGCCAAACATTGTCGAAACTGTACAACAAGATATAGGATCTGATTCAAAAGATGAAACAAAAATCACAGCCATGGGTTTACATGGTAAGAATTTTGTTGCAAGTACTATTTCTTCAAATTATTCCATCAATGAAACTCAACAAGAAAAAGAAAGGATAGAGATTTTCCACATAAGGGTAATTTCAAAACATACCAAGATAGATACTCTTTTTGATACGGGATCACAAGCAAAACTTATTTCTGAAGACATTGTCAAGAAACTAGATTTGGAAACTACTCCTCATCCTAAACCATACCCTTTAGGTTGGATATGTGACAATGCCAAATTGCATGTGACAAGAATATGTAAACTCAGATTTTCCATCACTGCAAACTATATAGATGAGGTAGAGATTGATGTTATTCCATTGGATATTTGCGGTATTGTGTTTGGAAACCCATACTTATATGATAGGAGATCCATTTTCCATCGTCATGAGAACAAGTATCATTTGTTTAAAAATGGAGTTGATTACATTGTTAGAGAACATACAAAGAATATGATTTTGTCACTTACAAATGTTGGACAAATGAAAATACTAGTCAATGCTAGTAAGAACCTTGTACTTTTAATGACTAAATCCAAAGACAATGATGAAGAACAAGTTCTCAAAGGATGTGATGAAAAGTTACAATCTGATTTGCATGAGGTTGTTAACAAAAATTTTGAGATGTTTCAGGAACCAAGGGGATTACCTCCTAAAAGGGGTATCCAACATGAGATTCTATTGCATCAAGGAGGTCCTCTTCCAAACATTGACATGTGCAGGATGTCAAACATGGAGAAAGTTGAAAACAAAAAAGAAGCCCAAGAGTTGCTTGAAAAAAGGGTCATCAAACCAAGCACTTCTCCATGCAGGTCACCAATTGGATTGGTACCAAAGAAAGATTGTATGTGGCGTATGTGGGTAAGATTTCAAAGCCTTGAAAAAGACTACAGATATGATTGATGAAGGAGACACATGGAAAAAATCTTTGAAAGAAAATAAAGCTCCATTGCATGCCTTGACAAGTTATGTTTTCCACTTGGTGATAAGGTATACGAAATACTTTTATGATAAAGTTGTTGATATGCTTACTGGGCCTATTGTTAGTGATTTAGTTATTTTCAAGCATAATCCTATCATGCATAAAATCTATTTGGAACAGTATGCTTTAGATGTTGATGGAAAGAATGTTTATGCAAATTTATGTTGTGCTAACCAAGATGGGGAATTGAATTCCTATGTGCATGGCAAAATTTTGTATCTTGGCAAGCTATGTTTTTCACAGGGTGAAAGTGTCAACATGATAAGGGAAGTACATTCTTCTCTTGTTGCTGACCATTTTGATGTAAGCAAGATAGTGGCTAGATTGCAAATAAAGCATCCTAAGTTTTGGGATGAGAATATACATTACTTTCAACATGTTTATAACCAGCCCAAGAAGTTCATTGAACCAACTCAGTTTGTGCAGCAAACCGTTCAAGAACAGTTGAGAAAGAGCCAAGCCAGGTACACAACAAGGCATGACAAGTTTCATATTGGTCTCAAAGGCACCAATCCAAGCAAGGCTGGATGGATTGAGAATGTAAGGGTGAGGGAACTATACCCTCATCTACATACTGACTAAAAGTAGTCTTTTGGAGGTCCAAAAGTTTCCCAATGGGGAGGTGTGATCCAGGGGATCAAATTTTGCTCAAAAATCAAAGTGATCAGAATCTCTTCAAAACAAACGTGTGTGTAGGCCTTGTTGTTATGAACCCAATGCAACTTGAACGGGCTCAAACAAATGTCATATGAACAAGATACTATGTTTTGTTCATTTTGCCAAACATGCAAAATTTTGCTCACTGTACAGTCCATACAATCCATACAGTGTTGACGTGGCAACTGACTGTACATGTGACATGGCAGTGATGTGTTGGTAGACATGGGTGAATGGTATTATGACACATTTCCTCATCTTGGAAAATGGGATGGTGTGCCATGTGGCCTAGACGTGGGTTGCCACGTGTCACCCCTCCGTTGGTTTGTTGTGGAAAACGTTTATGACTCCACAAGAGTCGAACCCGTGACCTCCGGGTGTGGGGGAGAGAGTTTTGGCATGGCCAGGCTACCAGCCCTCCCACAGTGGAGCTTATTAACTATGGTCTAAATTTATTATTTGAATTGATTCAAATTATTGTTTGGCGGATTAAAGTGTTGGAGCCTAGCACCAGCCCCCGACACACATTTCATAGAACCATTGCATATGACCCTGAATTTTATGTGTTGGCACGGGAGTTTTGGTACACGTTGGTTAGCCCCATTTTTTTTAAGCTCGTGGTTCATACTGTATTACATATGACCATATACCTCTTGGCGTGCAGTCCACTCCAGTGAACAACCCCCGACACTTTGCATGTGACTTCACCTTATGACCTCACTCTTAAATTTTGGTGCGCGGTTCATAACACATGACCACCGTTTGAAATTTTGGCATGCGGTCCTTTGTTAGGCCCCAACACATTCGCATAAGACTATGCCATATGTCTTGTTGCTATACCTTTTGGCGCATGGTTTTCAACACTCAGCCATGGTCATGTGTCATTCCAGCATATGCCCACTACCTTCGTGAAGAGGTGCTAGCCGACGAGCGTGCAAGTTGTTATGTCGTTGGCCACATGGGACCATACGACCAAGTTCTTTGCCAGAATTTGGGGGCCAACGCACTAAAGTTGTGACATTTTGTCACTTTTCTCAGAACGTTGCGTTGTGCTAGGTTTTTGGCTCAGTAACGCTGCGGGAGCCGAGTTAGTCATTCACAGGTGCGTTTTGGCGAGCAGGTACAACAAGCTTGAAGGAGAAAACTTCCAGGAAGTGTAACTTCTTCATTTTTTGGCCAAACCAGGTGCCGAAAAAGCCCAACTAGGGGTTTTTGGACATTCTAAAGCCATTGAAGCCATCCATTTTGTATTTTGAGCACTGCAAGAGAATTTTTTTAAGCATAATGAAAATGATCCAAGGGAAGCTGGACCAGGAGATGTAGCCCAAGAGAGGGGTGAACTCCTTTATCATTTGTTGTGTTATGTGTTCATTGTTGATGGTTTTTATGAGTCTGATATACTGCTCATGTTTAAGTAAAACTCACCGAATTTATGTGTTAGTAACTTGATCCAATTACCCAAACACATGCCATTTTACACTTGCAATTTAAAGAGATAAGTCTTCTACATTTTTAAGATCTATTGGAAACATATTCATTCCATTTTTAGATCAAACCCCCTCTTTGTATTGGAGGATTGTATCTTCCCTTGGAGGATTTTCCCTCCCTTGGAAGTTGTAGCTTCCCTTGGAAGTATTTACTTACTTTGAACAATAACTATTGATTAATTCACAAATATTTATTGTGCATGGTGTATGGTGTTTCTTCTATTGCTATTTATGGTTCATTGGATATATATATTGAATACGTAATGTGATTGAAGTATAATTTGAAAAAGTGTTTGAATATTGCTTGCTATTGATTCAACCCCCTTAGTATCAATAGAACTAGTATCTGAAATTTTTATTGCATGTACAACAAGATATCTCCTTCATCTCTTCCAAATTTCAAGGTTTGAAATGCCCTAGAAAAAAATTTATCATGAAAATGCCACGATGACCTGAAACTAATTTCACAATTCAATTTTTGCTAATCTATTTTTCACAAACACACATTTTCTCTCAATGCTTTCTCTTTTTATACTTTTTCACAACCCTTCATAAAGAGACATGTCCCTTGATTAAATAATTATATCCCAATACTATGGGAGAATACCCCAAATACCATGGGAAAATACCCCAACCCCATGGGTTTGAAGCCATCATTTCACTTTTTACTTTTTCACATGCACCCTTTTTCAATATATATATATATATATGTGTGTGTGTGTGTGTGTGTGTGTGTGTGTGTGTGTGTATACACACACACACACACACACACACACACACACACACACACACACACACACACACATATATATTGGAAATGTTGTGTGTATTGTAATGATGTAATATGACATTAATTATATTATTAATCCTTTGACATCGATGACATAATTCCAACAATATCCCCCTTTATCATTGATGGCGATCCTGCAACGAAACAATATCCGCCTTGTTTGCAACTCTCCCCCTGTTTGAAAATATCCCATGAATAGAGATATTTCTCCCCCTATCTGCAACTCTCTCCCTTTGACTTGAATGAAAAAGGGATGCTCTGATCCAAGTGGATATTAGTGTGCACCCACCTATTCCACTTGGACCCCCACCATTGTTTCTTTTAGTTTTTCAGTTTCCTTAATTGTAGCACAATTTACTATTTTTGGCAGTTTTTCGGGTCCTGAACTCCCAGAGCCGTTTTGAGGCCCTAAACGACGTTTTTTCAGCATCAACCAATCGATGAATACTAGTATTATCAAGCCCATGATATATGTTATTAACAGTTGTAGTCCTCGGATAGAGCTTTCTAACTATGTATCATATGCGTCAAACGAATATAGTATGCCAAAGTTACGACCTCGGGAAATTGATGTACCAATTTACCCTGATGGGGCCCATATTCTAGCATTTCATCTCCTAGGGTTAGGTTTTTGGATGTTTAGGGTTTTCCATTGTTTCTCAATAATATATATTCCTTCGGGCCTCATTGTAACACATATTTTAGACGCTTGTAGCCGCCACATCCCTTCTTAGAGATAAGCTACCAACACCCTAGCTAGTTTATTTCTATTTTGTCTGTAAACAAATTTCAGTTCTTTGATATTGATGAAATGAAGTGTTATTTCTGCTGCATCTTTGTATTCATGGTTATTTGTGTATTTTTTTGCGTTCCTACATAAATTTGGATTAGTGGTATCAGAGCGATCTGCTCTTTCTCGATCCTTCTTTGCATGTCCCCAATGAGGTCGGGGTATAAGGAGTTAGGGCTCAATCTAGTTGAACCTTTGCAATATCATCCTCGCAAACCCCGACGGTCGCCCATGGGGGATGAAAAAAAAATGAGGGAGTAGGAGATCCTATCAAAATATTGCTCAAGGAGGCCCTCGAAAAACAAAGGAACGTGATGATGGATAACTTCGCCCAGATCCTTCAACGATTGCCCACTGGCGGTGCATCTGCATCCAACAACCACTCTCGAGGCACAACCCCTTTTAAGGTACAAGTAAACTTTGACATTCCCATATTTTATGTCCAAATAGATGCAGACGCCGTATATAGATGGTTGAATCTATTAGAAGGATATTTCTTGGTTCATGACTTTTCCTACCGGGAGAAGATTATTTTTTCACTGCTCAAAGTCGCCCCCTATGTCAAGGATTGGTGGAAAACATACTGTGAGAAAAAGGACGAGGAGGAACCCTCTATGTTCTCAGCTGTACCCACTTGGAATTCTTTCCAAGACGCCATCAAGGAACAATATTATCCCATGGGAAGCTACGAGGACAAGTACATACAATGGACTACACTGTGGCTACAAAGGGATCAAGATGTGCATGAGATAACGAATTTGTTCCATACCTTGCGCACAAAGTTGGGTATCAAAGATTCAGAGAAACATTTGGTGTTGAAGTACTGCAGTTATCTACACAGATACATTCAGTAGGAAATGGAGTTCCTCGACATTTCCTCGCTTCGTACAACATACCAGTATGCTGCCAAGATTGAGCAGAAATTCAAACAGAGGAAGCGAGACCTTGGTTCTGTGAATCAAAAGCAAGCGAAAGGTGCCCCCAAACTGCAGAACAAAGGATAAATCCAAGGCGTGGCAGCTCAAGAAAAATTTCCAAAGCCACAAGCAAAGAAAAACACCATGAAGGCGAAGAAGGACATGGGAAAGTGGTGTGAGTTCCATAAGAGCTCCACTCACAACACAAGTGAGTTTTAGGCCAAATAGTCACTGGTGGCTGAGATGAGGGATTATGAATTAGATGCATGCTCCGACACTGAATCAGAACCCGAGAAGGGGAATGCCATATGGAAGAAAATTATTGATGTGGAGCCCAATACCACCGTTGCCACTAAGAATATCCAAAAGGAAGAACCAGAAGACCCAGAGGAGGAGGAGCACCTCTTACACTCCCAAATGTGGGTAAATGGTTCCCCGCTACAGTTCATTGTCGATAGTGGGAGCCAAAAGAACCTCATTTCAGAAGAGGTCATGAATCAGTTGAGATTTCCGACCACAAGACACCCACATCCATACACCATCGGGTGGCTTCACCAAGGATGGGATTTCTGCCTCAACCAACAATGTCGCCTTCCCTACAACATCAAGCCCTTCACCAATGAGGTATTATGTGACATTTCTCCTCTTGATGTTTGTGATGTATTAAAAGGCCAAACATACTTGTGGAATATACATGTTGTGTATGGGTCCAGGCCTTGTGTTGTTATTGTTACCTTGGGAAATAAGTTGTACATGATACTAGAGTTACCACCGCCTGTCGCTATCTCTTTGGTTACTACAAAACAATGCAGTAAGCTTATTTCCAAAACTGGGAAATTTATTTTCTTGATGATCCGCCCTCAGGGAAAGAAGAAGACTGTGGCCATGACCTCGAGATAGGGCTCCTCCGCATGACAACAAAAAATGGACAAGGTCATGGAGGAGTATCGGGACATCTTCACCTCACCCACAGGGGTGCCTTTGCACTGTTAGGTCAAGCACCCCATCGATCTGACCCCAAGTGCGCCGCTGCCCAATGGACTGATCTATTGACGCTCTTTTCTAGAGACACATTCAGGATTTACTACAGAAAGTTCACATCCAGCCAAGTTCATCGCCCTGTGGTTGCCCGATCGTGTTGGTGCAGAAGAAGGATGGGACTTGGAGACTCTGTATTGACTATCGGGCGCTAAACAAGATCACTGTTCGGAATAGGTACCCGGTCCCATGGATTGATGACCTTCTGGACCAACTCAAAGGGGCGAAATATTTCATCAAGATTGACTTGAAGTCTGTGTATCACCAGTTACCAATCGAATCATCCGATGTGTGGAAGACTTCCTTCAAAGCCAAGGAGGGCCTTTTTGAATGGCTGGTCATACCTTTCGGGTTGACAAATTCTCCTGTAACCTTCATGAGGATGATGGATGACATCTTGCATACATTCACCAACTCATTTGTAGTAGTGTACATGGATGACATCCTGATCTTCATCCAGACTTGGGAAGATAACCTCCACCACATCCGACAAGTTCTTCAAACACTGCGGAAACACAAGTTGTGTACCAATTTGGAGAAGTGCACTTTTGGAATGACACAAGTTTAGTATCTGGGATGTATTATTGATGAGCGTGGGGTGCATGTGAATCCAACCAAGATCCAAGTCATCCAAGATTGTCCAGCCCCGACCACTCTAACTCAGCTTCGCAGCTTTCTGGGTCTTGCTAAATTCTACCGCAGGTTTGTGTTGGGATTCTCTCATATCACTTAGCCCTTGAGTCAAGTCACCAAGGGAGGAGCGAAAGAAAAATTATTTTGGTCAGAATTTCAATAGAAGATGTTTGTAGAATTGAAACATCGCCTCTTTTGTGCCCCAGTGCTCACATTACCAGACTTGCAACAACCATATGAGATCAAGACAAATGCCTCTGACTATGCTATTGGGGTAGTTCTTACTTAACAAGGGCATCCAATGGAATATCATAGTGAGACACTGTCTGACACAGTCTGAAAGTATCCCACTTATGACAAAGAAATGTATTCCATTGTGCAGGCTTTCCAATAGTGGAAGCATTACATTTTGGGGAAGGAAATGATCATCCACACAGACCACCGACCCCTGCAATTCATACAGACACAAGGGAAGTTACAGAACGATCGCCATCAAAAGTGGTCCACATATCTGTATCAGTTTCATTTGAACATCAAGTACAAGAAGGGAAACACCAATAATGTTGTAGACTGCCTCAGTCGACCACCGATCATGGCAATAACCACCGTGCTCAACTCTTGTGGGCATGAGACTTTTGATTGGCTGCTTATCTATAAGAGTGATCCAGATTTCGGCCACACATACAAGATGCTCTTAGAGGGTAACCAAGTTCCAAATTTTCACCTCCACGATGCACTACTATGTCACCTGGGACACCTTTGCGTTCTTTCAAGCAAGCATGCCAATATGATTTGGTAAGCACACTATAGTCGATTCGTTGGGCATTTCAGGGTCGAGAAAATAGTGGCAGTACTGCAGAAATATTTCTATTGGCCAAACCTTTGACAAGATGTTGGGAAGTACATCATATCCTGCACTACCTGTACTATTGCCAAACCGACCATCAAGAAGCAATGACTCTATACTCCATTGCCTACCCCTAGTCGACCTTGGGAATCCATCTTCATGGATTACATGTTGGGCCTTCCTTCTACTAAGCATGGCAATGACTATGTTTTCGTGGTCATCGACAGATTCTCGAAGATGGCCATTATGGCGGCCTGTAAGAAGAATATCACAATAGAATCCACTGCTAAACTCCTCTTTGAACGAGTGTGGGTACAGTTTGGGATCCCACAACCTATCATCTAAGATTGGGACAATAGGTTCCTTAGTACATTTTGGTCCATCTTCTGGTCAATGCTGGACACCAAGCTCACCAAGTCCACAAATTTCCATCCCCAAACTGATGGCCAGATAGAGGTCGTCAACAGGATGATCGTACACATTTTGTGCATGTACAACTCAAAGCATCCACACACATGGGATGTGAGCCTCCCCTATGTACAACATAGCTATAACCGGGCCCTCCACATCTCAACTGACCACAACCCCTTTCAGGTGGGCTTCAGATTCCAACCACTATGTCCCATTGACGTAGCCATACCATTTGCAGCTACTTAGGATGATTTGGCTCATGTCCAGTCTGAAGCTGCCAAGGAAAACTTCATTGAGCTTATTCAACACATTTTCCAACAGGTTCATGACATATTGGACAAAGCCAATGCTAAGTACAAGCATTGACATGATCAACATCGGGTGCAACACAACTTCCAGGTGGGCGACAATGTATGGCTACATTTGCAGAAGGAGCGCCTCCCTGGACCCCACCGCAAGCTTTTCCCACTCCGATATGGGACATACACCATCACCAAGGCTGTAGGGGACAATGCCTTCAATCACAGTATCCTGCCATTCCTTGTTCTGCACCCAATGTTCAATGTGGTCCGCCTTCGGCCTTACTTTCCACCTCTATTGGACACATCCGACATGGCAGAACAACTCACACCAACAGAGTTAAACCCAGACTACATGGAACAAGCCATAACTGATCGGATTATGGACACACAGATCAAGAACACCCGCCAAAAAAGGATCCAACCATATCGAGTTGTCAAAGTAGGCTAACTCCTTCACCAGGGCAAGTGGCTCACCAGGGACCAAGTTTAACAGAAGTTTCCTCATCTCATGGAGGAACTCAACACAATGGGGACCATTGCTTCCTAAGGGGGGAGGAATGATCCAGTTGGATATTGGTGGCTACCCACCTATTCCACTTGTACCCCCACCATTGTTTCTTTCATTTTTTCAATTTCCTTAATTGTAGCACAATTTGCTATTTTTGGCAGTTTTTTGGGTCCTGAACTTTCGAAGCCGTTTTGAGGCCCTAAACGGCATTTTTTGGGAATCAACCGGTTGACGAATATTTATCTCTTTAAAACCATGATATTCGTTGTCAGCAGTTGTATTCCTCGGATAGATCTTTCTAATGATGTATCATATGCGTCAAATGGAGATAGTATGCCAAAGTTACGACCCCAGGAAATTGATGTACCAATTTACCCTGACGGGGCCCATATTCTAGCGTTTCATCTCCTAGGGTTAGGTTTTTTGATGTTTAGGGTTTTCCATTGTTTCTCAATAATATATAAGACTTAGAGCCTCATTTTAACACATATTTTTGAGGCCTGTAGTGGCCACATCTCTGCTTAGAGATAAGCTACCAGTGCCCTAGCTAGTTTATTTTTATTATGTCTGTAAACAAACTTCAGTTCTTTGATATTAATGAAATGAAGTGTTATTTCCACTGCATCTTTGTATTCATGGTTATTTGTGTATTCTGTTGCATTCCTACATAAATTCGGATCATGCTCCCCCTAAACTTGTGCTTCTCCTTAAGCACTTAGTTGAAACTCCACTCGACTGTCACGTCAGGTCGATCCTCTCAATTGACCACTTCCAAAGAAATCATTAGTAATTAAGAGGTATGTTGCATGACTACACAATGGATGATACACAACAATATGAATTCCTCAAACATCTAGTCAAATGATTCCATGACCATCCATCAATCCATCCACAATATATCTTGGTAGTCGACACTGGTCCATAATTTGTCTTTCACGTCTCTTCTGCAAAGATCTGAAAGAAATATTTCCATTCCTTATATTTTTATGGTGAGGATGATGATAGGGCACAACATTTTTCATTGGCATATAAGAGAAAGTAGGATCATAATCAGCTTCACTTATTCTTGAGACAATGGTGAGGTCAGATGTTTAAACAAAAGACATAAATGTAGAAAACTAAAAAAACAAGGGTTAAGGTTTTGAGAAAAAAATCTCAATCTTGTAGTAAAATGACTAGATCTAAAGAGAAGCCTTAATGACTACTAGATTTGAAGACAACTACAAAATGAGGAGAACTAAAAACAAGTTGAAGAAAATTTTGTTGGGTAAAAAATTACAGAAAGAGGTAGAGTATAGTGACTTGTTATGATACCATGTTAGAGTATTGAGACATATGGATAAACAAACAACAATCTTAAATAGAAGAACCTTACTAGGCTATCCTTGTTACACATCAAAATTCCTCACTTCGATAATGTCGCATTTTCATTGCCACAAGTGTCATAAGTGTCACACTTTTTGTCACAAGTGTCGTAAGTGTTGCATTCACTTTTCCTAAGTGTCGCATCTTGAACAACACCATGAAAATACTTGCTACAACCGATAAAACATGTTAGAAGAAGAAGCCCCATCATCTGACAGTTGGAACATGTGTTTTTACTAGGGAATTACTCATCTTGGTAACTTTTTTGAAGATCAACGCTCTGTTTCTCATACACAGGGAGCACTAGCGCTCCTTGTCCATCTGGGGGGGATAATTGTAGCGCTCTGTTGTCCATTTTAAGGGAGAATTGAGTTGGTTCAGGAAATCTTGGAAGAAATCCCACTTTCCTCTAAAGACAGTTATGGATGGATTGGGTTAGTTTGGCTTGAAATCACAACTATTGGAGCCATATCCTCAACTAATTCCAAATATACCCAAAGTATTTGAGCCTCTCAAAGCGTATAAATGGAGGCACTCCCATGGTGAAAAGGGGGAGAAAATGAACAAAGCATTGTTATTTTGATTTTGGATCTTTCAAGCAAGGGTTGGATGAGGAGGACTTGGAGAGGTTGTTGCAACATCATATGAAGATTGTAAGTTTCCTTTTGAAGTTATCATCTAATATACTTGGCCTATTTCCTTCAAGTATGTGGTTTCATGTGCTTGTCTATGTTTAATTTGATATGCATAGATGAATTTGCATTGCCTAATCCATTAGAGTAGAAGGAAGTCATTTTTTTCGTTTTGTTCATTGAAGGTATTGATTTGTGCCAGAAGTTGGATCAAGCTTGCACATATGAGCAGATAGGACAAACACTGTAAACATAGTACATAATGGCCGAAGTGTCCTCAAACACACAATTTTATTAATAGGAAAATAAATTACATAAGAAACATTGCAAGAGTTTACATCCCAACAACTTAATACTCTTGCAATGAGCTATATATAAGCTAAAAGTCCTAACAAACTCAAGATATGGATCACTTATTAAATAAACAAGTGTCCATTTACAATAAATGCTATCTTAACAATCTTAAAACAAATCTCCTAATTTAGAGCCTAAGA
>ML779762.1:1619632-1792606 GCA_009831015.1 Picea engelmannii | reverse complement strand
TCCCAAGGAAACCCATACAGGGTAAAAACCTCTTCTTCTTTATATGATAAGTATTATTTACATTCTTTACATTATCATACATTTGAGCACCAACTCATTGTGAGGATACAACCTCTGTTTTGCAAGCTGCAACTTGCTGAGAGTACCAACTCTCTATTTTTCTCTAGCACCCACTAGAGGGAAGCACCAACTCCCTCGTTTCTCTAGCAGCAACTAGAAGGAAGCACCAACTCCCTGGTTTCTCTAGCACCAACTAGAAGGAAGCACCAACTCCCTGTGTTCAAGCACCCACTTGAACCTCTAAGGACACCAGTCCTCCCTAGCACCTCCCAACCACCCTAGATTATGAATATGAAATACTGAAACCCATTTCAGTGATATAGTGTTCAATAACAGCTTACCAGTCTCATCACTGTTCTTCAATATTTTTCTACTCAGACTTCCTCACTGTCTTCCAACATGCATCCACAGCCCATTATGTTCTTCTGCTTTTTATGCTCTGTGCACCATGTCCATTCGCTGCACAGTTCTTCTTCTGTTCTATTCAGTTGTTGCACTCTGATCCGTCTTCATGCATGAATCACCTTCAACAACAATATCCACAACAACTCCAACATCAACACCAACCCAATCTCTTCTCTGTACTGTGTATTTATAGCTTCTGTGGACCTTGTGCATGTAATATTCGCCATTCCTCTGCATGCTCATATCATGCTAATTTCCTCCACATCTCAAGTGCTCTGCCTAATCATCATCGCAACTCTTCAGCTTCTCTGGTGGTTCCCACCATGCGTCCAGCATCACTAGGTGTTCTGCTGAGATTCCTCAACCTTTCTGACAGTTGAGACTCTTCGTCTTCTCTGGAATAGTCGAGCTTATCCTTTATTTTTTCAGTTATAGACTTCAATGCTCATCCACCTATCAATCCCTCTAAGAATCGTCTTTTTTTACTGGATGAATCTTGGAGACTCTTCATCTCCTCTGGCAATCACACAGAGGTCTCTTCGAATTCTCTGGCAGAGACCATCAATGGTTTCTAGCAGTTACACTGCGAGGAGCAATATTAGCCCTCCGATTATGCTCAAATTCACCTGCACCATTGGATTGGCTCCATGCGATCTTGCATTCATTTCGGCATTTCGGAATTCGACAATTTAGCATTTGGGTGACCAAGTGTCTCGACACTCCCAGTCGCGATCCCCGAAAAGGAGCTTGGTTTCTCTAGCTCTTTCCTCCATCTCTCGCCGATGTGACCAAGGGCTAAGACCACAACCTTTATTCAACAACTGCATTTGGTAATTTAGTGTTTCGGCACTTCAAAATTCCTATGGTTATGTTTCTTGCCTCTCCAAGTCGTGATGCGTGAAACTTTGAAATGGAGTCAGATCAACGGTCCAGAATCTTGGTGTATTGACGGTCCATATCTTATCGTGAGTTCGCATCTCGTGATTCCTGTGATGGAGGGTCTTGTCACTCCAAGTCGCGATAGGCAAAGCTCCGAGATGGAGCTCAGATCGATGGTTCACGTTCTTGGTGATCCGACGGTCCTGATATTTTCACGATCTCACATCTCGTTGTTCCTTAGATGGAGGTTCTCGTCACTCCAAGTCGCGATAGGGGAGACTCTGAGATGGAGCTGGATCAACGGTCCAGAACAAACCTCGATCTGACGGCTAAGATAGTTTCGCTATTTCGCATATCGCGAATTCGATAGGTTAGGGATCCCCGTTCCTTTGACTTTCCAGTCAATGACATGACGATCTTTCACCATGTGTCCTATGATTCGATGGTCCATATCTGATCTTGATTCAACGACTCAAATCACATCACGATTTCGCATATCGTGATTTCGACATTCTTGTTGCAAAGTGTTTCGACACTCCAACTTCCGGTATCCGAAACCGCAATAGCCAAAACTCCAAAATGGAGTTGGACCACCGCTTCGATCTTGCACTTTAAAGAATGTGCAGGTTCTTCCTAATCTAACGATGGTCGGACCCTGCACTCGGATCTAACGCCAGAGATCTGTCCTCCATATTTGCAGTCCTCCTGTCTGGATTTAGATATGACGGTCATCGGGAATTCTGAATGGGATCCAATGATCAATGTCGCTTCTCTACCTGAGCTTATGCATCCTCCTTACTTAGAAGAATTTCTAAGTGTCAAAGGCCTCGACCTTTGATCCTCCTGATATCCTGAGTATGATATCTCTCTTGAGCTTTGGCAATGAGTTAACCTCGTCCCTGGTGCACACCTATGCACTGCGTGCGACTCTGCACTAATCCTCCTTAGCTTACGTTGTTCCATTTTTGCCATCGATGCACACACCGTTCTTGCCATCAATGAAAAATACACACTGTTTGTAAAACATGCCAACATCATTCACCCTTGCATAAAAAAAATCCACAAAAATAAATGATAATTAAAATTGAACCATAAAATTTTATTTTTTAAGATCTTTACACCAACAATAGACTAGGACTAGAGCTTTGGAATAGACTGTAAGAATAAATCTCCAAAGCATTCAAGACAAACTCATAATATTGTGATAGGAAGAAAAAATCCAACATTCATATAAGCATAGTTGGGATCCCTCTCTCACACAGGGGTTAAACACGAGGTCGTGTGAGGGAGAGAAGCAGAGATTATCCCTCTAAGGCTTAACCAATCATAGTGGTATGATCGTATATTGGGGCTTATTATTGAGAATCAAATTTTATTATTTGGTATCGGAGCTTTGTGAATTCCAAATCCGTTCGAGGTCCTCTGGAGTTTACCGGTCCATTTGTCCTCAATTCTCTAGAAGAATTTCAAACTTGATATCCTGCCCATACGTTCGGACCCGACTCTCGACTTTACCCGTCAAGAGGCTGACTACAAGTTGGTATATTTAGTGGCCATAATATTTAGGGTCCTTACATGAGGTGACGGTGAAGGAAAGTCTTAATTGTACCTGGAACAAATGTTGGTTAAACTCACTCGGGCTCCTTGGAGGGTAACCCATGGATAAAACCGTGGGGGAACTTGCACCAAGGCATACGTCTATTAGGAAGGCCTCCAACATACTGGATCCACCTACTCAAATCCTAGCCCCTTATCACTTTGTTCACGCAATGTTGGATTTCATCACCAACTAGTGCGTTCATTTAGAGAAGTTATTGTTTTGCTTGTTGGTTTTCTAGATTTTTTAGCGAATGTTGTTTTTTTACTTTAGTTGTCCTTAAAATTTGTATTGTGGACGATAAAGGTCTTCGTAGATCACGTTGGATGTGAGGGTTTCCTCCAGAATTATATGAACCCATACCTCCTAACTCACCTGAAGAAACTTACCGTGAAGTGGTCGAAAACTATTCAGACGTTGGGAGTGCCACTACTCTTTGATCGAAAAATCTAGAGGGAGATTTAGTAGTAGTTCAAGAAGGTCCTACCCCTCCTGAAAACCCAGCTTTGAAAAGCCCTCACAATCCACTCCTTATTCGAGTAGAATCCTCATGAAACATCATAGTTGAAGAACATCCTAGGCTACTGTCAAGGCCATATGATCAAATAGACATGGAACCACAACAACAAAATTTCATTGAAGAATACACTACCCCTATCTGGTCTAATGAAATGGTAGATCCACAACAAACTCATGTTCTTCCTATATGGATAACTCTATTGGGTTGAGATATTTATGAAAAAATTAATTTTGGTCAATCACTCTTTGACCCTCCACATACATCTGCCACCACTGATGCGGATGCAAGACCATCGGGTCATCCTGTTGACCATCCTTCTAGTCAAAAGGTCAATATTGTTACCACTTCAGGACAAGTACTGAGTGAAACATGAGTTGTGTTACCTAGTCATTTGAAAATTACTGTGATGATTACACCTACCATCCATCTTCAAACAATAGCCTCATATATGCCACAAAATCTCATTGAGACACCTTCCCATCAAATAATGAAAAACCCTACCATACAACAAAACCTAACTACGAGACAAATCCCTATTGGGGGGCAATCCTTTGTTAGTGGAAAAATCCCAACTGGGGGCTAACCCTCTTTCAGTGGAAAAATATTTACTGGGGGGAAACCCTCATTCAGTGGAAAAATCCCTACTGGGGTGAAGCCTTCCTTCAGTTGAAAAATCCCAACTGGGGGGCGACCCCTTTTTACCGAACAAATCCCAGTTGCTACCCAACCTATGGTAGGGGTAAAATTTCAACCTCCATTTACCGAAAACCCACAACAGTCTTGGGTACCAAACCAAGGAGGAATTTTTGATCAACCACATCAGGGAGGATCCTCAAATCCCAACCCATAGGGAGGAACCCTAAATCCCAATCCTTCTTGATTATATTTTGGACAACCCTTCCCAGGGGTCCTGAATCCCACTTGGGGTCCTCAAGTCCAATCATCCTTTCCTCCCCAAGGGAAAATTACTTACCCTCCTCAAGGTCAACCTAGTTACCCTCCTCATGGGAAACCTAGCTACCCACCTCAAGGTCAAGATAAATATCCTCCCTTGGGTTACACTGGTTACAATCCCCAGGGCCAAATGGGTTTTCCTTCTCCTTTTATGAAATTCCTCAACAAATGAATCCAACTTTCACTGGTCAAAATCCACAACAACAACATATGGGAGGCTTCTAAATACAACTATCCACCAAAACCAGTTTAAAGTCCTACCGATGTTCCTATTCCACGCCAGTATAATTCTCAAGCCAATCAACAATTACCATTCTTAGACACTTTATATCTACCAGATATGTCGAGATTAACAAACGATCCCATATTACACTCCCCTTTTTGGCCAGTCATTCCAGCCAAATTACCTTCTGATATTCCAAAATTTGACGAAAAACTTGGAGAATACCCTAATAATCACATCATGATGTTTCATCTATGGTTTTCATCAAACTCATTGATGGATGACTCTATTTGTTTACGTATTTTTCAGCATACACTTATGGGTTTAGCGGCTAAATGGTACATTGAGCTACAATGCAAAACTTTTCAAGATTTTAATTCACTTGCTATGGCTTTCCTCACCCACTTCCAATTTCTCATTAGATACGAAACCATCACGGAACTCATGACCTCCCTTCGTCAGAATAACTCCGTACATATTTCTGATCATATTCATGAATGGAGACAATGATGACAGTTGATCAAAGCAACCATTCCCGATCATTTGTTGGTTGAATGGTTCACAAAATATCTATTACCTCCCATTTCTCACGATGTAGCCATGGGTGGTGTAGTCACAGAAGAGGAAGCCATTGCTCGTGCCCAGTATTTGGATTTGGTTTATTCCCAATATGGTACTTTGTATGAATTGATCCCAAACTCTCCCCGCACATCAAACGATCCATCAAAACCATCCTCCACCACTCATTCGGATGAATTTATTGGTTTCGTCAAAACCCAGTCTGGTTCACAATCTACTGGCACAACCAATCATTCAATAATTACCTCGACTACCATGTAGACTCCACCCTCATAAAAATCCATCCCTACTCAAGTATCTGAAGTGAATGCAGTCCAATCAACTTCACCGCAACAATAAGGGGGGGAGGGGGGGTGGATAAAAATAAGAATAAACCCAAGAAAAATAATAATCAAACTGAAAATACAAAAACACAAACATAACCACCTACCAATGAAAAGAAACCACAACGCAAACCAAAATTTCCATGTCTCATATGTGTTGAAGATCACTACACATGAGATTGTCCCCATTAGAAAGAATTTTCTAAACTGTTTAAAGGAAATTCTCAACCCATTGTATTGACACATCCTTTTCCATAGAAACAGTCACTAGTTGCACAAAATCCCACACCTCCACAAGTTGGCAACCCAGGTGATCCTCCTAACGAGTATGCTTTATCGAGTGAACACATTTATATGTTCAATGGTGTAGATTTTACCACTCATACTATGACATATGACACACCACTTTGAACAAAAAGATCTATCAAATCCCTCTCATTATTGATTGAACAAATCAATGTTTAAATATAAAAACTTGTTGATAAAATTTTTCTCAAAATGGAAAAAGAACGCTGAAAATGAAAAATGATTTTTTCTTTGAACAAAAGTTTTGTTTTTCTGCAATAGAGGTTGCAAATGGAATGCCTAGGTTATTACCCAAATGGGTATCTTCAGTTTTTTCGATTGATTTTTTGTTAATGAGATTTTATCCAAAAAAATTCTTAGGGTTTGCCCAAGTTATAGCGTCCAACGATCTGATCTTGAATGAGATCCATTTCAATGTTCTCATCATGGCAAAAAGAAGGGTTGATCTGAACGATTTTCACTAGGCCCATAACTAGAATACAGATGCAGATCTAAGGCAATAACCCTTTTTTTTTAGATCTAAGGTGTTTTTCTCTGTACCCATAACTAGAACCCAAATTTAGAAATTCCAGCGCTCAGTTATTAAGTGTTGCACCTACCCATCACATCCACTTGTGATCTGGATCAGATCTGGTAATTCGGCCTTCAAATAAATAAAAGAAACCCCCCATGAGTAAGAGAAAGGAAATATGAAAGGTGGTCGAGATTCAACACAGGTGGATCTGGTATTTTTGATTTTGCATTTTCGATCTGGTATCACGCAAATTTGATCTGGTATCTAGTACAAGTATATTTTCAAGACATGGTTGAAAATTGCCCCCTATTGAACATCTTTGTTGTTGTAGACGAGGATTTTCTGAATAAATGAGATCTCATTTGCTAGTAAAGGCCACGAATCAGAGAAGCGTGATCTTATCCCATGCAGATCTGAAGCAAATAATCATCTCAACAAGAATATCTTGATTATTTGGATCTCCACCCAAATTGTTTTTCAACTGATATTAAATTATCAAAATCATTGCAAAAATATTTGTTCATATCGAGGTCTGTATTGAGGACCAGTTGAAGGACCCGATGAAGGGCCAAATTGAGGATCGGATGGAGGATCAAATGGAGGACTGGATGAAGGACCAGATGAAGGACTAGAAATTTTTGTAACATAAAGATATGGAGGTGAGTAAATGTAAGATTTTTTTCTCATTAGTAAATGAGAGTGAGCATGAGTGAGATATGTTCTTTATTTCTTTATGACATAGGAGAATTTGTAAGTGAGTGACGAACTGAGGTTGTAAGAAACTCATTTTTTGAGAAGACATTTATTGTTTTCTTAAGTGTTTTGAGAGAAGAAGAGAAATTTTATGAATTGAAAGCCTTGTTAAAGCATGGTGAACGAGAAAGTACATTGTAACATTTCCATTTTATGTGGTCTCGTAAGAGATATACTTATAATAAAATTCAAGTCTTTTTGCTCAGTATCCTAGATCCGCCCAAAATTGAATAAGGGGATCTTAGGTACACCTTGCATTGTGTGTTGTGGTGAAATTTTCATGGAAGCTTATAGTGTTTACTGTCTAGCTTTGACATAAACAAACATACCATTTTAGCATTTAACGCAACACACACAATCTCATGTACAATGTTATTCAAGCACAATTAAGCACATATGATCAAGCATATGTGAAGAACATTCTCAAGCATTCAAGTCGTCAACCACATTAGTAATGGACAAATCAAAGGATTTCAAACTCAACACATCATGGAGCATTTGAAGTTAAATTGTAACTTGGAAACAATGTTTATTGTAAGTTTACTTGATCAATTTGATTTGTACTTGCAATAACATATTTGTAACTTTATTTGTGTTTTTGAAATCAAGTTGAGTTGAATTGTAATTTTCAGGTGCATTCTCAACTGAGCCCGACACCTAAGATTCATTGTAATTTTGAGTCAAAATTCACAAGGTTGAGTAGTTTAACTCAAATAATTGTAATCAAGTTTTTGGGTGCATTTTCGGTAGTATCCAACACCCTAAACTTCTTGGAAGAAAGAATTTTTTTTTCAAGTGAGCGAGTACAAGTGAGCGTGAAAAAAAATCAAGCGAGCATGAAGTTTAAGTGAGTGATTGAAGTGAGCGAGTTGCAGATAAGCCTTATTCTGTCAATTCAAATTGTAATCAGGATCTACCTGCACAAGGAGACCTCATTTAGTGTTTTTTGAAATGGATCGAAATCTAAAATTATCAGAGTTATTGAACACTCTAATAAACACCACTGAAGACAACACAGTGATATTGAACAAAGAAACTCTTCAATCAATGCTAACTTATTTGCAAGTGACGCAAGATAAAGTTAAACTTCTTCAATCTATATCCCAACTATTGAATGATGAAATCAAGGATCTCAAAAATCAACAGCCAGTGAAGTGTTCTGAACTAGTTTTTGTTCAGCACAACCCTCTCTATAATAATGATGATGATGATAATCAAGAGTCAGTGAAGGAGAAAATCAATAAGAAAATTCCAGATGTAGACAAATATGAAGCTATTCATGAACCTACTTTTCAAGAGTTTTGTTTTGAGTTTAGTGAAGAAAACCTTTCAATGATGCAACAACATGCAGTAAATCCACTTTCATGGATTTCAAAGAAACATGTTCAAAATACTCTTTCCAATCCCATCATCAGACCTTGGGAAGAAATCTGCTACAACAAAAATAGAATAGGACTTGGATATGACAAGGAAGTTACCTTTCATATTCTCGATTATTCCAGACCAATTAATTTCCAAAGTGTTGGATTGCTTCAAGAAGATTCACTTTCACTTGTTCTAGTTCAACATCAGAATGCGAAGTGCCAACATTGTAATCGAGTTGGTCACAAGGAGAATCAATGTTTTGATATCCATCCTTGCCAGCATTGTAGCAAGTATAACCATTGTTTAGACATATGTTCAACATTGAAGAAACCTGCAATATTGAATATTCACTATGAGTGGAGTGATCCTTGGCAATGGTCATCAACAACCAAGCGACTATATAAGTCTTACCGTTGAATTAAATCTCGAGTAAAGACCAATCTTGTAGCACATAACATTTGTGTACCTCACATAAGTGGTCCCCTTATGGCGTAGCTTTCGATCATGGCCCTCACGGGATGAGATAACATGTGGTTGTTTCCACATGCCCACTTTGTGTTGTACTCAAATGGAACAAGTATGGTACTCTCTTGAGCATCAAAGGAGGGAGTACAATGCTAAAACTCTCATGCACCTTAAGGGGAGGAGTTCAAAATTCCAGTGACTATGGTTCATGAAACCAATTGTGGTCTCTCCTTTCAAGTTGACAAAGGGGGGAATTGATGATGGAATTGAATTGGTTGTCAGACAAAAAGTTTCGACAATAACAAACATCAAAATATACTAGACAGACATGAAATTTTCCAAATGGGCAACTACGATCTAGAGATGACAAACTTTAGCAAAATTATGGTTCAATAATTTTAAGTTGAATTATACATAATTGAGATGTTGATTTTGATTTTGAGAGCAATGATGTGTACGGTTGGTTCACATAGATGGTCGTTCGACCTAGCAAAGGATAAGAGGATCCTTATGCATTGCATCTTGGCATTTGATTGAGCTGTCAGGCATTTTCAGGGATGTGTCAGACTAGAATTTGATTCACTTCTCTAGGTTCTCTCTCATTAAATTGGAGTTTACATTAAGTGAACAAATTTCATGCATCCTGGCTCACATGATTACATAGTGAGTTTTCCAGAGATGGTAGACTTTGGCAGGATTATGGTTCAATTACTTGCAATTAAATCATACACATTATACATTGGGATGTTGTTGGACACCTAAAAGTGTCAAGATTGGTTATTGGGTATCCAAAAACCATTAGATACATGGTATCAATTGGTTAGTGTTCATCCCAAACCACAGATTCAGAGAGCACTTCAGTGATACACTGATAGTAGAGTGGTGATACTACATGTTCACCAATTAGCAGAAGACATCATATTCTTCGAGCTCAAATACTTGACAAAATGATCAAATTGTCAAGCAATCAGGGAATGTTTAGTGATTGCAGTTGTTCAACTCCATATCTCTTCTCTTTTCTAGTTCATTTCAGATGAACCATTCAACATCTACATTGGCAGTTTTTCAGGCAGTTCTTCATTGAATCTCAACTCAGGAGTTTTAGTATGAAGACTTGGAAGTGATACCAGTTTATGCTTTATTGTTGGTATTATTGATCGAACTTTTGATTGAGGGGGGATTGTTATCCTTTGGCTTACCTTAACCAATCACTAAGTCTAAATTGTCACCTATATTTATATTATTCATTTAGGAAATTAGTAATATATCCTTAAGTGATGACTAATGAGTTAGTTAAGATTGCCTAGCCTAGTAATCATGCATGATTTTAGGATCTAGATCAAATCTCTCTATGATGTGGCATCACCCATTGTACTATAAATATGTAACATTGGTGTGAATACTTGGAGTTTTGGCTAGTGATCCTTTTCCTCCATGTCGTTGTTATTGTTTATGTTTTATCAATTGGTATTAAAGCTTCTTTGTTTTATCGGGATGAGATTGAGAAAGATATTTCATATATCTTTCCCACCGATATCTTTGACACTCCCCAATCTCCAATACTCACTTAGGATACAATCTCTGAGGGGAATTTGGGGAACATATCTCAAACCATCAGTGTTGACATATCCACAAAAGAAAGTATTGTGGGAAACATACAACTAGGTGTCAATTGTTCAACTAAAGAGATTGAAACTTACACTGCCTTGTTTAAATAATTTCACGACATATTCTCCTAGAGCTACGAAGCAATGCTAGGGATCGATCCTTGAATTGTTGTGCATGAAATAAAAACTTACCCTGGATTCAAAACTGTGAGACAGAAACTTCCCCCGGTTCATCCCAAGAAAACTGCAGCAATCAAGGCAGAAGTAGAAAAGTTATTAAAGTCTGGTCTTATTTATCTCATACCTTTGACTGAATGGGTTTCCAACATCGTTTCGATCACCAAGAAACAAGGAACAATTCTTGTTTAATTCGATTATAGGGATCTAAATAATGCTTGTTCGAAGGAAAATTACCCTATGCCCTTTATTGACCAAATTATCGATAATTTCATTGGAAGTGTCATTTTATCTTTTATGGATGGATTTTCTAGATATAACCAGGTCGATATTTTACCTGTTGATCAACAAAAAACAACCTTCATCTTCCCATGGGGGATTTTATCCTATCGAAAATTTCCTTTTGGCCTTAAAAATGTTGGAGACATGTTTCAGCGGGCTATGTCATATGTGTTCCATGACATCAAACATATCGTTGAACCCTATCTCGATGACTTGTCATCTCACTCGGCTCATCGACAAGGTCATATTGGTCATCTAAGGGAAATATTTCTTAGATGTAGGTTTTACAAGATACATTTGAACCCCCATAAATGCATTTTTCGTTGTTGAATCATGGAGAATCCTTAGATTTGTAGTATCCAAAGATGGGATTAGGGTGGATCCCTTAAAATTCAAAGCCATTCTTTCTCTACCCCCTCCCAACAATCTTACCCAACTGCAAAGTTTGAAAGGGAAGGATAACTTTCTCTGTCATTTTATATGAAATTATGCTGAAATTACTAAGGGATTCATGAGTTGGCTCCATAAAGATGCCCCTTTCATCTGGGACGCCACTGATCAATGCTCATTTGATGATCTGAAGCATGATTTAATGAATACACCACTTTTGCATCCACCCAACTATGCGAAAGATTACATCCTTTATTTTTTTTTTGTTTACTTCCACTATTTCTATGGTGTTATTACAAGAGGATGATGATGATGCTGAACATGTGATCTACTATTTAAGTAAGAGGCTTTCAGGTCCTGAAATCCATTATTCACATGTTGAAAAATTGTCTTTGGCAGTAGTTATTGTCGTCCAAAGGTTTCACAACTATATTTTTCTTTGCACTACCATGGTCATTGCGAACTAGAACTCCATGTACCACATATTGACTCATAAAGTACTTGGGGGAAAATATTCGAAATGGATCTTCATTCTCCAAGAATTAGATCTTGAGTTTTACAAATCCAAAGTTAAGAAATCGTTGGTTTTTGCGGAATTAATTTACTATCTTCCCCATACTGATGTGAAAATTGAGCCCCATGATTCCCTAATCAATGAATCAATGTTCCTCATTAGTACGTTTGATATGAGGTATGGAGACATTCTTCTCTATCTCTAGACCCAACACTTCCAACCAAGAATTCCACGTGATGAACGACGTCGCATTAGACACCATTCAAAGCACTACCTTATCATTGGTCACACTTTGTACTGTCGAGGTATTGGCACTATTCTCCGACGTTGCTTAACCCATGAAGAGATTGAACAAGTTTTAAATGACTATCACCTTGGAGCTTGTGGCAGTCATCTTTTTGAGATGGCTACAACCCAAAAAATCTTACGTGTCGGTTATTTTTGGCCTTCCATATTCAAAGACTGCATTGAGGTCGTTAAAAAATTCCCACCCTGAAAAATCTTTAAGAAGAAAGCACATAGCCACCCAGCTCCACTTCACCCCATTGTCTCCATCAGCCCCTTTGCAAAATGGGGTATCGATTTCATGTAATGTAAGCCTATATCAGTCAGGGGGCACAGTTATATTATCATCGTCGTCGATTATTTCACTAAATGGGGTGAGGCTATGCCTACATTTCTTAATGATGCCTGAAACGCAACACGTTTTTTGTTCAATCACATTATTTCTCACTTCAGAGTCCCACAAGCTATTGTAACCGATTATGGATCCCATTTCCATAACCATATGATGGGTGAATTGTGCACCAAGATATGTTTTCTCCATGAAAATTCATCCCTTTACTATCCTCAGGAAAATGGACAAGTTGAAGCCATCAACAAATTCCAGAAGACCATGCTTCAAGGCATCGTGGGGGTGAAAAAAACCTCTTGACATTTGCATCTTTTCTCTGCACACTGGGATTATTAGACTTCAGTTAAAACCACCATTGGATTTACACCCTTTGGGTTTGTATATAGGTTTGAAGAAGTGTTACCAATTGAATACGAGATTCCATCTTTGAAACTCATCGTAGAATTCCTACCCCATACTTTTGTTGAAGAAGAACGTTTTTTATATCTAACGAAGTTGGATGAAACCCATCACAATGCTTCTCTCATCAACAAGACATATAAAAAACACATCAAGACTCAATACGATAATTTTTTCCAATATTGTTATAGGATTAATCAGTAAATGCGGACAAAAACATATCTCCCTAGATCCCACTGGAAACTAGAACAAAACAGAGAAGAATATAAGACTTTCCCTAAGCTCTAATTATTGAGTTTACTATCTAACAAGAGATAGACAACATACTTTTTAAATGTCATTTCCTCTTGCCATTTCCATCCTCTCTCCATTCCAATGCTCTTGTAATATTGAACCTGCAAGGGAACACAAGCCAAGCAAAGTGAAAGCAACACAATATACTCAACAAGAACCTATGTATGTGATCAAGGAATCATACAATAAAACAAGACTAGTTTTATGGGAAATAAACATATCTCTGTATCATATTAAATAGAAAGTGGAGAATACAACCAAAGCCTTGATGTTGCAAGGTCCCCTTTCGATGTCCCTTTTCTCCAACACACACACCTTTGCTCCAAAATCTTGAATGAAGAATATCCACAATGACTTGAAGAACTAAAGCAAAGTTCTCAAGCATAATCTGAAGTAGAACTCTCCATACAATTCTTAGCCTATTCAACCTTAGCCTTTTCCATGAGATATCCCTCTTTATATAGTGTGAAAAATATATGGGTGAGGATATTAGGATGATCCCACCAAATCAGAGAAGCGAGTAAGATCCAAACCGATCGGACGCCACCTCACCTTCTAGAAGATTCCCTTCTAGAACATTCGTGAAATTTGAATTTTCCCAATCTTAAAGCATTGTCACACCCTACACACTTAGCAGCATGTGACAACATCACATCCTACGTATGGTTCATAATGCGATGATTAGGCATCATTGCACCCTATGAATAGAGCAGGGTGTGATGACCTTCCTTCATATGGTTTTCTGGCAGAGGAAATCAAATCACTTTTCTCCTGGAGAAAGTCTCTTTTAATATTTTTAGGGAACATGAACACATCTTGTCAGGTGATCACTGATGTGACCAAAATAATTTGTAATAGAATTCCCCCCAAAGTATGAAGCTGGAACTCGTGACAACCAAAATACTTTGTAGAATGTGTGTGTAGAAAACAAGGAGCGCACCAATCGGGAACCTGCAAACAATCAAATATATGCATAATATCATACCATGTCTCAGGTAGGTATTCCCATACTCAGACTACAAGTGACTCTAATCATAAGTTTCAAGTGAGTCATGGCCACTAAACATACACTATGGATCCATGTCATCATGATTCAACATAGCCACCAAGAATACATTGTGGATATATGCTCTAAAAGAACTCAAATTCGGACATAGCCACGAGAAATAAAAAGTGGATCTATGTGTCAATACAAATCATGAATACTATGTCACAACCTGGATCAAAATGATAAGATCCAGGGTTTTCATTTCCATCGTCTATAAGCATGAATCTAACCATGTGATTACAGATGTTGAAGTCAAACATGGTAGAAACCACTTGATTACCGGTCATTAATGAAAACCGTTAACAAGTGAGAGGGAAATCACCATTGATGTCAATGACTCCCAAGGTACCCTAGTACAATCCAACAAATGTGAATAAATGAGTTGAAGTCGAACACTCGATGGAATCTTCCAATCAGGGGTCAATGATGTGAATCCACTATTGAAAGCGAAGAAACCTACCATTGAGGCATGTAGGCTCTAAGGTATTAAATGATTTCTAGGTCTTGTTCCTAGATAATGAGTTGAAGTCGACAGGAAAAGACTCGTCAGAGGAGGGCCTTGATGTATCCCCCGTCAATGACACAAAATAAGTAATAGATTTGATGTAGATCAAAGTATGAAGTGATTCGAAATAGACATAGGGAAGGCCAACATTGTAGGAATTTATAACTACAGATGGCCGACTCGATAGAATGCTTGTTTAGGTTGGAATTCTCTTGAACACATGAATGACATGACAATGGTCTTGGCAGCATTGAATCAAGGAAGACCCAACATATGAACTCATGGATGGTCAAATGAGAGACAAATGGATTTCCCAACCTAGATACCATGATGAAGGGGGGTGTCATGTTCAAGAGAAACTATTACTGCCACTAATACAAATATAGAGACACATTTCTTTCCCAATTTTCCCCTACCATTTCTGTCGAGTACCTCTTTATTTTTACGCAAGCTTGAGGAGGATAACATATTCTTGTTGATGTAATCTCATCTTTTGGATGATTCCCTCAGAGTATATTTAACGAACCCTAAGGAGTGGTTCAGTCCCATATGGGTCTTTTGATGTTTGTTTAATGAGTCCAAAGAGAGAAAACTCAGGGGTTTTTCATTTTTAGAGAGTCTGAAAAACACTTAAAGAGAACTCCATAAGGTCCTTTTTCATAAATTAATCTGATGAGACTGAAAAAGTGATAATCTACTGCTCATTAGATGTTTTCTTCAAATACTTTTACGAGAATGAAAAGAACAAGATCACTCGACAATATTTTCAATTTTAAAGAACGTGAAAAGAGCTTAAAGAATACTCTATAGGTTTCGTTTTTCGTGTCACCAACATGAGTTCAAAAAAATGATAAAAGACTACTCGATTACATTCTCATGGTTTCACGAGCATGAGAAATAACTAAGACTCGCTCAGAGTTTTTCCTGAAAAACCCAAAAAGGATTTGTACATGTGACAAATGTATAAAAACAAACCAAAAAGCAGACCTTTGTTCCAACGTCTCACTTCTAGACTTTTCAATCTGCAAAAATTAATCACTTGTAAAGTTGTTAGGACTTTAGTGTTTGGATGAAGCATAAAAAATAATATAATATGAAAAGTAATAATAAAATAGGTAAAAAATCACATTTCACTATTTCATTTGTAACTTCACCCAAACATTGCTCCAAACCCTCTTTTTACCTGGATTTTCAACTGCGGATTGCGGAGTGCACGACTGATCATTTCACGAATCATCTCCGTAGAAAAGGTAACCTTCATCTCCTATATATTTTCATGGATTAAAAATTAATTTTCATTGGTTGAAAGTGCTATTTTGGATTGATTTTTTGAGGTTACACATGCATTTCGGTTGTCGCAGGTGCCTTGTATCAGGACCTGTGACGATCTAGGATCGCTGCAGGCGGCCCTAGAGCCAGCCTGCGATGACGCGGCACTGTGCGAATGCACAGGCCTGCGACGACCACAACCCAAAATTTCAAAAGATGAACCCAACAAGGGAAAAACCCCCAGGAAATATTTAATGTATCTAATCTCATCTTATAGTTCCTTGGTAGGTTTTCCACGGTTAAGATGTTGGAATGGTGCAAGAGAAAGCACAAAGAAGAAGATTACTTCATCGAGAATGACCCAGGAACAGTTATGTCCCTCCGGTAGTGTGGGTTGCTGAATTTCTTCAAGATCCAGGGCATGAGGGCCCGACTGAGACTCCTTGAGTACTTAGTTCACATGTGGGATGTGAACGACCAAGAATTTCATGTGGGTGCCCACACACTCACCATAGATATCAAGGATATATATTTCCTAATAGGACTATCTCTCCATGTATCACGGGTGACACTTACAGGTAGTAGGTATGGTGGTGCGCCTATGAACCACTACATCAATGAACATTTTGTGCCAGGCACCTAGAAACATAGCGGCAAGGTCGCTATCAGGGATGTCCAAGAATTGCCTCTCCGGACTATCCTCTATACTATAACTCTCATGGCAAGGAGTGAAGCTCCCCTTATGGCTCTGCAGAGCTATTTTCAGTATGCATTGGAGTGTATCGAGCCCCGAGTCTTCAACTGGTGAGAAGCGGTTCTTAAAAGTATGAAGAAACAACTTACCAAGTGCAGAAGTGGTGGGTTGAAACAATTCGGATACAGGTCGATTTTGGTATCCTTCTTCCTAGAGAGGGTCCCATTCTTATGCTTATAGGTAGAGTGGGGTATACCTGCTCCACAGGATTCGAGGATGAAGAGGTGGGTAGACCTCATGGCCCGACATGCATCTGGTCACATTTTCAGGTACAAAGATGTCTTCTTCGACTGGCTGAGAACTCAAATGCTCATGGTCGATGATTATGCCTATGTCGGGATAGAATTTCATGGAGATTTGGACCTAGCTCTTCCCGAAGGTTCCTAGTGGGGGGACATAGGTAAGAAGGAAATTTTGTTTATATAATGCTTTTGTTATTTTTAATGATATAAAATGTTTTTTGTGTTATTTATCTGATGACTAATCTAGTGCTCTTTGATAATTCAGATGTGGGTCCTTACCGTCCTCCAGGTTCATCCCCCTATCCAGAGGGGAGGGGAGAGAGGTGTCGTAGTAGGACTAGCTGCTATCGACTTTGAGACCATAGAACAAAATCTGAAGGGACTCACAATGAATATCTCTGATGCCTCTATAGATGATATTCCTAGGCATTACCGATGCCATACAGTGGGCGTATCCGCATCCATCGGTCGACTTCTCCGTAAAGTATCACATGCAGTTGCGTGTTATAGAGAGCAACATCCTTGATGTCATTGCATATGAATCCATGTGCTTCACATTTTTGATATTTTGGTCTTCGGACAAAAACACTTTTTTGTAAACTTTTATCGTTATATAAATATAAGGCTTATACCGGCTTACTTGTTGTATGTAAAAAAGTGTGATTGGATTTTATAAATGTCTCAAATTTCTGTCTAACACATATTAGCCAATGGATCTGTTAATGTATTTAGACATCTAGGAATGTGTTGATATTCAATGTAATCAAAATGACGTTCCAAGAGGCGAATTCATAAATATACCCTTAACAAAGTAGGACTCCGGATGGAATAAACGTTACTCAACTGTAGGACTACTAACTGTGAATCAAGTCGTACAATAAGATGACAGATTCTAAGTGAAACATCGTCAGTTAACAATTTGATAACTGCATTGTATTCCGCAATATTGTTAGTTGAACGACCAAGGAAAACACCATGTAGGTTGATCAGTTCATCCGTAGGTGCATAGATTTCCCAAGCAGCAGGCACTAAGTTTTGAGTACTGCGACTAGTGCCATCATTGAAACCTATGTAGGGTAGCAAATACACCAACATATGGAAACCAAGCACAACGCAAGGTAAGTAGCTGAAGGGTGAAACCAAACAACGAAAAAGCACACAATGGTATGATACACTAAAAATACAAGCACTCATGCAAAAATGATTTAAGCATAGTACTTCTTCAAGTAAATCCCATTCTGGGTTCACTCAAAGGAATTCCATCATAATCCACTAACTCATAATCCCCTTTCTCCAACACTTGTTTGACAATGTAAGGACCCTTCCACATGGGATCGAATTTACTGACCCCTAGCAAATCTCGATCTTGCTCGTAAAGAAGAACTAGATTACCTTCAGAAAAAACATGTGGTTTGACATGCTTGTCATATTGAGATTTGACACGTTTTTTCTAAGTTTGAATAACTAAGGCGACATCACGACGGGTTTCGTCTAATTGCATCAGATACAAAAGACGTTCTTCTTCAACAGAGGTGTTAGGGAGAAGTTCGACGGCTAGTTTCAAAGATGGTATTTCACATTCAATCGACAAAATTGCTTTGATATTGTTGGCACAGGGGCAGACCCAGGGTTCAACACTTCGACAACAGACCAACAAAACCCTAAATACCGACCCTTTTGGAAACACCTGCAAAGAATATGAAGTCTCACCTGAGGTAGAGGCAGGGGGGGTTGCAGGACTCAAGTGTCTACAACCTATCCGGGATATAGATATGTGATTACAACACTTAACAGAGCACTTAGAAATTCACATTCAATAGTCTTGTAACCCTTATTAACATTCCAGATAAAAACCCTAATTATAGAACAACACAGTATTAATCAATATCTAAGCACATCTAACCACTCAGCACATAGCATTAAAGAAGATCTAACATTCATTCACATCATTAAGCACTAGGATACTATATCAAATGCATTTAACATTCATTCACATCATTAAGCACTAGGATACTATATCAGATGCATTTAACATAAAGAGTACAACACTAAGCATAAATCACATCATATCAACCACATTGCACAAAGAAACCATAACAGAGGATATACGTGGTTCACACCCAGCGTGGGGCTACGTCCACCAACTCTTCTCTTCTTTTATTAGCTTCTTCCAATACTCTTACATGCACAGAGCCACAAATCCAACTTTGCATTAGATCCTCATTCCCTGAGTTAGGTCCAAGCACAGAGCCTTACACAGTCTATGCACAAAACACTTACAAACGCTTACACTTAGCTCTACAAGCCTCAACATACAGTTTGCACAAATCTTTCACATCTATTCGCACTTAGCAAAATCCCTTACCTATCTTCCACAAAGCCAACTTATATCTCTTCATACATCACCTAGCTACTTATTTATACATTACAAAAGGGGCCTAAGAATGGGTAAACCCATGGGATGAAATCCCATACCCGTTACATAAACCCTAAACCCAAAAATCCCGTAAAAAGGGGTGAGATCCCGCGATCTCCGCTTCACCTGGCCACTCCATCTTCGACCAGCTTGTTGAAGTCCCAAAAATGGTCCAACATGACCAAGGTTCTCCAAAACTTGGTTGAGGGCCAACAGGCCCCCAACACTCACCTGTGACTCGTCCCGAGTCACTCTGATCTGGGAAATTCTACTTCGAAGGCCTCAATCTTGGCTCGAGATGCCTCAGCCATAGCCTCTTGCTTGGTGAACTCCTGAATGAATTGCTCGGTGACAGGCCCTTCCAAGCATTGTTCTACTGTGGTGACCACCTGTTCTAGCTATGCACCTTGTCCCTCGATCTCTTCGAAAAGGGTGCAGGATTCATCCTGTACCAGCTGGAGTCTCTAGGTCACTTCCATGACTTTACTTTGGATGGCATGGACTTTCTGTTGAACTGCACGCTGTTCCTGTGACCTTTTCATCTTCTTGACTGCTGAAAGAAGCTTCAACTGTGCTTGCACTATCGATTCTTGTTGCCTTGCCTCCTGGATTTATGCTTCTAATTTTATTAGTTATGAATCCTCTACAAGGCACTCATAGCTCTGCGCACTTCGGGCACTCAATTGCTTACATTATAAGGCCAATTCCTTGATTCTTTCTACTGCGCTCCTAGAAGCTTCTTCCTTTTGATCTCGCACTTTTTGTGGAGTGCTCAACACTGCTTGCAGTTCCAGCTCTGCTACTCTTTCTTGGAGCTGTTGAATGGCTTCAACAAGCTTCCCCACCTGGCTCTTAGCTATCTCTTCCATCGGTGCCAATCCTAGCACATAGTGAAGTGCTCGAGTGACTGCTTCTCTAACTCCAATTTGCTCCGCAAGCAGCTGTTATTTTTCTTTCTGTAGCTGCCCTCTGTCCTCTACAAACTTCGCCCTAAGGTCGTCTTTCTCTTGCTTCACAACCAGAATTTTCTCAAGGGCTTCCTCCTTTACTTTCTTCATGGCCTCTATGGCTTGTTCTTTTTTCTCTTGTACTCTATGAAGGCAAGCCTCTGTCGCATCTGCTAATCTGTGTAGTTGGGCAGGCTCATATCCTACTTCTATATGCCCTGATGACAACAACACATTAGACATTGTGCGGCTCGAATAGAGAGCCTGTTGTACCCCTTTGAGATCTGCCTCGATCCTATCATACATTGTATCATGTTTGGCTTCATTTTGCTACAAAATGTCCTCTGAGGTATCTGATACAATGATGATGATGAGGTCAATATCATCCACCGTGAGCACAGTCTGTAACTGGGGCTTATTGGCTTTTGAATTCTTCCACGCTGAAGTTTTCTTCGAGGAAACCTTTCTTTTCTTTGATGTCTCAGCCTTTGTAAGGGGATCTTTCGATGGTGTCACTTCACCCTATTCCTACTTATCTTCTTCCCCTTATTGGTTTACTTTTTCACATTCTCCTCCTTCAGGTGACTCAGATGCAGTTTCCTCTGATGTGTTGTTTATATCCTGCACCTCTTCCTTCTTTTTCTTCTTCCTGGTGTTTCTCGGTCCATCATATTCTTCTTGGGTGACTACAAGGCTTTCAATGATATCGAGGTTGGAGAGCTCTACATCTTCGACTGGTACAAGGAATTATGCAGGCCATTCCTTGGTGATCTCTTCTAGGTATTCCCTGGTCAACTTATAGTATGATTGTATCTCCTCCTTGCTTTCATCCCTACGCACAGTTATATATATAAAGTGTTGGTCTACACGAAACTTCATGAATGGCCTAAACCGATGGAGTGTATTCAGAGTCATTTGAGGGAATGACTTAATGGCTTGCATGAGTTGTAGATAGTACGTATGGAAGACAACATTCGACTACCACTGCTTCTCCATGTCGCTCAAATACCACAAGGTGGTGAACCTCACGGCCAGTGGTTTGGACAACTCGACTTCCAGGAAGGTTGCTCCCTCCAGCATCTCCCAAGCGACAAAGGAAATGAGGATTAGCAACCAGCTGAAGTGAAACTTGTATCCCTGGTTCTATGCTTCACGAAAATCTTTCTCCAACTGGTTGACGAGGTAGATCACCCAGTTCATTTGCATCCCTTCACCGCATTTTCCTGCGAAGTTGAGTATGAACCCCCTTACCTGCGTTGGTCTATTCTTCCTGATGAGCTTGCCTGCTATTAGTTGACAAGCTAGGCATACTGCGCCATTTTGGATGGAGGCTACCTTGTAGCCCCGCTTCCCCTTTTCTACATCGTTGTAGGTTTCCTTTATTCGTTGCACTAGGGCACGATATGAAACCTTCCCTGGGTAAAAATCCCGAGGGTCCGGTCCCTGCATACTCAATACAGTGATTGTGTGGATCAACATCAAATCCACAATGATGCGCCTATCCAACCATAGGTAACTGCCATGGTAGCACGACATGAGCACTTTAATGCACGCGTTAACCTCCTGATGTCTACCAAAGTGTGGTATCTTCATCACATTAAGGATCCTTGATCTCACGATGTCCATGGTCCACGACTGGGGGACTATCTTCGGCTTCTTCCCCATTTTCTTTGTCAAGTACTTATGTGGTGCGAGCATTCCATAATTCTTGTAGTCTCCTATGTTGAAATCACTGATCTTGAGTGTTAGAATCTATTCCAATTGTGATACAACTGTGTCTATCCCCTTCGGGAGGCATGCAGTGATCATTTTATAGTAGAAGTCTCTCAGAACGCCATCACAACTAACCACACCAGCCATAGGCGGGATGTAGTTGGGCAGGACCGACAGGATGAGCTTCCCATTTGCCAAGTCGTCACAATGATTGCTCTATTTCTCTGTCACAGTTCGAGAGGGCCCAAATCGACGTGTAGTTGATGGGGATGCTTGCAATCCTCTTGTCAATGAATCCTGTGCACCTGCGGACATGACCTTTTCATCCATAAGGTCTATTAGGATCTCCTCCACAGACTTCTCTACTGTGCTAAAGTTGTCTGACATGCACGCTTGAGATTAGGTATCTCGGGTAGGAGGACAAACACTCAAGGTAGCAGAACGGCTGGTGAGGTATCTCTAAGCACTGTAAGATAGAAATCAGTTCTCTGTGGTCTCGGATAATCAAAATTTTCAAAAGTGTCCCCGGTGAGACATTCAACGGGTTAAATAGACAATGTCGTAACAGACTCCTCCAACGGGCAGGATTGCCTCAATCAATACAATTCCATCTGTTATGGCGTAGTCCCAATAGTCAAATGGTGATATTTTCGGAAATAACACCGTTTCTAACCGTTCTTGAGCGTCATTCTAATGGTCAGGATGCCTCCAATGGTCATATAGCTTCACCATGGCGAAGTCCCAGTCTGCGTTGTTTTGTTGTTCCGATGAAGTTCAAGTTCTGCAATCCTTCCTTCTGCAAAGTCCTCTCTGGAACCTCCTGGAACTTTTCTAGCTTTTCTTTCTTCTTCTTGAGCTTTCTTGCTTTCTTTCCTGCGATATGAGTCTCTGGATTCCTCTTTCCATTTTTATTCTTATCTTTTCTTAGCATAGTAACTTCGCATGGCTGAGGGTCTTTCATAGGGTTTGAAGGTAATACTTCTTCTCTTACTGTTTCTGGAGTAGGTGCTCTACTCTCCTGCATGGATAGGTTCTTTAAGCCTTTTTGCATTCTTTCAACTTCAATAACTAGGTTTTTGGCCCTCATTTGCTTCGACTTGTCCTCTTGTTCTCCTATTAGTCATTCTATTTTCTTGGCTACAAATTCCCTTTATTCTTTCTTTTTCTATTCTATGGCTTCCTCTTCTTATTTCCCTTAGATCTGATCCTTCTCAATCCAAGTCCTTCCTAACAAAAGTGCAAAAGGTGCAGTGTTCTCAACAAATTTAATGACCTCAAATTCTTCTTCTGTTGATGTTCCATGGGCTATCATAGGTACATGAGTAAGTCTTCCACATAGGGTTATCAACTTTCCTTTAAACAAGCCTATCCCTCCTAATGAAGGAATCATAACAGGATTTCCCAAAATTTCCCAAGTACTTTCTGTCATAATGTTCACCTGTGTTTCTTCATCCAGTACACAGTCTATGTCGAAGTCTCCTATTCTTGTTTCTATACACTCCTTTTCTTTCAACATTTCTAGCAAACTGATGTCTCTGTGATCATTCAATGTTTCTTTCATCTGTAATAATATAATCTCTTATTCTTTTTGGTTTCCTGACATATCCTCAGTCTCTTGACCTTCTTCATGGTTTTCTTGTCTCATGTTCATCTTCTCAATTTTAGCAATCATTCTAGGGAAATCCAAAACTTCATGACCAATAGCTTTGCAAAAAAGACAAGTAGGACCTCTACCAGGGCATGCCTTAGCAAGATGTCCCGATCTTCTACAATTATAACACAATGTCAATCCTCTCTTTCTCTTAAACAATCCCCACCCTTTTCTGTACTGTGCGTTGGGATCGCAGTGATGGACCTACAAAAAATTGTTTCTATGATCCTACATCCACTTGTTAGTCCAAAAATTAATTCTATGCATAGGAATAACATATATTTCACTATTCCCTGCAAGGGTGTAGACAGATTGGCAAATGCCGTGTAAATGGAAGGAAATATGTAAAAAGAGATCTCAAGTTTGATTCTCACCCCGATTTATCCGAAGGTGTTCTTGCGGGCGGTGCGATTCTCCCTAGGGGTTATAAGACAGTCGACATGATTCGACCTCATGTCACATGAGTACGATACTGTTGTTGTTACCAATTCCCCTAGTGTTGGTTATTTATTTCCCTTCTCGGGTTATATGAGTTATTGACCTAGGGTTCATGTCATTTGGGGTTCCAACAAAGCCTCTAAAACTATTGACCCTCTTGGTAAACTAAAAGGAAACACAACACCCGGAAGGCACTACGCAGTCTCACCCGAGATAGCTTTAAATGGGTGATTATAAGACTCAGGCATTTACAGTCTAGGATAGAGTAGGGGATAAAGGGTTACTTGAGTAGCTCTGTACCGCGAGCTGTTACTATAATCTACTTATTCCTTGAAATCACATGCACATAATTCAAAGTATAAACAGATTATAACCATGCATTTATTTATTCATCACTCTTAATTGTTACTTGTTGAAAGACAGTAAATATATGAAAACATTCAACACAATACACAAACATTACCGTGGTTCACCCCCTCCTGGGCTATGTCCACAAAGATTTGGCTCTTGGCTCTTTTATTATGGTAGTTCTACAATTCCTGCATTGCGCGTTTACAATCCTCCATAGAACTGGGTAAGATCTATATGAGGCGAACTAGATTGCACTAGGCTCCACAGCCTGTGGTCTAATCCTCAAATCCACCTCCCCTTGTATCTCCTTTTCTCAACAGCTTACATAATTGGGTCATACATTACATATCACTTTACACACATAATCAAAACAACAATAACAATCATAATAAATTCCAACCCTATATGATACTTTCATATCTATATTTATACATTTCGGGATCTTTAGCCATTTTCAGAATATTACCAAAACCCTAACCCTTCTTATGCTAGGTCTTTCTCCCATGCATGTTTTGTTCTTCCTCCAGTTGTCGCTTTCCTTTGTGCACGCTTTCTTGCATGTGCACGTGTTGATCTTTTGCCAATTGTTACTTCAATTTTTTGCACGCTTTCTTTCCCATGATCGTTCTTCTTTCCACTTTGGCTTGGTGCCAACAGGACCCCAACACTGACATGTGACTCGAACCGAGTCACCTAATTGGTCTGTGATTCCTTGACCTCCCTGGTGATCGTCTGGAATTTTTCCTGCAACTCTGTTGCTTTTGTCAATGCCTGCGTGGTTTTCTCCTTGATGGTGTCAACTGCTTGCGTTGCCACTTCCTCACTCATTAGTCCTGCACATTCTAGCTGAGTCTGTACTGTCCTTGTTCTGGATTCTTCTACCTATGCAAGTACTTCTGCTACCCGTTCCTGCAATAGTTCTATTTGAGCCTGATGCTCCTGTTTCTATGTTTGCGAAGTGATAATCTCTGCCTACATCTTCTTCAGCTCTTGCGTTCCCTTGACCTGTTCTAGAATTGGTATGGTCTTCTGTCACTGCTTGAGCTCCTGGATCATTGTATTGATCCTTTCCTCCTCCCTGTCCCATTGTTGGACCTGTGGATCCTCTTCCAGCTTTGTCCAAAGTTGCACTGCTTTATCCAACAAGTTGGTTTCCATGCTAACCTGTTTTTCTAGTTCCTGCAGTTGCATTGTTGCTTCTTGCTTCCTTTGCTCCTTCACTGCTGGTGGAGTCATCGGTCTAATCTATTGGCGGAGAGTCTCGATCTCCTTTTGATATCGATCAATTGCCTGCACAATGTGGTCGATCTTTTCTGCAGCTGAGAGTTCGTTTCCTTGCGCAATGGTTGGAAGTTTCCCAAAAATTGCTTCCACTGTGCGTTCCAACTCATTTTTGCACTCCTTATCCTCCTGAGTTTCAAATTTGGCCTGCATGCAAACTGTTTCCAGTGCTTCCCACTTCTTTGTTGCTTGTTGTAGTTGGACTAAGTTCTTATGTTCTCAAGAATCCATCTTGTGGTCGACGCTAACCTGTAATTGGTATAATGCCTTTGATGGCATCCATCTTAAGACCAATTGGATCTGATCCAAATCCTTCAGTGGTGTCTGTCCCAAAATTTCATTCATTCACAGCATGCTAGGGTTTATGTAGACCATTGAATGTGGCTTCGAAAGAACTGGATCATGTTCTTCTACCTCCATCCTTTCTGTGGTCCGTGTGCTCGATGGATCTATGCCTCTACTGCTACTCGTGATCTAGGCTTCCTCGGATTTCTTAAGGAATTGTCCCATTTTTGTCAGTTCCTTTTGTAGTTTATCCATGTGGTGCATGGCATGATCGAATTCCTCTGCGAGGAAATCCTAGACCATTCTGGCAATCATCTCACCATCATCCTCCGTGATTGTGTATTCTAGTGGTGGTCATTGTGCCTTTGATTTCTTATGCGCACCTACTTTCTGTATTGTTGGTATCTTAGTTCCGCCTGGTTCCTGTGTGATGGGGTTCGATGCAGTTTGCTATGATCCCTCAGCCGGTTTTTGTTGTCCATGGGTCGACTGAGAGGTTTTTGTCCTCCCATTCTAGGTCCCTGGCTGCTCTGAGCCGCCCTCTGCCCTGAGTCATCTTGATTTGGCTCGTTCTTGGTTTCTTAGGTATTGGGATTTTTGGAGGTTGTGTTTCCACCTGCGAAGCCCCTCCCTTAACTGTTTGTGCCGGTACTTCCCTGGGTATTGTTGGAATCCTCCATTCATCAGGCCATTCTTTGATGATCATGTCGATATCACCCTCGGGGATGCAGTAGCACATCTGTAGTCATTGTTTATGCGGGTCCTGCCTTGGTTGTATCCACATGGCTTGTCGCCTCACCTAGAAATTGGTGATATCCCTGTATCGTGCGACAACCTCTGGTGTTATTCTCCATGCTTAGCTGATGGCTTCCTACATCGCCTATAGGTAAGCTTCAAAGACGATTCCATTTTCCTTCTTATGCTTGGCTAGCGATGTAGCTTTCAGGATGCGATATCTTGCTTCTCTTGGATGTGGTGTGGTGCAAAAGGTGACATGTTCTAGTTCTCGCCATCCCATGAAAGCTATGAGAGTGATTAGCCATGAGTAATGAAATTCCATACCTGCATCTTGCACATCTTTGTAGTCTACTTGGAACAAGTTTGACATATATGGCACCCAGCTCATGAAGGTGCCTTCTACGCACTAAGCTGCAATAGCGATGACTTCTGCCGGTACTTCATCTTTGTGACATTTTCTTAGTAGTTTGCAGGCTAAGATCTTGGCACCCAATTGAGTGGTGACATTGTTAATTCGTTTGATTATAATGCCTCTTGCTCCCCTGTCGGTGCCATATTTCTTCTTCATCTCTTCTGCCAATGCTTTCTCATTAGACTTATCGTCCAGAATCAGCGCGGGATCCATACCCCTGGTGGGTAGTCTGGTTATCTGCACAATACATTCAATAGTGATGGGGACGAGTTTTTCCAGCCATACATCCCCTCCATGTGCAACTGCCAATAGTTTCTTAATGCATGCCGTCGCATATTGACCTCTGCCAAAGTGTGGTATCTTTAGCAATCCTAGAATGCCTGATCTGTCCAGTCCAGTTGCCCACTAGTGTGGCTGAGTGATGGTTCCTCCAAGAGGGTTCACGACTATTGTCTGCATAAAGAATTGTGGTGCAAGCTCTGGATATTTGGTTTCATATGCTACATCATGGTCGGAATACTTGAGTTTCCTGACGTGATCCAATAGCTGCGAGTCCACCTGTATGCCCTCTGGTATGCGAGGTAGCATGATCTCTGCAGTCGGTTTCTTTCGAGGTGAGCTCAGTATCTATACCCTTTCCTCTTGCTGTGTTGGCTGGATCAAAGTTCCAACAGCTTCTGGCTGCTTCTTTTCCATCCATTCTGCCCAAGTCGTGCCCATTGCACCAGTCAGCTTGGCTAAAAAAGAAAAATCTGGGATGGGTATTTGTGGAATGTCTAGTTGCACTTTTGTTTCCAGGTTTTGTGTGCTTCCATTAGCTCCTATGGCTACTTTAGTATGTTCCAGTGCTATTTCTTGGTGGGTTCCTACTGCTTCATTCTAAGTTGGCGTGTCCTCTTTCATGGATTCAGGTTGTAACTGGGGGATTTCTTCCATGATCGGTATAGATTCTACTGAGATGTCCTCTGGTGATGGGATTTCGTCAATATCAACGATCTCTGATGTTTGTTGCTCATTTTCTTCCCATGTTCCTCATGACCTAGTTTGAACCCTAGTTGGTCTGACTGTCTGGCTTGGTTCTGTGAGCTTCAGTGGTTCCATACTAGTGTCTGTCGGATGTTTGTTGAGTTTGAATGGCTTTGAGAATCTCTTTGATCTCATTCAATGTGTTCTAGCCACTACTTCTCTTTCTTTGTTCTCCTTTCACGAATAGACTAGTTGTTTATGTGCTTGTGTGTTGTATCGGCTTGCCATGAAGCTTGTTGAGGACGCTTATGTCCCTATGCGATGAATGCACCCTAAGTGTGGGTTCAATGCATCCACGATGGTTTCTTACTTTCCATTTCGCTTACTCTGTCGTCTCCAGTTGGTGCGTTTAGTGCGACATCCCATCAATCCTTGCCTTGCTTTAACTTTGCCTTGTGTTGTCCTATCAACCTCCTTTTGTCGGCTTTCCTTTTCCCACTTGTTTCCCTTTTCGATATGGCCATTATATTTTCCCTTGCTGGCATCGTATTTCGTATGCAGATTTTCCATCATGCTACACGCTATTTTTAGGCTGTTTTCTGTTTGTTTTTTGTTTTTTTTTTACTACGCTATGGGTGGTCGACTATCCTTGTACAACTTTAGCTGGCTCCCATTGATCATTCCTATGAGATATGTGCCTTCTAGGTCTCTTAACTATACATCTCCTCCATCCATGATATCTTTTACCTCGTATGGTCCTAGCCAATTCATCCTCAGCTTCCCTGGGTGCTTCAACGATTTACTGTCGTAGACAAATACTAGGTCTCCTTCCTTAAACATCTTCCTCTTGATGTGGCGGCCGTGCCAATCTTTGTCTCTTACTTTCTATACTTGTTGATGGAATCCTACCAATATTCAGTCTTCCTCCATCGACAGTAATTGATTCAGTCATTCCTGGACTGCACCTCGTTCTGTCATTTGTGTAATAGCTGCTACACGTAGGATAGGTATTAAAAATTCTAATGGCACTACTGCCTCTTGACCATAGACTAGATTGAATGGTGTGTGGCCTGTGAACTTATTGCAGGTGGTTCTATATGCCCATAATACTGTTGGTACCTTGAGGTCCCAATCGTCCCTGTTGACGTTACATATCTTCGTCAAGGCGTTCTCTATAATTTTGTTGAAGGCTTCTACCGTGCCATTTGCCTGTGGATGATACGATGTGATTTTTTGGTGATGAACTTTAAACTCTTCAAGCATCACGTGGATGGTGTTGTTGATGAAGTGTGTTCCTTGGTCACTCATCAAAATTCTTGGGCACCCAAATCTAGTAATTACCTGTTCAAATAGAAAGTGGGTAGCTGTCTCTATGCTACAATATTTTACTAGTGCGGCTTCCTCCCATCTTGTTAAGTATTTCATCGTGGTGGTAATATATCTCGCCCCTGTTCTCTTAGCTGGTGGGTGAATTGGTCCCACAAATTCTATTGCCCATTTTTCGAATGCCTGAAGTGTCACTTGCGGTCGTAATGGCATCTCGTCCCTTCTGTTGGTTCTGCCTACCCTTTGATAGACATCCCATTGCTAACAATACTCTTTTGAGTCTTTGTGGATCGTTTGCCACCATAATCATATGCATAGTACCTTATGCGTGGTATCTTTTCCTACATAATGTCGTCCTGCTATTCCCTCATGGGATTTGATAGAATTCTTGGTCATTCATGGTCTAGTACGTATCCTTGTAAGATGTTGTTTGTGCCCATATTGTATAAATGTCCTGTAATCAATTGATAGTCGGCTGCGTGGACTACCAGGTTCTTCTTCTACGCAGTGGTATATTCTTACGGTGCAGTACCTGTGCTCAGGTACTGGATGATCTCTGTGAAATGGTCATCAACAATCTGTACTGAGAATAGCTGTGCATTTGGAAAGTTGTCTTCTAGGTTCATTGGTTCCTCTTTGTTTGTGACCCTCGATAGGTGGCCAGGCCCTGCATTCAGTTTTCCTGGTTTGACTATTACCTCGAAGTCAAATTCTTGAAATAGTAGTAACCATCGACAGATTCTCCCCCCCAACACTATCTTGTTGACTAGGTATTTCAGAGCTGAGTGATCTGTAAACATCTTAAAGTGTTTTCCCAATAGGTAATGTTTGTATTTATGTATTGCATACACCATCCCTAGGCCTTCTCTTTCCGTCGTGTTATAATTATATTTTGAGTCTGATAGTTTTCTGCTTGTGAATGCTATCGGGTGATCCAAGTCTCATGCTATTGGTTGAGCTAAGATGGCTCCAAGTGCTATCGTTGATGTATCTACATGTACATGGAATGTCTTTTCCCAATCTGGAAATACCAGTATTGGCACAGTGACCATCTTTTCCTTCAGGGTATCCAGACCGTGTTGGCACTCGTCATTCTATTGATACTTGGTATCCTTCCTTAACAGTTTTTCCATTGGCGTTGTGATCTACATGTAGGATTTGATGAATTTACTGTAATATCCTATGTGTCCTAGCGTTTCTCTGAGTTAGCAGACTATTTTTGGTGCTGGCAGGTTAATAATCACTGTGATTTTGGTTGGATCCACTAGCAAACCCTATTTGCATACTATGTGTCCCAATAGTATCCCAAATAGTGTTCCAAATATGCATTTCTTGATATTCAATGATATCTGGCACTATCTGCATCGTTCTAACATTAGTCGTAAAACTTCCACATGGTTTTTCAATAGGCTATAAACTGTCCAATCATCCAGGTATACTTCGAGAAATTGGTGGATGAATTCCTTAAATGTTGCGATGACCACTCTGGAAAATATCGCAAGTGCATTCTTCAATCCGAATGGCATGACTGTATACTGATAAGATCCCCATTCTGTCGCGAATGTGGTCTTGTGTCTATCCTCATGTGCTATCTTAATCTGATGATATCCTGAGAATCCATCAGTGAATGAGTAGGCTTCATGGCCTCCTACGTTCTCGAGTACTTTGTTCGTGAACGGTGTGGGGAATGGGTCATGTAGGCATGCATTGTTCAACTTCCTCAAGTTGACACATATCTTGATCCCTCTTCCCTGTTTCTTGTCCTATACTACCATCAGGCTTATCCATTCTGATTATTCGACTGGTTTGATGATGTCGGCCTTGAGCATCCTGTCGATCTCGTCTTTAACTTTCTGTTTGTAGATGGTTTCAGTCTATATGGTCATTGTTTAATGGGTCTTGCATCATATTTGAGTGGTATTTTGATTTCTCCTAGTTCTTCGGCTATTCCTTTCATCTCTGTAAAGTTTGTAGGAAAAAGGTCGTTGTATTCGTGCAACAATTCTGTGATGCTTTCAAGTGTCTATTCATCCCAGTAGTCTCCAATGATGGCCATTTTGGGCTGCTCGACGGTCCCTATGTTAACCTTCTTTATCCTGATTGGCATAGAGATGACCTCTGATTCTAGGGGTGGTCCTTCCACAAATCTCTCGCCTTCGAGTTCTTTGATCTGAATATCATGCAGATCATCTTCATGCAGTGCTTCCTCCTATACGTGGTAGCATGACAAAAATTCCTTGACTGTCTGCTTATTTCGCTGTTGTACCTCTGTGATAACTTCCACTTCCGGTTCTATAATGAATATAACTTCTCTGATCCATTTCAAGGTCTCGTCTATGTTGGGGTTCTCATGCTCAAATGAGAAAGTGACTGTAAAGTTCTGTTGGAGTGTCGCCCATCTCTTAGTTCCTTTGCGCATTTCCTAGTCTGTATACCAATTCGCTGGTATGCCCTCTAAAGTATGAATGAAGTGATGAGACCATTCCTCTGGTAGCGTCATTTTTCACTGCATTTTACACACCTCTAAGTGTTCTGCTGGTGTGCCTAGTCCATCATATTTCTGTCGGTTGTTCCATATCGGTTCTGCGTTGAACCTTATGCGCAGTAATCATTTGCATTGGTAGCAATATGTGATAGTCTCTTTGTGCGTACCCCACCATCTTGCGAGTGTGGCCTTTAGTGCTAACTCCAGTGCTAACAATATCTGGTTTTCTAATACTTCATCTTCATATTGTGTCAAGAAAGTTTCCAAATCATTTAGCCCATGGAATCTAGGTGGTTCTCTGATTTCTGTGCCAATCCATCTTACTACGCAGTCTATTCTTGCACACCTTCTCGTGGATACTTCGTGTAGTCTTTGTTTCCAGTTTTCTAGCCCAATGTTTGAGTCTGTTGTGCATGAATTAATGCTTTTCCAACTGAGTACCCCATCTTCATTTGGGTTTATATAGTCTGCATCATGCACGGTTGTTATGTATAACTGGTCGCTCTCTTCTAAGTCCAAACAACTGGGTTCTACGAATCTCTCGCCTTCTGATGGGTCGAGTGGGGCTATGACACTGTAGTCCCCTGACTCAAATGTCATTTTTCTAGTTTTTAAGTTTATTATAGCCTGGTTGTCGAACACCCAATCCATTCCAAGTAGCACCAGGTAAGGTGTTGTGCTATCTACTATTTCGATGACGTCAAAGTCTGCCTTAGTGTGCACACCATCCAAATCTACCATCACTCCTTTCAGTCTGCCTATTGGTAGGACTCTATGTTGATTTGCTAGCTTTAATTGAACAGTTGAGTATCCCAGTGTAGGTTGTCCCATGCATTGCCATGTGGTTTTTAGTAGTACATTCACTTTGGATCCTAGATGTAGTATAATATCCCCCATATTGAAATCTCCAATGTTATCATTCAGTATAAATTCCCTACTTGTTCTTCTTGTTGTGTGTAGGTGGTTGACAGTTTTCAGTTTTGGCTTATGTTCCATCTCACTGCTACATTTTTCTAGGATGTTTTGCAATAGTTTAACAGATGAAGGGTCACTTAACATTTTGATGCATGATTGAAAAAAGTATTTGATAGTACTTACTTTTTCCTTGGGTTGTATTATGTTGGTATGGTCTAGTGATGGTGGCATGTCATATTCTGAGGCTTCCTTGCTCTACTGTGCAGTCGATGCTATGTCCTCCTTCTGGAACTCTTATCAGGCTTCTGTAAAGATCTCCTTCTCCTTATGCACGTCGAAACTGCTTCTTCGGGTCAGTGTTCTTCTTGACCCATTGATTCTACGCTGGGTCCTGTCGAACTGCGTCATTTCCTGTTTTCGTTCCTCCTCGAGTGACTATGTTGATGTTTCATCCATCATTCCTTGCTTCAGTTAAAATCCACTGAACATTCTGGTTATTTTGATTCCTTATCTTCTACATCTTTACAAGTAATGTCAGGCATTCCTCTGTATTGTGGTCCGATGCACGACAGTACATACAAGTCGCTGGTGGCAGTGGGCACTCCCATGCATAATGTCCTGGTTGCTAGCAATTGTGACATGTGTCGGTCTTCTACCCAGTTCGAAACCTCCTTTGGCTTGTCCTGCTCCTCTATAAGCTGCGTGATCACCTCGCGGTGCGTTGTACCGTGGTCATTGATTATACTGCATGGTATTGTACTGGGGTTGTTCCAGGTTGTACTGCAACTACGCGTTATTGTAAGGTTGTTGTGCAGTATTATACTATTGTTGTGCAGTGTTGTATGGGGATGGGGCTTGATTGAACTGTGGTGTTTCCTACCCAGTCATCATTTCTGCCTATACCTTGTATGCATCTTATTTCCCTCATTATCTCCATAGTTCTGCAATCTTTGTCGTCATGGCCGACTGACTTGCAAAAGGTGCAATATGAGTTCGTTGGGACTGTTTGGTATTTCTGCATCATCGTGCAATGCTAAGGGTCATGACCCAGTTTCTTGGATATTTCGCACCATAATCCTCCTTTTGGTAATGGGTTTGGCATTCCCGCTGCCATATACTGCGTGAACGTTGGGCATTCATTCTTATGGTGTCCTTCTATCCGACAGGTATTGCACCAAATGACTTCTCGTTTGTCCTTGTTTTTATTCTGGTTCAGTTGAAATGTTAATTTCTTCAGATCCTCCTTCAATTCTTCGATAGCCAGGTCCATCTGTTGGTACTAATTCTCTTCCAATTGCAAGGCTGCCTGCAGAGCCTCCCCCTGTGTCTAAAATTTTGTTGTCATAATGGATATTTTAGATGTGGGAGTAGTGAGTTGACAAACAGGTGTCGATGCTGCATATCGGTCATAATGTATTTTAGCTTCCCTTTTAATCGCTTGAATCTTTGATCAATCTCCCATACCGATTCTCCTGGTTTCTTTCTTATTTCAATCATCTTGTTCATGTACTGATCCTCCAATCTCAGCTTTTGGAACTCATTTATCAATAGTTTCTTAATTTCGTCCAGTGTTCTTGTCGTCCCGGGATCACTGTTCGTGTCTAGGCTCATGTACCCGTCTAGTTCGCGGTCTCTTAGCGTGATTGCTAGCTACACGAGTTTGGTGTTATCATCAGTGATATGCTTTGCTTCTCAGATATTTGCACAAATGAACAAATGATTCTCAGGGTCTTATGCTACTTCTCCTCAAAACTCTGGTAATCTGATAGTAGGATCGTGTCCTGCCATTCCAAATACTGAACTATTCCCGCCTTCGCGCAGTGTAGATACTTGGCTAAGGTTGTCGAAACTGGCTCCTTCAGTTGTTGCTCCTTGTGTATATGTGCTTCCTATTGTCGAACTTCCTCCGAACTTTGGTTGTCTAAACGGTGGTGTTCTCTTTGGTGTATTGGTCGTACATGGGTTTATGGGTTCCACACTGACATTGATATGAAAGGGATGGTTGCCTTCTCCTCCTATTCTTGGGCCTCTTGTTTTCCTCTCATATGTGATGCGTAGGATTTCCTCAATCTGCTCCATAGCCCAGAGATCTTCTACCTATTCCTCATCACTGGCCAAGCCCTCCCTCTCAACTACGACTCTCTTCTTGGTATTCACCTTATATTGGTAGGGTGCTCCGCTACTCGTCATCCCTGAGGATGCCAAGATCCACTTAAGCTAGTCGTCATCCATCAATATTAGGTCCAAGGGTTCCTCCTCCTTCTTGTATTTATCCTACCCTCTTTCCATTCCTCTTTTCTCTTTTAGTGCTTCCCCTTACCCCATGCACGCGGGGAAGTCTAGCTGTCTGATTCATTGTCATTACACCTTTGTTATACAGTAGTATCTTGATAGAAGTATACAGTGATCGAATGTAGCTTCCTTTGGGTCCTCATAGGAACTCTTGCTCGGCTACGCTGTATGACTTTGCTGTGTCTACTGCAAACTCTGTGATAAAGCTTGCCACAATACTGTCAAGCCAAAAGTCGACTACGCGTGTGAATTTGTTGTTCACCTGCGACAACTACTGGATCTGCACTGGAGTCTAATCTAGCTGTCGAATTTGGTTCGTCACATGGTTATCTGTTAACCTTAAGATCCACTCTTGTAGTAGATGTGGAAAATCACAGAAAAAGATTTCGTGTAAATTTGTAAATACGTATTTATCTAGGTATCTACATGGTGTGATTCTAGGGTTTCTATTGTCTTTGTGTGCAAACTCTAGCTCTTTAGTTCTCAACCAGCCCTCGATTTCTACTGTTGTGGGGTTCCAAGGTCTCCACATTCCTTTGTAACGGTTCATTTCTCTTTTCTTCCATTCCTTTGGTTCTTGTCCACTCTATCTCATCTACTCATTCCTCTCTTGTTCCTCTTAATATTTAAACGAAACCATTTGTTGGTTATTTATTTCCCTTCTTGGGTTATCTGAGTTATTGACCCAAGGTTCATGTCATTCGGGGTTCCAACAAAGCCTCTAAAACTATCGACTCTCTTGGTAAACTAGAAGGCAACACAGCACCCGGAAGGCACTGTGCAGTCTCACCCGAGATAGCTTTAAATGGGTGACTCTAAGACTCAGGCATTTATAGTCTAGGACAGAGTAGGGGATAAAGGGTTTCTTGAGTAGCTTTGTACCACGAGTTGTTACTATAACCTACTTATTCCTTGAAATCACATGCACATAATTCAAAGTATAAACATATTCTAACCATGCATTTATTTATTCATCACTCTTAACCGTTACTTGCTAAAAGACAATAAAGATATGCAAGCATTCAACACATTACGCAAATATTACCGTGGTTCACCCCCTCCTAGGCTACGTCCACAAAGATTTGGCTCTTGGCTCTTTTATTATGGTAGTTCTGCAATTCTTGCGCTGCATGTTTACAATCCTCCACAGAATTGGGTAAGATTTATATGAGGCGAACTAGATCACACCAGGCTCCATAGCCTACAGTCTAATCCTCAGATCCACCTCCCCTCATATCTCCTTTGCTCAACAGCTTATAGAATTGGGTCATACATTACATATCACTTTACACACATAATCAAAACAACAACAACAATCATAATAAATTCCAACCCTATATGATACTTTCACATATGTATTTATACATTTCAGGCTCTTCATCCATTTTCAGAATATTACCAAAACCCTAACCCTTCTTATGCTAGGTCTTTCTCCCATGTGCATGTTGTTCTTCCTCCAGTTGTCGTTTTCTTTTGTGCACACTTTCTGGCATGCATGTGTGCTGATATTTTGCCAGTTGTTACTTCAGTTTTCTACATGCTTTCTTTCCCATGATCGTTCTTCTTTTCACTTCAGCCTGGTGCCAACACCTAGTTACAATATATATATATATATATATCTTTCACTATTTCTATCAGGTCTATTCATATCACATCTTCTTTCTTCTAGCTGTGCCCTAGTTTTCAGACTAGAAAAAAATCTATCAAACATACTTAGATCCATACTTTTGAAGCAAAATTTTCCACTTATCTAACTTTTTCCAGAGCACAAAGCTTTAAGATCTTACCTCTTTTCTTCAAATCCGGTTCCCTTCTTGGCACAGAGCTTCAAAATTAAAGTAGAGAACTGCGCACTACAGCAATAGATCTACACACAAATCTTTCTCTTTTCTTCAGTTCCCAGCAATCACAGTTTCATGTCCTGGCAACGGAACCATTTATTCGCACAGGGGCAGACCCAAGGTTCAACGCTTCGATAGCACACCAAAAAAACCCTAATTACCGACCCTTTTGACAACACCCACGAAGAAAATGAAGTCTGACCTGAGGTAGAGGCAAGGGGGGTTTTATGACTCAAGTGTCTACAACCTAGCTGGGACACAGATCTGTGATTACAACACTTAACATAGCAATTAGTAGTTCACATTCATTAGTCTTGTAACCCTTATTCACATCACATATAAAAACCCTAATTACATAACAACACAGTATTAATCAATATCTAAGCACATCTAACCACTCAGCATATAGCATTAAAGCAGATCTAGCATTCATTCACATCATTAAGCACTAGGCTACAATATCAGATACATTTAACATAAAGAGTACAACACTAAGCATAAATCACATCATATCAACCACATTGCACAAAGCAACCATAACACAAGATATATGTGGTTCACCCCTAGTGTGGGGCTATGTCCACCAACTCTTCTCCTCTTTTATTAGCTTCTTCCAATCCTCTTACATGCATAGAGCCATAAAGCCAACTCCACATAGGACAGGAGATCTGCGCACACCTCGCTAGATCCTCCTTCCCCGAGCTAGGTACAAGCATAAATCCTTTACACAGTCTATGCACACAACACTTACAAACTCTTTCACTTAGCTCTACAAGCCTCAACATATAGTATGCACAAAGCTTTCACATCTATTTTCACTTAACAAAATCCCCTACCTATATTTCACAAAGCCAACTTAGATCTCTTCATACATCACCTAGCTACTTATTTATACATTACAAAAGGGGCATAAGAATGGTTAAAACCATGGGCTAACATCCCATACCCGTTACATAAACCCTAAACCAAAAAATCCCATAAAAAAGGGCGAGATCCCGCGATCTCCACTTCGCCTGGCCGCTTAGTCTTCGACCAGCCTGTCAAAGTCCCAAAAATGGTCCAACATGACCAAGGTTCTCCAAAACTTGGTCAAGGAACAACAGATACCATATACTAATTGGAAATGTGTGAAACCTATGGCAGACTTGACAGATGTTTGATAGGCCCACAATCCTAAGAACAACATTGTGTGCCAATTTGACTTATGAATTCCTACCATCTGTCGAAGCATAATAGTGAGAACTTTGTGAATTGCTTCAACCTAGCCATTAGCCTACGGATAATAGGGGGTTGAGTTTTCATGGCGAAGACCCAAATTCTCAGTGAGTTTAGACATCATGAAATTACAAAAATGACTACTGTGATCAGTAACGATGGCTTGAGGGACACCAAATCTAGTAATGACATGATTGAATATGAATAATGTTGTAGTTTTCTCAGTGTTATCAAATATAGGCATTGCCTCGGCCCATTTAGTGAAATAATCCATAGCTACAATAATGTATCCATGCCCCCCGACTGAGTGAGGGTAATATGTCATGAAGTCAATACCCCATTTCGTGAATGGACCAACGGAAACTACTGGGTGAAGTGGTGCAGGGTGAGATCGGATTTTATTATTATAAGTTTGACAAGCATGGAATTTTTGGACGACAGTGATGCAATCCTTAAACAGTGAAGGCCAAAAATAACTAGCTCATAAGAACTTTTGGGTAGTGGCATACCCAGACATATGACCCCCACATGCTCCAGAGTGACAGTCATTCAAATCTTTCTCAGCTTCATCATAGGTGAGACATTGTCGAAATATGGAATCAATACCATGGAGGTAAATGGTATCACCAAGGATAATGTATTGACGGTGTTAGCAACATTTCTTGTCTTCAATATCGGGATACACAGCTCTGCAGGTTGCCCGAGGAGCGCCCAAGCACAGCACATGAAAGATGTCCTTTGCAGACTTAAAATCAAGCAAGCAGGCAGTTCAGCTTTAGCGGATAGGTTTCAGCGACAGAGCAGAACAACAATTGATGGGTGATTTCAAATTGACCGAGTTGCATCAAGTATGGTGCTAAAGTTTTAAAGAGATCGACGGTCGAAATCCCTCGGGAGGCATTCACGAAGTTATGAGGGTTGTTGATCGCAAGTAGTTCAAGTGCAGTGTTGTTTCACGAGCTCGGGGTTTGTGAATTCGAAGGACGGGCCATATCCTCTTGATTTCACGGGATTCCAAGTTGCGAAAAGGTGTCCGGAGGGAGTCAACTTTTGTTGACCATCGCATCTCAGGACTTCGCGAGGGGAGAGCACCAGATTTCGATACCCCAGTATGCGAAGCCGCGAGTTGCAAGAGGCAGTAATGCTCGGGCTCTAGCCGACGGTTACATGCAGAGAGCGTCGACCAGAAGGGGGGGACCCAACCCGTATCACCATCTCGGTGATCGGAAGTTTAGAAAGGGGATTCAAAGGTCTTTGACCCACGAGCTCACGAAATGCGAAGGGGAAAAGAACTTTTAAAGTTGGGGCCCGCAGTATCAAAGGGGGTAATCCCGGCCGCCCATTTGAAGTGGACACCTGGCGCACGATTAAGCTTCCCGCCTTCTCGCCCATCGTGATTTCGAAGCTCAAAGAACAGTTCCATTATGTCCCGATACACGAAGTAGAGAGAGCATTCAGGACCTGGGACCCACTGCAGCATCGGATGAGGTTAGAACTATCGGATTTGAAGGACGCTTGGCATTAGATCGAGCCGCCTCGGCATATCGCTCATTGCAACTCCGAGGAGCAAGGAGCAGCCCGTACATACTCACGAGCGCCAAAAAGCGCCATGGGAATAGGCACGTGGTCACAGCTCATGGGCACTTGGAAAAGGAGGGAGCCGCGTAAAGAAGGCCGAAGCGTCGAATTCAGTTATAGAGGGGATCGTCACTTCAAGTGCCACCAGATCTGATCTCCATGTTGTTTCTTGTCTAGAGTAAATGACGATAGGAGCGGGTGGTTGAAACCTCCTTTCATTCATTAAGTGAGGGGATGGGGGGTCTGGCAAGCCGTCCGCCCAAAGAAGTCTTGTGTATCAATTTTCTCAAAAGCGCCATGCCGAAGTCTTCAACTCAACAGAGAAATCTGCACACGCCATTCTGGCCATTAATGTCTCAGCTACTCCCCCTACAGGAGCCATGCACAGTTAAGGAAACGTCTGGCGAAGGGCTTCCACCCGGAGATTGATTGAAAAGACGCAACACCTTGGAGGGAGAGCGCGCCTCTGTTGGCAAAATCTACCCAAGTATATGTATTCAATTTTTGGTATTTTGAAGGTATCGTTGGTAGAGCAGAGCTCCCGACTGTAATGTTTTAACTGCTATTCTAGTTCTCAGCTTATGTATTTGTATATGAGATTTCTTGTTTTATGACAGATAGTTCTCCTTACTCCATCTTATTTTCGTCCCATACTAAGAGAGTTCGCGATTGACTGAGTCGTGCGAATGGTTGCATTTCTGCTATGATAAATGATTTATCGTGGCATTATTGTATTCTCTGGTTTTCTATGTTTGAGTGCAAGACGATCTTGTGTTTAGATGCCTTCTTCTACAATCTGTTAGGAACCTGTTGTTTATAACAGACCTCTGCGCTCTTCTCATATAATTCTTCCGCTTGTTCACCCTTTACTACAACTCACTGTCTGAAGTTTACGCAAGACCTCACTTGCTCATGCATACCTGGCCTAGTTTCAGAGTTGGAATGATGTTGTTTTGAATTGGCTTCCATTCGGTCACCCATATATAAACTCCCGTGACATAAAACTGATGGGCGTCGGGCTCTGCTCCTGCAAGCAATCTAGGAGTGACTTCTGACGCTAACATTTTTGGCGCCGTTGCCGGGGACGAAATTGAAGATTTTCCCTGGGAAGAACGACATTGAGCCTCTGAATCTGAAGGTGCATCAGATTATCGAAGCCTTTCAAGATTGCTAATTTGCACCTGGCGACTCCATTGTGACAACTCCGCTGGGGAGAACCTGCTTTGTTAATTGTGGCTTTCAGAGGCAGGCATACGCAGTCTCATCCACAGCTGCCTCTAGCTACGCCTAAAGCAAATCCAGAGGCGGTGCTCAGAAAGGGAAAGGCCTCTGAAGGAGAAAGTTCCATCGCCGAACCAGGTAATCCATTATCCCCTTCTGTAGAAACTCCATCTTCTTCTCCTTAGCTTCCCGGCAGACCATTCTCTGAAATTTCCCGCTCCCTAAATTTCGGGAGTGTTCCTGCTGAGTTTTCCCCTCTTGATCTGGGATTGGAGGGAGAAATTCTTGTCACTCCCCTCTCCTTTGAAGCTATTTATCGACGAAGACACTTGACTGTATTGGATCTTCCCACTACTGTGCAAAGAAGAGCACCTGCCAGCTTGAGCCTGTTAGCCTCTTCCTTAAATCCCCTCTTGGTTCCCACTCCACTTCAGAACTCATTCCCAGTAGCCCCTTCGCGAACTCCTTCTCCTTCGAGTTCTCCTCCATATAATATCCCTATGGCTGGTGCTAATCCCCCTCTGAATAGAATGGATGCCATATTCGTGGCCAGATATGCCCCCTTAGTCCTACCTCATCCTATGAATCCTCTCCCTACTGGAGATTACTTGAAGTATATGCCCAAGTTTACCAGGGAAGGGGACATAACTGCAGAAGAGCACCTAACTGCTTTCTACAGTTATGCAGACAACCTGAACATTGAAAATGAAGATGTCTGGATGAGAGTTTTTGTCCAGAGCCTGGATGGCAAGGTGAGGAAATGGTTTAGAGGATTGGCCCCCAGATCTATTACCGGCATTGAAGCCCTGGATAGTGTTTTCCTGAGGCAGTGGGGAGATAGGAAGGACTTCATGTATTATATGACAGAGTTTGGGTCTCTGAAGAAAATGGAAGGAGAGTCTGTCTCTGACTTCTCCAAAAGATTCAATAAAATGTATAACAAAATCCCTGCCGAGATAAATCCTTCAGAAGCCTCAGCCAAGATTTCTTATGCTAGTGCGTTTGGCCCCGATTTTTGTCTATTGTTGAGAGAAAGAAGAGCCACCACCTTGGCTCAAATGCAAGATGCAGCCATAGAGGTGGAATCTAATGTGTTAGCAGCTGACAAACTGAGGAACAAGGCCAACGCAGACAGGAGAAAAGGAAGGTCGAAAGCCTCGACTTCTGACCCATCGGTGCCCCACCCTCAAGTGGATGAATTGACCAGGATGGTGAAATCTCTGTCTGCAGAGATGGAGAAAATGAGGGTGGAAGGGAGGAAAGCATACAAGGGCCCTCTGAATGCCGAAAACAAGGGAGGTTTTAGGAGGCCAAACAATTTTATTCCCACGAATGTGCAAAGAGAGAGGGGAAGAGACAAAGAAGACCAGAAAATTCAAGCCCCTTTCCAAAACAATTTTGTGGCCGAGGAGGAACAACAAGGAACATGTGAGATTGATCCTGAAATCCACTGCTTGGAGGACACTCCACCTTTTCCTCATCTCACTCAAGTAGTTTACGAGGAGTCTCTTATGGAAGGTCAACTGAATGAATTGAGAAAAGGAGATAAGGCTACTGGCGGCCGAGGCAAGTACAACCTGAGGTTCGATAAAAAGACAGCAGCACTTGATATCCCTGAGCAGTCTACTAGCACAGAGAAACCTGCTTATCAAGTAGCAGACGCTCAAGAGGTAAGAAGGCCCAACTCCCCCCTCCTATTATTCAGAATCATGTTCCTGAACTAAGAGAAGTTCCAAAGCTTACATCTTCTTTTAATCTCGAGCATGAAATTCAAAAGATCAGAATCCCCGTGCCCCTCACTGAGCTAATTAAACATGAAGAATTTAAAAAACGCTTCTCTGAGCTCTTACAGTCTGAAGCCTCATGCTCTCCCACAGACTCCATAAACCTCCAAGATGAAAAGCCAGCAGTTGTCCTAGGACCCATGGTAGAAGATAGAGATGATTCATCCCCTCCCTTCTATACATCCTTGAACATACATGATAAAGTGCTTCACAACTGCTTGATGGAATCAGGAGCTTCCCACAACCTCATGCCCAAAACCGTCATGGAAGAGTTAGGACTGGAAGTCACCCGAGCCTATCATGACCTCTATTCATTTGACTCAAGGAGAGTTCAATGTCTCGGGGTTATTAAAGACCTGGTTGTGACCTTGTTTCAGTTTCCTATGAAAAGTGTGGTCATGGATATTGTAGTGGTTGATGTCCCCCCCAAATTTGGTATGTTGCTGTCAAGATCTTGGATAAAAATACTGGGGGGAACCTTGCAAATGGACCTCACATATGCTACTATCCCAGTGTTTGGAGGAGAGCATAGAAGACTATACAGAGAGTCCCAACTGGCCTATATAATCAGTGATGAAGCCAATCCTACCAACCATCCCATTTTCGCCTTGGACACTGATTTAGGTTCCAGTTTATTGCATCTCACCCATGCTCCCGAGCCTCCCCTTGAACTCAGAAAGAAGTCCAGTGTTTCCCCTGAGGTTCCTCCTTCCATCACCCCCATTTGGAAGATGTTTTTTGATGGAGCTTGTTCCAGGGAAGGCGCTGGTGCTGGGGTGTTTTCTGTGTCACTTGCCCAGGAAACTGTATCTCTGTCATACAAATTGGAATTTGAAACCACCAATAATGTAGCAGAGTATGAATCCCTTGTTCTAGGACTAAGAGCTGCGAGGGAGATGGGAATTCAGGAAATAGTTGTGTTCGGTGATGCAGAGTTGGTGGTCCAACAGGTCAGAAACGCTTATCAGGCTAAGCACCCTCGGCTCAGAAATTACAGGAATGAGGTATGGGACCTAATTGAAAATTTCTTCTCAACGTTCAACATCTCTTTTATTCCAAGGGAGGATAATGCTGTGACCGATTCTTTAGCTGTTTCAGCTAGCCAGTTCAAGGTCCCTCAACCGCCTATGGTCAAATATGATGTTGAGATAAAATATAGGCCCTCTGTACCAGACAATGTCAAGCATTGGAAGGTATTCAAGGATGATCTGGAAATAAAGAAGTTTCTCCAATCTATTGATGAGTTTTCTACGTTGCACATTGATCAGGATCCTGATACAGAAGATAACTCTCACCCCGGGGCGTTTTTAAACAAAATTGCTAATCACCAAATTATTCAGCTGCCTAGTAATCACATTCCGAGGGGACTTATTCCTTTAGAAAGATTGTTCGATGGGAGTGATGTGGAAATAAAGGGTAGGGATTTAGATGAAGATGTTGATACGTCCGAGTGCAACATTGGCACATCGGAGGAGCCTAAGTTTGTCAAGCTATCAAGCAGTTTGACCACAAAAGAGAGGATAGAATATGCTGAGTTGTTGAAAGAATTTGTCGATGTGTTCGCATGGACTTACGCAGACCTCAAGACATATGATACGTCCGTCATTGAACACAAGATCCCACTGAAAGAAGAGGCTAAGCTCTTCAAGCAGAAGCTGAGACCGATAAATCCCATGTTGCTGCCTGTTATGGAGAAAGAAGTGAAGAAGCTGCTGGATGCCCAAATCATTGTCCCCTTGAGATATTCCGATTGGGTGGCCAATTTGGTCCCGATAAGGAAGAAAAGTGGGGAAATCAGACTCTGTGTTGATTTCAGGAACCTAAACAGGAGCTCAAAGAAGGACAATTACCCCCTGCCCAACATGGAACACATATTACAGAGAGTAACCGGCACATCTAGGATCTCCATGATCGATGGTTTTTCTGGTTATAATCAGATATAGGTCATGCCTGAGGACAAAGAAAAGACATCCTTCACCACTCCTTGGGGCACATTCATGTATGCCAAAATTCCATTTGGATTGATGAATGCAGGAGCGACGTTTCAGCGAGCCATGGACATAGCCTTCATCGGGGAGAAAGACAAATTTGTGGTGATATATCTGGATGACATAACAGTCTTCTCAAGGTCCGACAAAGAGCACTGTTGTCACCTGAGGAGAGTCTTCTCAAAGTGTCGGAGATTCGGCCTTTCCCTAAACCCCAAGAAGTCTTTATTTGTTATGGAGGAAGGGAAGTTATTAGGCCATATAGTATCAGCGGAAGGAGTAAGGATTGACCCTAGCAGAGTGGAGGCGATTCGGGCCCTGTCACTTCCCAGATCTAAGAAGGAAGTTCAAGCCTTTTTGGGGAAGATTAATTTTCTCAGGAGATTCGTCTCGAATTTCACAGAGCTGGTGAAACACATCACAACCATGCTCAAGAAGGGAAATGAAGTGAAATGGACTACTGAACCCAGGGAATCTTTTGTCCAAATAAAAAAGGCATTGACTGAATCCCCAGTGCTGATCAGTCCTGACTATTCGAAGGATTTCCTAATTTTCTCCTTCGCTTCTTTTGATACAGTAGAAACGGTCTTGTTGCAGAGAAATGAGGAAGGGCGAGAGCAGCCTATCGCCTTTTTCAGTAGGGCATTAAGGGATGCAGAGGTCAGGTATGAAATCATGGAAAAATAGGCCTATGCTTTAGTGAAAGCTCTCAAGGATTTCAGAGTCTATGTTTTGCACTCAAAGGTGCTCGCTTTTGTTCCTTCGACCTCTATGAAGGACATCTTGGTACAGCCTGACATAGACGGGAGGAGAGGTAAATGGATAGCCAAGATCCTGGAATTTGACCTGGAAATAAAGCCTACCAAATTGATCAAAGGTCAAGGCTTAGCCAAGCTGCTGGCTGAAGCCAATCGCCAAGCTTTGGGGGTAAATTTCATGAACAAATGTTCAGGAATTCAACAGGGTCAGCTGTCTGAAACAGACCCTCAAAGGGAGCCCCCATTGGCTCCATGTCCTTGGTATAAGGACATCATATATTTTCTGCAAGAATTGCGGCCCCCAGATGGCTTGCAAAGAAACAAAGCAAGAGCTCTGAAGCTCAGAGCAGTCAGGTACTGCCTTGTTGATCAAATTTTATACTGGAAAGACCCCCTAGGGGTGATTTTAAAATGCATGGATCCACAAAAAGCTGACAGGATCATGGTCAAGTTTCACAGCAGCCTATGCGTAGGGTACTATTCCTAGAAGACTATAGCCCACAAAATTCTCAGAGCCAGATACTACTGGCCCACCTTGTTCGCTGATGTCCATAGAGGAGTTAGAACCTACATCACATGCCAAAGTTTTTCAGGAAAGCAGCAGCTCAAGTCTCTACCTTTGCAGCCTGTGGTTGTTTCGGAACCTTTCTAGCAATGGGGCCTGGATTTTATCGGAGAAATCCACCCTGCTTCGAGTGGGAAGCACAGATGGATCCTGACGGCTATGGATTTATTTAATAAGTGGATAGAAGCTATCCCTAGCAGGAACACTTCCCATAAGGTAATCATTGGGTTCCTGGAGAACCTCATCACAAGGTTCGGCTGCCCAAGAAAGATTGTCACTGATAACGCAACCGCTTTCAGGTCTGAGCCATTAGCCAAGTTCTGTGAGTAGTTTGGGATCAAACTGATTCACTCCACCCCATATTACCCACAGGGCAATGGTTTAGCAGAGTCCTCCAACAAAAGTCTAATAAGGATCATCAAAAGACTGTTGGAAGACAACAAAAGGGCTTGGAACTCGAAGCTGAAATTCACTCTATGGGCTGATCGGGTGACTACAAAGAGATCTATAGGCCTCTCTCCTTTCCAGTTGGTGTACGGAGCAGAAGCTATCTTCCCTTCTCAGCTGGCCATTCCCATAGAGAAATTCTTCCAGGATTATCAAGAAGAGCCCAATGACATGATCAGAAGAATTCATCAACTGGTGGAAGTCCAGCAGGCTAGAGAGCAGGTAGTGGACAGAATTTAGGATCAAGCAGGTTTTCGATAAGAAGGTCAAGAAGGAGCGATTCCAGTTAGGAGACCTAGTGTTGAAGTGGGACGCTCCCAAGAAAGACAAGGGAAAGCACGACAAATTTGAATCCCTATGGATCGGACCTTTAAGAATCTCTGAAATCTTCTCAAATAACACATATCGGCTACGAGATTTGGAAGGCGAAGAAGTTTTCCACAACCCAGTAAATGGGCATTTTCTTAAAAAATGTTTTGTTTAAGTCTTAAATGGCTCTTTTGTTTGTAAATATTTCCCCTTTTGTTTCTTAGTTCATTTTCTTTTTATTTTTGCGACCTAATAATGACTCCATAGCCCAGCAGAAAGGCGACTGGAACTACAGAAGGAGTTCTTAGAGCATCACAGGGACGTCTCTATCCCCTGTGGAGCCTAATGTTAGAAACATTTCTTGTCTTCAGTATCGGGATACACAGCTCTGTAGGTTTCCCGAGGAGCGCCCAAGCACAGCACATGAAAGAAGTACTTTGCAGACTTAAAATCAAGTGAGCAGGTAGTTCAGCTTTAGCGGATAGGTTTCAGCGACAGAGCAGAACAGCAATTGATGGGTGATTTTAAATTAACCAAGTTGCATCAAGTATGGCGCTAAAGTTTTTAAGAGGTCGACGGTCGTAATCCCTCGGGAGGCATTCACAAAGTTACGAGGGCCGTTGATCACAAGTAGTTCAAGCGCAATGTTGTTTCGCGAGCTCGGGGTTCATGAATTCGAAGGATGGGCCATATCCTCTTGATTGCACAGGATTCCAAGTTGCAAAAAGGTGTCTGGAGGGAGTCAACTTTCATTGACCATCGCATTTTAGGACTTCGCGAGGGGAGAGCACCATATTTCGATACCCTAGTACACGAAGCCGTGAGTTGCAAGAGGTGGTAATGCATGGGCTCTAGCCGACGGTTACATGCAGAGAGCGCCGACCAGAAGGGGGGGGGCAACCCATATCGCCATCTCGGCGATCGGAAGTTTAGAAAGGGGAGTCAAGGGTCTTTGACCCACAAGCTCGCAAAATGCGAAATGGAAAAGAACTTTTAAAGTCGGGGCCCGCAGTATCAAAGGGGGTAATCCCGGCCGCCCATTTGAAGTGGACACCTGGCGCACGATTAAGCTTTCCGCCTTCTCACCCATCGCGATTTCGAAGATCGAAGAACAGTTCCATTATGTCTCGATACATGAAGTAGCAAGAGCATTCAGGACCTGGGACCCACTGCAGCGTCGGATGAGGTTAGAACCATCGAATTTGAAGGACGCTTGGCACCAGATTTAGCCGCCTCGACATATCGCTCATACCGAATCCGAGGAGCAAGGAGAAGCCCATACATACTCGTGAGCACCGAAAAATGCCATGGGAATAGGCACGTGGTCACAGCTCGTGGGCACTTGGAAAAGGAGGGAGCCGCGTAAAGAAGGCTGAAGCACCGAATTCAGTTACAAAGGGGATCGTCACTTCAAGCACCACCAGATCCGATCTCCATGTTGTTTCTTGTCTAGAGTAAATGACGATAGAAGCGGGTGGTTGAAACCTCCTTTCATTCATTAAGTGAGGGGATGGGAGGTCTGGCAAGCCATCTGCCCAAAGAAGTCCTGTGTATCGATTTTCTCAAAAGCGCCATGCCGAAGTCTTCAACTCAACAGAGAAATCTGCACACGCCATTCTGGCCATTAATGTCTCAGCTACTCCCCCTGCAGGAGCCATGCGCAGTTAAGGAAACATCTGGCGAAGGGCTTCCACCCAGAGATTGATTGAAAAGACACAATGCCTTGGAGGGCGAGCACGCCTCTGTTGGAAAATCTACCCAAGTATATGTATTCAGTTTTTGGTATTTTAAAGGTATCGATGGTAGAGCAGAGCTCCCGACTGTGATGTTTTAACTTCTATTCTAGTTCTCAGCTTATGTATTTGTATATGAGATTTCTTGTTTTATGATAGACAGTTCTCCTTACTCCATCTTATTTTCGTCCCATGCTAAGAGAGTTCGCGATTGACTGAGTCGTGCGAATGGTTGCATTTCTACTATGATAAATGATTTATCGTGGCATTATTGTATTCTCTGGTTTTCTATGTTTGAGTGCAAGACGATCTTGTGTTTAGATGCCTTCTTCTACAATCTGTTAGGAACCTGCTGTTTATAACAGACCTCTGTGCTCTTCTCATATAAGTCTTCCGCTTGTTCACCCTTTACTACAACTCACTGTCTGAAGTTTACGCAAGACCTCACTTGCTCATGCATACCTGGCCTAGTTTCAGAGTTGGAATGTTGTTGTTTTGAGTTGGATTCCATTCGATCACCCATCTATAAACTCCCGTGACATAAAACTGATGGGCGTCGGTCTCTGCTCCTGCAAGCAATCCAGGAGTGACTTCTGACGCTAACAGACGGGATTGATACCGTATACGACGATGATCTGTAATAGAAAGATCAGGCCAGAAAGTTTGAGTCTGGAGATAGATGATAATATCTTTGTACCATACTTCATTAGAACTGATCAAATAGAGGGATTCGTCAGGTAAAGAATCCTCTGCCACATTTTTTGTCTCAGTAGAGGGAAGGTCACATATCAATTCCAAAAAAACCAAAGACTTCTTTGACTTGGCGCGCTCAAACTCCAAGTCAAACTCCTGGATAATAACTATCCATTTGGAGTACTTGCCCCCAAGCAATTGTTGAGTAAGGATATGTTGCATAGGGTTGCAATCGGAAATGATTGTGGTTCTGCGTAATAAGATGTAGTGACGAAAACATTGAACATCTTGAACAGCTACCAAGGCCAGTTTTTCCACATGTAAATATTTTGTTTCGGTGGTCATGAGACTACGACTCAAATAGTATATAAAATGTTCGTCGTGTGAATCGTCCTCTTGGACTAAGACTATAACAATGGTAGAGTCTGAAGCACCTAAGTACAGGAAATAATCTCAGCTATAGTCAGGCAGAAACAACAGTGGTGTATGGGTTAAAGCAAGTTTCAAAGCTTCAAAGGCTTTGTTAGCAGTATCGTCCCATAAAAAATCGTAACCTTTCTTGAGCAACTGAGTAAATCCTTTCGTTAATTCATCGTAATTGGGAATGAATCGACGTAAAAAGTTTGCCTTCCCTTGAAAACTTTGGAGCTAGCGAAGTGTGGAAGGAGGAGGTAGATTAAGAATAGCCTCAACATTCAATGGTTCTACCTGAATCCCATGTATAGACACGATAAAACCAAGAAGTCAACCGGATTCCACACAAAAAACACATTTTTGTGGATTCAAATGTATGCAATAATAACAACAATGTAGGAAAATGGCCCGTAAATGTGTCGGGTGATCTTGACGATGCATAGAATGCATTAGTAGATCGTCGATATAGGGTTGTACAATGCTATTAATTTCATGAAAAGCATAAGACATAGCGCACTGAAAAGTTGCACCAACATTTTTAAGACCAAAAGGTAGTTTCCGGTATGCGAAGGTTTCCCAAGGATAGATAAAAGCAGTCTTATGTTGATCCGCTAGTAAAATATTAATTTGATTATAGCCGAAGAAACCGTCCATCAAGGAGAAGATTTCACTCCCGACACAGTCGTCAATGATCTGGTCAATGAAAGCGGTTGGATAATTTTCCTTGGGACAAGATTTATTTATATCCCTATAATCTACACAAACACAGATCGTGCCTTGTTTCTTATTTATCAGAACAAGATTGGACACCCAATCGGTCAAATCCATGGGATAGATGAAATCGACTTTAAGAAGTTTTTCAAATCCAAGATTAATAGCAACAACTTTACGTGGATGTACTGGGCGAAGTCTCTATCAAACAGGTTTAGCGTTCAGGTAAGTCTTAATCTCATGCACAACAATATCAGGATCGATACCAGACATTGCTTCATAACTCCAAGAAAAAACGTCACAGAATTTTTGAAAAAGGGCTTTATAGGTACGGACCTCATCAGTATAACATGAGGCTCTGATGTGAATATTTTCCATGACTCTTGGTTTAATTGATATGTCAAGAGGAACAGTAGGTGAAATGTTACTCAAGTTCCCTTCGTACAAAACATCGTGTGTTTACTCAGGAACAAAAGAAATAACAACAACGATTGACGGAGTCGAAATCCATTGGTAAATCTCTATGGTATCATGTTCTAGGAAGAGAATAGAATGATGATGCCCATCGTCCCGTGGGGTGTATTCCATAAACATGACCAACATGATAATCTCATCAGTAGGAAATATCACGTCAAATAGATCAGTAGATGTATCACAGAGAGAAGGAGCAGAGGGAGTTGTCAATTGAATAGCTTGGTAAGCGGATTCTACCAGACTTAAAGTCATTTGGTCACCGTAACAAAGATAATCACCATAGCTAGGTACTATCCACGGGTTAGATGACTCAGGGGTTTCAAGAAAAGAGGTTGATATCATGTTAATAGAGGCGACACTAGGACAAGGAATATCGAGTGGTGGGATAGGAAATGTACCCATTAAGGTTGAATCTTTTAAAAGACCCATGCCGACATTCTCATAACCAAGAGGTGTTTTCGAGATAAAAGGCATGTTGCTAGTACATGAATCGAAATTAAAGAAGGCCAGTTGGTCAATAGTAATGACCTTTCCTTAGTGCAAGAAACGTAACACACGGAAAAGGGTAGACACAATTGCGTGCATGGAATCAATCTAGCTATGGCCAAGTAGAAGGTTATAATCAAGATGTGCATCAAAGAACTCAAATTCAACATTAACTAACCTACCTTCTAACATAATAGACAACAAAGGAAGAACACCGTAAGGTTTGAACCCTATAACATTAAAATTCTTAAGGGTATTGTGCGACTCGGTAAGGGCAGGAGAGCCAATAGCTTTCCAACAAGTAACGAACATAATGCAAGTCGAGGCTCCTTCATCAATAACAGTTCGAGAGATATTCTCGTTTTTCACAACAACTTGGATATGAAACGCTAACTAAGGAGGAAGCCTTGGAATATGATCTTCTAAGTCAAATATTATCAAATTGGTATCAGTAGGGTCAATTCCACCAATGGCCTTTAACAACGCCTTCCATTTAGTAGGACAACTTTGAGGGACTTCGAGAGCCGACATTGCAGAGGATGCTTGCACAAGGTCTTCTACAATACTGTAGTTTTGGGCAGAATGTGCGTGAGGATTAAATGAGGACTTTCGAACAACACCCTAGGAGGACGAAGAATTGTATTGAGACCTGGTCATTCAAGATGAAGAGGATCGTTTGGAGGTAAAGTTTGAGGAGGTTGAACCAACGAAGGTGGTATATCATCAACCTTATCTTTCGAAGGAGAACAATCTTTGGCTCGAGTTGCAATTGCAATGTCATTCTTCTTGGAGTCACCAGTACACATAAGGACATGATAGGTGGTAGAAGGAGAAGGTTGGTCATGAATGACCAATTGGCCTTGCTATTGAGAAGGGAAAGGTTGTGATAAAACGACAGGTGTAGGAGGCTTCCCGGTCCCTTGGAGGAACTTAGTAACCTCATCGTGTCGTGGACAATATTTCATGTAATGATCATCACCATAGATAAGGCAAGGGTAATGAGGTCTACATTTATCTTTATCATCAGAAGGTTGTGTTTTGGGCTTCTCAGATTGTTGATTATTATTTTTTTCCTCCTTATTCTTACCCTTTCCTTTATTTTTAGTTTGATTTTTACCGACAGGTGTATATTGGACCGAATTAACTTCAAAGGTTTTGTCGGAGGAAGGAGTAGGAGTAGGAGTATTTTGTACATTAAAAGCGGTGGAGTTGGGATTGGTATGACTGGCTTGTGTGGACTGAGTCTCAACATGAAAAGTGCCAATCACACCATCATAAACATGATAAGTTGTTGGATGTGTTGGGGTAGGATTCATGGATGGATGAAGAGCATCAGGGATCAAGTCGTAAAGTGTGCCCATTTGCGAATAAATGATATCTAGATACTAAGCACGAATAATCGCCAGCTCTTCAGTGACAACACCACCCATGGCAACATCACGGGCTATAAGGCCGATGAGTGATTTGGTAAACCACTCGGCCAATAATTGATCAGCAAGGGGAACTTTGATTAAGCGTTTGTTCCTCCTCCACTCATGAATATGATTAGAAATATGAGTGGAGGAGGATTGTTTAAAAGAACTCAAAAATTTTGGTTCCTGTCTCATATCGAATTGACAATTGGTAATGTGTTAAGAAAGCCATGGATAGGGTGTTAAAGTCATTAAAGAAACCGTGTGGTAACTCAATGTACCATTTGGCTGTCGAACCCATGATAGTTCATTAGAAAATCCGTAATATTATGGAGTCATCCATCAATGAGTTGGATGAACACCAAATATGGAAAGTCATAATGTGATTATTCAGGTCTTCTCCTAGTTGACCGTCAAATTTAGGAATGTCAGACGGTAATTTGGCTGGTATGATGGACCAATAAGGAGAATGTAAAATATGATCATTCAAAATCCTATAAAAATCTGGTAAATGCAAAGTGGAAAGAAAAGGCAACTATTTGTTCATTTGAAGAAACTGGTAGTTTTGGGGAGGTAGTCATGTAGGTATACTAGTGGGACCATAAGCAGTCTACAAATAATGAGACAGTCCTGACAGATTCGGTTGTGGAGGGTTTTGGGCCAAATAGCCAATAGGGTTGGGTTGATTAGGTATGTTCCCTTGGAAAGGAACCTTAGACTGAAAATTTGGACCCCAGGTAAGATTCATAGAACTTTGATACAGTTGTCCAAAATTAGGGGGTACAAAGAAATTAACTTGAGGATGTTTCCCCCCCAGCGATTATTGATTCCCTTGGAAAGGAAGATTCCAAGGTTGGGATTGCAACGCAGGTATACTTTGTCCATAAACTGGGTTGTGGCCTCCAACTTGAGGTTGCCCCCCAACTTGAGGTTGTCCCCCAATGTGAGGTTTCCCCCCAAATTGAGGTTGGTCTCCAACAAGAATCCGAAAACTAGAAGCAACAGAATGACTGGTGCCTCCAACTAGATTGGAGCCACTAGGGCCAAAATGATTACCTCCTCTAGGTGAAGGTGGAGGAGGAATGTATGGCCCTCCGAAGAGAACCTAGGCAGGTGTAGGAACAAAACTAGTAGCAGCATTATACCCAGGAGGAACAAAAATTCTAGACCCTCCGGATGGATTCTGGGTAGGAATATCAATGCAAGTATTCAAATCATTATACCCAGGGGGAGTGATGGATTTGGTCTAAGTGGAAGTGGTGTTCAAATAGGATCTTGAGTGATAACCACATTTCTTACAGCCACCCATTTAAAGCTATCTCGGGTGCGACTGTGCAGTACCTTTCGAGTGTTGTGTTACCTTCTGGTTTACCAGGAGGGCCGATAGTTTTAGAGGCTTTGTTGGAACCCCGAATGACATGAACCCTGGTTCAATAACTCAGACAAACCAAGAAGGGAATTAGTAGTAACCAACAAATGGTTCTGTTGTTGTGTTAAGAGGAACAAGAGAGGACTGAGTAGATGAGATAGAGTGGACAAGAACCAAAGGAGAAGAATAGAAGAGAAATGACCTATTAGAAGGGAATGTGGAGACCTTGGAACCCCACGAGAGAAGAAATTGAGGGCTAGTTGAGAACTAAAGAGCTAGAGTTTGCACACAAAGATAATAGAAACCCTAGAATCACATCGCGTAGATACCAGGATAAATACTTTTTTATAGATCTACACAAAATCTTTTTCTATGATTTTCCGCATCTACTATAGGAGTGGATCTTAAGGTTAACGGATAACCACGTGACAAACTGGATCCGATAGCTAGACTGGACTCCAGTACAGATCCAATAGCTGCAATAGGTGAACAATAAATTCACCCACACTGTCGACTTTTGGCTTGACAGTATTGTGGCAGGCTTTATCACAGAATATGCGGTAGACACAGCAAAGTCATACAATGCAGCCGAGCAAGAGTTCCTACAAGGACCCAGAGGTAGGTATATTCGATCATTGTATACTTCTATCAAGATACTACTATATAAAAAAGGTGTAATGACAACAGAATCAGACAGCTAGACTTCCCTGCGCGCATGGGGGAAGGGGGGAAGCACTGATAGAGAGAGGAGGAATGGGAGGAGGGCAGGATAAAGAGAATAAGGAGGAGGAACCCTTGGACCCGATCTTGATGAATGACGACCATATTAAGTGGATCTTGGTGTCCTCAGGAACGACGCGTAGCGGAGCACCCTACCAATATAAGGTGAATACCAAGAAGAGATTTGTCGCCGAGAGGGAGGGCTTGGCCAGCGATGAGGAAGAGGTAGAGTATCTTCGGGTTGTGGAGAAGATTGAGGAAACCCTGCATGCCATGTATGAGAGGAAAAAAAGAGGCCCAAGAATAGGAGGAGAAGGCAGCCATTCCTTTTATATTAATGTCAGTGTGGAACCCATAAACCCATGTGTGACCAATACACCAAAGAGAACACCACTGTTTAGACAACCAAAGTTCAAAGGAAGTCTGACAGCAAGAAGTACATATACACAAGGAGAAACAACTAGAGGAGCCAGTTCAGGCAACCTTAGTCAAGTATCTACACCATGTAGAGGAGGGAGTAGCTCAGTATTCAGAATGGCAGGACACAATCCTACTATCAGATTACTAGAGTTTCGAGGAGAAGCAACAGAAGACCCTAAGAAGCATTTGCTCATTTGCACAAAGATCTGGGAAGCAAAGCAGATCACTGATGACAACACCAAACTCACACAGCTAGTGATCACACTAAGAGACCACACACTAGACTGGTACATGAGTATAGACATGAACATTGTTCCTGGGACGACAAGGAATTGGATGACATTAAGAAACTATTGATAAATGAGTTCCAGAAGCCGAGCTCGGAGGATCAGTACATGAACGAAATGATTGAAATAAGACAGAAACCAGGAGAATCGGTATGGGAGATCAATCATAGATTCAAGTGATTAAAAGGGAAGTTAAAATACCTTATGACTGATATGCAACATCGACACCTGTTTGTCAACTCACTACTCCCACACTTCAAATATCCATTATGACAACAAAATTTTCTGATGCAGGCAGCCTTGAAATTGGAAGAGAATCAGTACCAGCAAATAGAACCAACTATCGAAGAACTAAAGGAGGATTTGAAGAACTTAACATTTCAGCCGAACCAGAATAAGAAAAAGGACAAACGAGAAGCCATTTGGTGCACTACCTGTAGGACGGAAGGACACCATAAGAATGAATTCCAACATTCACACAGTATATGGTGATGGGGATGCCAAACCCACTACGATAGGGAGGATTATGGTGCGAAATATGAAAGAAATTGGGTCACGACCCTTACCATTGCACCATGATGCAGAAATACCAAATAGTAACAACGAACTCATATTGCACCTTTTGTAAGTTAGTTGGCCATGACGACAAAGACTGCAGAACTATGGAGCTGATGCGGGAAAGAACATGAAACACATATAGGGTGCAGGTAGAAATGATGACTCGGAAGGCAGCACCACAGTTCAATCAAGCCCCAGCACCATACAACATGGTGTAGTAGCAGTATAATCCTGTGCCACAACCTTACAATAACGCACAACCGTAGTACAACCCGACACAGCCCCAGTGCAATACCACGTAGTATAATTAGGGACCACAGTACAATGCGCCGTGAGGTGATTGTGCAACTTATAGAGGAGCAAGATGAGCCAGAGGAGGTTTCGAACGTGGTAGAGGACCAGTCACATGTCACAATTGCCAGTAACCAGGACATTATGCACGGGAGTGTCCATTGCCACCAATGACGTGTATGTATTGTCACGCATCGAACCACGATACAGAGGAATGCCCGACATTACTCGTAAAGATATAGGAAAAAAGGAATCAAAATAACCAGAATGTTCAGTGGATTTCAGCCAAAGCAAGGGATGACGGATGTAACATCAACATAGTAACTCGAGGAGGAACGAAAACAGGAAATGATGCAGTTCGACAAGAACCACTGCAAAACCAATGGGTAAAGAAGAACACTGACCCCAAGAAGCAGTTCGACGCGCATAAGGAGAAGGAGATTTTTACAGAAGCCCGACAAGAATTCCAGAACGAGGACACAACACTGACTGCACAACAGAGAAAGGAAGCTCCGGAATATGAAATGTCACCATCACTGGACCATACCAATAGAATACAACCCAAGGAACAAGTAAGTAATATCAAAGACTTTTTGCAATCATGCATCAAAATGTTAAGTGATCCCTCATCTGTCAAAATATTTCAAAACATCCTAGAAAAATGAAACAGCGAGACGGAACAGAAGCCAGTATTGAAAACTGTCAACCACCTACACTCAAGAAGAAGAACAGGTAGGGAATTTAGACTAAATGATAACATCTAGGATTTCAATATGGGATATATTATACTAGATATAGGATCCGAAGTGAATGTACTACCAAAAACTACATGGCAATGCATGGGAGAACCTACACTAGGATACTCAACTGTTCAATTAAAGCTAGAAAATAAGCATAGAGTCCTACCAATAGGTAGACTGAAAGGAGTGACAGTAGATCTAGATGGTGTGCGCACTAAGGCAAATTTTGAAGTCATCGAAATAGTATATGGCACAACACCTTACCCGATGCTACTTGGTCTAGATTGGGCATTCGACAACCAGGCCATAATTAATTAAAAACTAGAAAAATGGCATTTGAGTCGGGGGACTACAGGGTCATAGCCCCACTCAACCCATCAAAAGGCGAGAGGTTTGTAGAACCCATTTTTCTGGACTTAGAAGAAATCGGCCAGTTGTACAAAACAACTACGCGCGATGTGGACTATATCAACCCAACTGCAGATGGGGTACTTAGTTGGCAGAGCATTACTTCATGCACAACAGACTCAGACACCGAGTTAGAAAACTAGCAACAAAGACTACACAAAGTATCCACGAGAAGGTGTGCAAGAATAGACCACGCAGTAAGGTGTATTGGCACAGAAATCAAAGAACCACCCAGTTTTCATGGGCTAAATGATTTGGAAACTTTCTTGACACAATACGAAGACAAAGTGGTAAAAAACCAGAGATTGTTAGCACTGGATTTAGCACTAAAGGCTACACCAGCAAGATGGTGGGGTACGCACAAAGAGACGATCATAAATTGGTACCAATGCAAACAATTACTGCACATAAGGTTTGGCACAAAACACATAGGGAACAACCGATAGAAATATGATGGACTAGGAACACCAGCAGAACACTTGGAGGCGTGTAAAACACTATGGAAAATGACACCACTAGAGGAATGGTCTCACCGCTTCGTTCATACTTTAGAAGGCATACCAGCGAATTGGTATACGGACTAGGAAATGCGCAAAGGAACTAAGACACGGGCGACACTCCAACAGAACTTTACAGTCACTATCTCATTCGAGCATGAGAACCCCAACATAGACATGGCCCTGAAATGGATCAGAGACGTCATATTTATTACAGAACCGGAAGTGGAAGTTATCACAAAAAGAACAATAGCGGAATAAGCAGACAGTCAAGGAACTACTATCATGCTACCATGTACAGGAGGAAGCATCGGATGAAGATGATCCGCACGATATTCAGATTGAAGAAGTCAAAGGCGAGAGAGATGTGGAAGGACCACCCTTAGAGTCAGAAGTCATCTCTACACCAATCAAGATAAATAAGTTTAACATAAGGACCATCGAGCAGCCCAAAATGGCCAGCATTGGAGATTACTGGGACGAACAGACACTAGAAAGCATCAAATAATTGTTGCACGAATACAACGACCTTTTTCCTACAACCTTTATAGAAATGAAAGGAATAGTTGGATAACTAGGAGAAATGAAGATACCAATTAGATCTAATGTGAGACCCATTAAACAACGACCATATAGACTGAACCCCATTTATAAACAGAAAGTGAAAGTCGAGATCGACAGGATTCTTGAGGCCAGCATCATCGAACCAGTCGGAGAATCAAAAAGGATAAGCTTGATGGTAGTATAGGACAAGAAACATGGAAGAGGGATCAGGATATGCGTCGACTTGAGGAAGTTGAATGATTCATGCTTGCACAACCCATTCCCCACATCGTTCATGGATGAAGTACTCGAGAACGTAGGAGGCCACGAAACCTACTCATTCATCGATGGATTCTTAGGATATCATCAGATTAAGATAGCACAAGAGGATAGACACAAGACCACGTTCGCAATAGAATGGGGATCTTATCAGTATACAGTCATGTCGTTCAGACTGAAGAATGCACCTGCGATATTCTCTAGAGTGGTCATCGCATCATTTAAGGAATTTATCCACCAATTTCTTGAAGTATAACTGGATGATTGGGCGGTTTATAGCCAGTTGAAAAACCATGTGGAAGTTTTACGACTGATGCTAGAACGATGCAGACAGTGCTAGATATCATTGAATATCAAGGAATGCATATTTGGAACACCATTTGGGATACTATTGGGACACATAGTATGAAAACAGGGTTTGCTAGTGGATCCAGCCAAAATCGCAGTCATTGTTAACCTATCAACACCAAAAATAGTCCGCCAACTAAGAGAAACGTTAGGACATAAGGGATATTACAGGAAATTCATCAAAGGCTACACACAAATTACAGCGCCAATGTAAAAACTGTTAAGGAAAGATACAAAGTATCAGTGGAATGACGAGTGCCAACACGGTCTGGATACCTTGAAGGAAAAAATGGTTACTGCACCGATATTAGTATTTCCAAATTGGGAAAATACATTCCATGTACATGTAGATGCATCAACGATAGCACTTGGAGCTATCTTAGTGCAACCAGGAGCAGGGGACTTGGATCACCCGATAGCGTTCGCAAGCAAAAAACTATCATACTTAGAACATAATTATAACACAACAGAAAGAGAAGGCCTAGCTATGGTTTATGCACTACAGAAATACAGACATTACCTATTGGGAAAACACTTTAAGATGTTTACAGATCACTCAGCCCTGAAATACCTAGTCAACAAGCCAGTGTTGGGGGGGGGAGAATCTGTCAATGGTTACTGCTATTTCAAGAATTTGACTTCGAGGTAATAGTCAAACTAGGAAAACTCAATGCAGGGCCTGACCACCTATCGAGGGTCACAAATGGAGAGGAACCAACGAATTTGGAAGACAACTTTCCAGATGCACAGCTATTCTTAGTACATATTGTTGATGACTACTTTGCAGAGATCATCCAGTATTTGAGCACAGGTACTGTGCCACAAGAATATACCACTGCGTAGAAGAAGAACCTAGTAGTCTGCGCAGCCGACTATGAATTGATCGTAAGACATCTATACAAGATGGGCGCAGATAGCATCTTATGAAGATACGTACTAGACCACGAACGAATAAGAATTTTAGTAGAAGCCCACGAGGGAATAGCAGGATGGAATTATGCAGGAAAAGCCACAGCATAGAAGGTACTACGCCCAGGATTATGGTGGACAACGATCCAAAGGGACTCAAAAGAGTACTGTTAGCAATGTGATGTCTGTCAAAGGGTAGGCAAACCCAACAGAAGGGATGATATGCTACTATGACTGCAAGTGACACTACAGGCATTCGACAAATGGGCAATAGACTTTGTGGGACCAATTCACCCACTAGCTAAGAGAACAGGGGCGAGATATATTATCACCACGATGGAATACTTAACAAGATGGGCAGAAGCCATACCAGTAAAAGATTGCAGCGCAGAGACAGCTGCACATTTTCTATTTGAGCAGGTAATTACTAGATTTGGGTGCCCAAGAATTTTGATGAGCGACCAAGGAACACACTTCATAAACAACACCATCCGAGCGATGCTCGAAGAATTTGAAGTTCATCACCAAAAAAGAACACCGTATCATCCACAGGCAAATGGCATGGTAGAAGCATTCAACCAAATTCTAGAGAACGCCTTGACAAAGATATGTAACTTCAACAAGGACGATTGGGACTTCAAGGTGCCAACAGTGTTATGGGTATATAGAACCACGTGCAAAAAGTTGACAGGCCACACACCATTCAACCTAGTCTATGGTCAAGAAGCAGTAGTGTCGTTAGAATGTTTAATACCCAGTCTAAGTGTAGCAGCGATCACACAAATGACAGAATGAGGCATAGTACAGGAAAGACTGAATCAGTTACTGTCGATGGAGGAAGACCGAATCTTGGCAGGATTCCATCAACAAGTACAGAAATCAAGAGACAAATCTTGGCACGATCGCCACATAAAGAAGAAGACATTCAAAGAAGGAGATCTAGTATTTCTCTACGACAGTAAATCGTTGAAGCACCCAGGAAAGATGAGGATGCATTGGCTAGGACCATACGAGGTAAAAGTTGTCACAGATGGAGGAGTTGTATAGTTAAGAGATATAGCAGGCACAAACCTCAGAGGAATGATCAATGGGAGCCAGCTGAAGCTGTACAAGGATAGTCAACCACCCACCGCGCAGTAAAAAAAAAAAAAGAGAGCCTAAAACAATGCGCAGCATGATGGACAAGACGCATAAGAAACACGAATCTAGCGAGGGAAAAGATAACGACCATATCGAAAAGGAAACAAGCGGGAAAAGGAAAGTCAGAAAAAGAACACTGATAGGACAACACGAGGCAGAGTTAAAGCAAGCTAAGGATGGATAGGATGTCACAGTAAACGCGCCAACTGGAGACGACAGAGTAGGCATAATGACAAGTATGAAACCGCCACGGATGCATTGAATCCACACTTATGGTGCATTAATCGCATGATGGAGGAAGCATCCTTGACAAGCTTCATGACGAGCCCATACAACACACGAGCGCATAAGCAGTTAGTTTATTCACATAAGAAGAACAGAAAGAGAGCAATAGAAGCTAGAACGAACAGAGTAAGACCATAGAGCTCACCGAAGCCATTCAAACTCAATAAACGTTCGATAGAAACCATTATGGAACCTCTGAAGCTCACAGAATTAGGCCAGACAGCCAGACCAACCAGGGTTCAGACTAGGTCACGAGGACCATGGGAAGAAAACGAGCAACAACCACCGGAGATTGTTGATATTGATGAAATCTCATCGCTAGAGGAAACTCCAGTAGCATCCATACCAATCATATAGGAGATTCCACAACCACAAACAGAGGCCATGGAACAGGATACACCAGAAGCGGTGCATGAGCCTCGAGACAAAGAATAAGAAACCCACCATGAAATATCACTAGAAAACGCTGAAGCAGCCATGGAAGTAAACATAACAACATAGCAGTTGGGAGCAGAAGTGCAACCAGATGTTCCACAAATACCCATCCCATATTTTTATTTTTTGTCTGAGCCACAAAAAGGCACAACGACCACCACCGGAATATATAATCACGGAGGATGATGGCGAGATGATTGCCAGAATGTTCCAGGACTGCCTCGCAGAGGATTTCAATCATGCAGTGCACCACAGGGATAAACTACAGAAGGAACTGATAGAAATGGGAAAACTCCTTAAGAAATTCGAGGAAGCCCAGATCACGAGTAGAAGTAGAGGCATAGAGCCATCAAGCACACAGACCACAGAAAGGATGGAGGTAGAAGAAAGTGACCTAGTTCTTCTGATACCACACGCACATTCCATGATCTACATAAAACCTAGCATGCTATGAATGGATGAAATTGTGGGACAGACACCACTGAAGGATTTGGATCAGATACAATTGGTCTTGACATGGATGCCATCAAGGGAATTATACAAATTACAGGTTAGCGTTGACCACGAGATACATTCTTGAGAACATAAAAACTTGGTCGAGCTACAACAAGCAACAAAGAAGCGAGAAGCACTAGAAACAGTTTGTGCACAGGCCAAATCTGAAACTCAGAAGGAGAAAGAACGCAGAGTGGAAGAAATTTTTGGGAAACTTCCAACCACTACGTAAGGAAATGAGCTCCCAACCACAGAAAAGATTGACCAGATTGTGCAGGCAATTGATCAGTATCAGAAGGAGATCGAGACTCTCCGTAGAGATATTAGACCGACAACTCCACCAATAGTGAAGGAGCAAAGGAAGCAGGAAGCAACAATGCAACTGCAAGAGCTAGAAAAATAGGTTAGCATGGTAGCCGACTTGTTGAATAAAGAAGTGCAACTTTGGACAAAGATGGAAGAGGATCCATAGGTCCAACACTGGGACAAGAAGGAGGAGAGCATCAATGCAATGACCCAAGAACTCAATCAGAGGTAGAATACCATACCAATTCTAGAACAGGTCAAGGGAATGCAAGAGTTGAAGAAGATGCAGATAGAACTTATCACTGCGCAAACACAGAAACAGGAGCGTCAGGCTCAAATAGAACCGTTGCAGGAATAGGTAGCAGAAGTACTTGCGTAGGCAGAAGAAGACAGAACTAAGACAACACAGACTCAGTTAGAATGCACAGGAATGATGAGTGAGGAAGTGGTAGCGCAAACAGTCGACACCATCAAGGAGAAAACTACGCACGCACTAACACAAGCAGCAAAATTGCAAGAAAAGTTCCAGATGATCACTAGGGAGATCGAGGAAGCACAGAGAAATTAGGTGATTGGGGATGAGTCGCATGTTAGTGTTGGGGGCATGTTGGCACCAGGCCGAAGAGGAAATAAGAATGATCATGGGAAAGAAAGTGTGCATAAAACTAAAGTAACAACTGGCAAAAGATCAACATGCACGCATGCAAGAAAGCGTGCACAAAGGAAAGAGACAGTTGGAGGAAGAACAACACGTGCATGGGATACCTAGCGTAAGAAGGGTTAGGGTTTTGGTAATATTCTGTAAATGGATGAAGGGCCCAAAATGTATAAATATATATACGAAAGTATCATATAGGGTTGTTGATTGTTGGATTTTATTATGGTTATTGTTGTTTTGATTATGAGCATAGGCGATATGTAATGGGTTTTTAGTTGTATGAAACGGTTTTGTAATCTGTTGAGCAAAGGAGATACGAGGGAAGGTAGATCTAAGGATTATACCGCAGGATGTATATCCTGGTGCGATCTAGTTCGCCTCACATTGATCTTACCTGGTTTTGTGGAGAATTGTAAGCACGCAGTGCCGGAATTGCAAGAACTACCATAATAAAAGAGCCAAGAGACAAATCTTTGTGGATGTAGCCCAGGAGGGGGTGAACCACGGTAATACTTATGTTATGTGTTGAATGTTTGCATGTCTTTACTTTCTTTCAGCAATTAATGGTTAAAGCTTGATGAATGAGTTAATACATGGTATGAATCTGTTTATACTTTGCTGGAATTAAATTGTGGGATATACATATGCGATTTCAAGGAATAAGTGGACTATAGTAGCATCTCGTGATACAGGACCTTAATCAAGAAACCCTTTATCCCCTACTCTATCCTAGGCTGTAAACATCTGAGTCTTACAACCACCCATTTAAAGTTATCTCGGGTGAGACTGTGCAGTACCTTCCGGGTGCTGTGCTGCCTTCTGGTTTACCAGGAGGGCCGATAGTTTTAAAGGATTTGTTGGAACCCCAAATGACATGAACCTTGGGTCAATAACTAAGAAAACTCGAGAAGGGAATTAGTAGTAACCAACAGGGACCATAGTAGAATGGGCCATTTGGAGAGGAATAATTGAGTGAGAACTAACCAATAATTGATCTGAAACTGTGTGAACATTATTGGTCGTGCCAGTAAAATTATCTAAAGGTACTGTATAGGTAACAAACATCTCAGGCATTTGTGATTCCATATGTTTATTATGACTTCTAAATGAATCACCTTGAAAAAATGGATCGTCTACTCCAGATCATGCATTAGGTCTAGTAGGTACTTCAATATTGTCAACAACAACAATTTCTCCCGATGAGTTCATGCGGAGCAAATGCGTGTCTTGTCTAATACTCAATAATGGATTTGGGGGAAGTCAGAATGCCTCTAAAGAATCCAAAACTATTTGGAATCCATTTAAAGAGTGTGAATTTCCAACCTGTGAGGCTACTTCATTATTGACTGCTCTCTCAGGAGATCCCTCTGGTGAGTTAGGAAGCAGAGAGACGTAATCTTCTAGATTTTTCGGAGGTATTCCTTGCATCCTATGTGAACGGTGAGGGATGATGTTGGTCACACCAAATAAATAACGAAACAAATCTATGGCCAACTAGAGAAATAAACAACACTCACTAATAAAATATAAAAATCAAACCAAGCAAACAAACCTTCTTATTTCGAAGTCACTAGTTGGTGATCAAATCCAACGTCGTGAAATAAATACAAGAAGGGGCTGGGATAAAGCGAGTGGAAAAGTTATGTTGACGACCTGCTTAACGGACTTACACCCTGGTGCAAGATCCCACACATAATCATGGGTATACCCTCCAAGGAGCCCAAGTGAGTTTGGCCAACATCGATTCCAAGTATTGTGAATACTTTCCCCTCCACAGTCACCTCGTGTAAAGACCCTAAAAATATATTCTATTAAGGTTACCAATTATGACAATGATGCCTAGGGAAACAGTTGATAGTCTGATCCATGTGCAAAGGTAGGGTATCTAGCCCGAAATCAACTTGAGAGGCTCCTGCACATAATCGTGGGTATACCCTCAAGTGACCCCCAATAATACACACAATATCTACACCAAGACCGACAAAGAAGGGTGAGTAACTATGCCAGCCTTAATGCAACCTCAGTTTGACCCTTATGTTAGAAGGACTTCCTAGGACAAAATGTAGCAATTGGATTTGAACTCTCCCTATCACAAGATACTACTGTGTGTTTTGATGCTTTGGAGAGCATGCCTTACAACCTATTCTAAAGTGTTATCCTAGCTAATGTTGGTGAAGAGAATTTCTAGAAAATAAAAGTTACTAATAAATTTTAAAGTTACGTTGTATTTTAAAGGTTGTTGTTTACTCAAAAGGGAGATGGAAATGAAACTGATGACGTATGTGACCTTGACCCAATAAAATGCAAGAAGAGATGAATATGCAATATTTCACTTCAATGAACTCTAATTACAGTAGGGAGAAGGTATTTATTTTTGAAGTACAAAAGCTACGAAATACAATTTCTCAATTTTTGAATGAACACAATCCTAAATAATCAAAGACTACAAAATTTTCCAATTTTCTCCTTTAATAAAATATTTTGAATGTAAAAATTTTCTTGTGATCAATTACTAAAAAGAAGAGATGATTTCAGTTCTTTCTTTCTCAAATCAAATCAAAGAGGCAATGAAGAAAATAAAGCATAACCCAAGAAAATCAACACATTCAACACAATTCCCAAATCAAACTCATAATGTAGACAAAAATGAAAATGATAGGAAAACCTTTTTTCAAATGAAAACAAAAATGTTTTTCAATCAATAAACAACCTAGAAAATGAAAACAATCCAAAACTTCAAATAAATCAGAGAACTTTTTTCAAACAAGCACTCAGGACCAAGGTCCAAAGATTATATCCTTGTGACAAAAATCAAAAGCAAAACTTGTAAAATTACAAAGAAAAACTTTCAATTTCTGAAAATCAATCAAATGCAAGATTTACGCTCAGAAATCAATCAGACACTGGTATCAGAAGTTCATCCCAGGAAATTGAGGGAAAAATGGGTGAAAAAAGACAAATTGGCTCACTCCAACAATTCCTACAGGAATCATCATAGGCTGACAGTGGAGCACAGTGCAACGAGCTAAGGTCGTCGCAGGATACCAATAGGGCACAGTGCGACGTCGTCGCACTAGTTTGAACAAGAAGGGTGCGACGTCAAAGGGTCGTCACAGGCTATCTATATAGTACAGTGCGACGATCTCTATAACCAAGGAAAAAATGGAAGAAAGACAAAAAATCTAACTGAACTTTCAGACCCAAGGAGTCCACATGGATCACCCACAGACTGAGAGAATGAATTTAACCAGAAGAAGGTAGGCTAAAAGAAAATAAGAAGCAAAAAAACAAAAGAAAGTTGTATCCCCAGTATGGTTGCGAATTTTGTTATAGGATTAATCGGTAAATGCATACATAAACAGATCTCCCTAGATCCCACTGGAAACTAGAACAAAACATATCAGAATATAAGACTTTCCCTAAGCTCTAATTATTGAGTTTACTATCTAATAAGAGATAGACAACATACCTTTTAAATGTCATTTCCTCTTGCCATTTCCATCCTAGCTCCGTACCAATTCTCTTGTAATATCGAACCTGCAAGGGAATTCAAGCCAACCAAAGTGAAAGCAACACAATATACTCAACAAGAACCTATGTATGTGATCAAGGAATCATACAATAAAACAAGACTAGTTTTATGGGAAAGAAACATATTATTGTATCATATTAAATAGAAAGTGGAGAATACAACCAAATCCTTGATGTTGTAAGGTCCCCTTTTGATGGCCCTTTGCTCCAACACACACACCTTTTCTCCAAAACCTTGAATGAAGATCCACAATGACTTGAAGAACTAAAGCAAAGCTCTCAAGCATAATCTGAAGTAGAACTCTCCATACAATTCTTAGCCTATTCAACCTTATCCTTTTCCATGAGAGATCCCTCTTTATATAGTGTTAAAGAGAGATGGGTGAGGATATTATGATGATCCCACCAAATCAGAGAAGCGAGTAAGATCCAAACCGATCGGAAGCCACCTCGCCTTCTAGAAGATTCCCTTTTAGAAAATTCGTGAAATTTGACTTTTCCCAAGCTTAAAGCATCATCACACCCTACACACTTAGCAGCATGCGACGACGTCGCATCCCAGGTATGGTGTAGAATGCAATGATCAGGCATTGTTGCACCCTATGAATAGAGTAGGGTGCAATGGCCTTCCTTCATATGGTTTTATGGCAGAGGAAATCAAATCACTTTTCTCCTGGAGAAAGTCTCTTTTAATATTTTTTGGGAACATGAACACATCTTTTCAGGTGATCACTGAGGTGACCAAAATAATGTGTAACAAACCTTGTGCTTTCACAAAAGGAGATATGCTCCTGGTCTATGACCAATATCATGACAAACTTGGTGTAGGTAAGTTAGAACCTATGTGGCACAGGCCATACATCGTGAAACATGTGCTACAGAGAGGAACCTACGAGTTAGTGTATTACGATGGATTATCTCTCGGTGAGCCCCAAAATGGGCTTTACCTAAAGAATTACTATGCATAGAATATATTGCATGTGTGCTTTGTATATTATTGTACTATATGTTTTTGGTTTGGTGTGTCTTTACTTTTGCATGCACGAGTTTTTCCCCATTCTTTAAATATGCTTATACTTTGCTTTGTGCTTGAACGTGCAGATGTCATCATCCTTTCCTATTTATTTCAGATTTGTGGATGGTGCTAGTTGACATACCCAGAATATCGCGTCTACAACTTGGATCATCTACCACTCTGGCATAGATGATTTTAGGGGCTAAATTTTCGCAAATGGGATAATTTTCCATGGATTTTCCCAAAAACAATTCTTTGATTTCAATTTTTTCTAAAAATGATTAGCCCAAATTCCATATAATAAAATTATTTTACCTTTAAAATCGCCAAAACTTTATAGAAAGTATATAAAATCCTTACAAATTTGAATGTTTTTACAAAACTATCGCCAAACATTTTACATTTTGCATATTAAGGACTAGTAAGATTATCCCATATTTATACATTTTAATATAAATTTTCATCATTAAAATCATCCCTGCACTCTGCCGAGTTAGTGAGTTCAGGAGGAATTTTCCTCATATATGCAACCAATAACGTTGCAGAATATCATGTTGTCATTGGAATTTTAACCGAAACTTCTTCTTTAGGTATATCTCAATTGATTATCAACCTTGATTCTCAACTCGTGGTCTGTCAAATAAACCATGAATACGATGTTTGTAATCCATTTTTGTTACGTCTCCATCTAAGGGTTCACCATATCGAGAGATCTTCTAAATTTCTAGAATATAGACACATATCGAGAGAACTTAATACGACTACAGATTCGTTAGAAAAATATATGTTGGATTTAATACATTGCACATAGATAAACATTCGGGACATGAAGCTTGTAAATAAAAAAACATCACATCATTTCAAACAAAAAACATAAGTAGCCACCGCAAAACTCGTATATATATAGGCATGTATATAAAATAGAAAACGTTTTTTCAAAATACATCGTCCAAAAAGTACATAGCAGGGAAAAATGTGGGATTTATGCCCATGATATCATAATAAAAGACTAATGTGTCAGGAGACTATACTCGTATTCCTGCACTACATTGTGCTCAGCATAACACACAACTGCTCTTGCCACTTGTCGCAACAAATGACTAAGGTCTTCAGGCACCCCAACTATATGTCTTTGAATATGTAAGGGTACATATCGTATCCTCATGGAAGGAATGACCATGGTCAGCCTAAGGAGGTTCCTTTCCACCTCTCGGAGTCCTCCTACTCTGACGTCAACCTCTACTACTTCCTGAGCATCTCCACGACGTCCTAGTGTTGGCATCCCCACTGAACGTGACATGCCTATGTCTGTATGATGAAAACAAATGACTTAGATCCTTGATCGTATAAGAAAAATATATATGTATATATATAAATATATTAAAACAACAACATTGTTGCAAGGCTGTGATCCTTCATACCTAATGCCTCCCACTGTGCCTCCTTGAGGAGTACTAAATATGCACTACACCTAAATTCAACTCCAACACACGAGAAATCCTCTATAACCACGAGTTGTCTCCTCCATCATGCGAAGAAGTCAACGATAAAGCAGAAGGTTGAGGTTTCATTCCCCAACCTAGGTGAAATACTCGTCCACCGCTCCATACGGGGCTCAATCACGTGGTGTTCCATCAATGTAACCTACGGTTGCATATGTGTAACTCGCTCTAGAAAGAATGAAACCAAGAAAGATATGTATCCAAATTGCTTATGCTTGCCTTTTCGACACTTGTAGATATGTTGTTTAATGTTCCTCAAGAACCCTACACTCTAATTAAAAATCTTGGGATCCAAGCACTGAATAACATATGATATCTGAGACTTGGAAGCAAGGTGGGAACTGGTGCTTCCTACCAATTTTTTGATAGCGAAGAGAATGGATCGTAGAGGTAGGTACATCATGTCTTTAATGATAATCCCTCCCCCTACCAAGCATGACTCTGGTACACAATACTAGGAAACATATGCCTCTGTCAGTTGTGGATTAGACCGGTGTCCAGACAAAAGAATAGGTGCTCCCCTCTTTGAGAGATGTGTCAGGAAATACACATCTTCAATGTCGATCTCAAGCAAGTGAGATCCTATCTAGAATTCTTTATCATCATTGTCCCATAACCCGATCATATACTCAAGTAAAAGGACCTCTTTTATCATATTTTGTAGCTTGAAGTACTTTAGCAAACCACAGTTTCATAGAGATTCCCTCGCTTGAGGGTCTTGTAAGGAATCCATATCATCAAATTCATGTTCTCTTTCCTTCCATTCAATCATGTTGGCTAGTGCAAACCTGCAAATTCACAAAAGAATCACATTAGCCAAGTTTCAAGAAAATAAATTGCTTTTTCATAGCCTAAAAAACATTTTTTTTTACTTTTTCCCCCAACACTCCCTGGAAAGAAAAATAAGAGAGCTAGAGCTCCCCTAGAGGACATACTAGGGTGTTGAAATCTCGAACAATGCCCCCCTCGATTACTTAAGGTAGCGTTGATCCTGTTCAATGCTCTAGGGATTTCCAAGGAGCCCAAGATCATGAAATAAAGGCTGAAATTAAACAAAAATACATGCAAATCAATGAGAAAGGCCAGAGTACCAATCTGATCCAAACATAATCATGAATGGTTTCCTGTAGCTCCCGCAAGTAATGCCAAAAAATCACTCCAAAGAGGGAAAAACTTAAAGAAAAAAGGAAAATGGTAAAACAAAAGGTGATAATGACTTGTTTTTTCCCTAATTGATTTTTAATATGTCTGAATTAAGTCATTTACACCCCTTTTTCACATTTATAATATTTTATTTTTGAGTTTTTATAAATTTTTGTCAATTTTTAAAGAAATTGCTGACATTTTTTCCCAGAACAACTTGATTATGCAAGAAATTACGGAGCAAATTTTTTTGATGACCTTGTGACATTATTAAGAAAACTTTGTCATACTTCGAGCTCATTAAAATATGAAGTGACATCTATTTGGCGGTAGATTACCCCTTTTTCGGTCCTAGCAGACTAACTATGAAAACGGAACACTCTAGTCAATCTCATCTAGAAGAGTTCTTTGTCATATCATTTTATACTTTTTTTGACCTCATAGACTAAAATCACGAAAAGGACAATATCAGAGTCTTCTTTAATTTATTTTCAAACTCCCTAAACATGAAAAACAACTGATTGTTCCTTCTCTAAACTCACAAAATTACACACTGAAGGGCCGATCTGGGGACGAACCCTTACTTCTTCCAGTTCATTAAATAAAGGAAGAGGAACTTATTGAAGGTGAAATATATCAAGCATGTGTTACTCTCCTCGATCTCATTAAATTAAAAAGAGGTACTCATCTATNNGGGTCAAGTTACTTGAGATCTTTTAAGGAAACTCTTATGGTCACCCTTGAAAATGACACTTGTTTTCACTTTACCATACACTTGGATAATCCATTAATCCTCCGCAAAGAACCAATCCTATGAGTCTTTCTACTCCTTTGTCCCATCGAAATAATGTCTCAACACTCGCTGCATTATGTTTTGGTCCACTCTGAGTCTATGCTACCAAGTCTTATGTCGTGCCTCGATGTTCAAGAGAAGTCTTCGCCTAAACATTCAGCCACCTACAATGTTACCAGTTCCCATACCTATGTTGGTCCATTTTCATATCCTATATCTTATCACCTTCCTATGAAAATTTTCATGTCAATTGATGGGGGATAAATCAATGCCCTCCTTCAATGAGTCTTTTCCTGTCGACTTCATAAAATTATTCAGGAAATAGAATTAGGAACACATCAATACCTTGGGACATGCATGACTTAATGGCAAGCCTCCTCTCATTCGATAGTGGGTATGCGTCAATGACCCTTGACCGACTAATTCCATGAATGTTTGACTTCAACTCATTTTTCACATTTGTTAGATTGTAGTTTAAAAGTACCTTGAGAATCATTGACATCAATGGTGATTTATCTCACACTTGTTAACAGTATACCTCAATGATCGGTAATCAAGTGGTTTTTTTCATGTTTGACATCAAATAATCTATTCACATGGACATAATCGTATTGTTATAGGACCAGAATGAAGACCCTGGGTTGAGTATTCATCTGCATATACACTTTTCCCAAGTTGCAATGGAAATTATCCAACTGATATACATGTTTTAACATAGATCTACTTTGTATTGGTCTGTGGCTATGTTCTTATCACATCATAGCTCCATTATGTATTATTTCATGGTTGTGATCAAGTCGGGTCATAGAGAGATTGTTGGGCCCGAGATATGATCATTTTCATGACGGTTATTATACACTTTTGCCACATGTATATATGTGTTTTTCATCTTTTGAAGGATCTTTTTGAAGAATTTGATGATAAAATGGTATGATCGGCATAAGGTACGTGTAATTCATTTTTAATGATTGTATCAAGTTTAATTCATCATATTTTATGGTTTCCAAAAGCTAATTCATGTTTTTCTGTTGTTACAGGGAAAAACACACTACGTTTCTAGTTCTGGCACTCATTCCAACACTCCATATTGCACATAAATGGAAGGCGACTTGGTGGTTATGGCATTGGTGGCCAGTGTTGGAAAAATTAGAAATGTGGGTTTTGTTTATGGTCGTCCCCTCCAGCTACTAAGCTCCAAACAACTCAGTTTCAGTTGTCCAAAGAGGGGGATTATTGGCTCACTATGTTTTATCAGTTAGGGCATCATTCGTTGTAATTTGCCAAAATTAGAAGTGGTTCGACCCTCCTATGGTCAACCACTTGGTTTGTAAGCTTATAAATACTGCCAGGATGGTCATTAGATTGTTAAGCAAGTAGAAGAGCCATTAGATTAGAGACAAATTCGTTTTTCTCTGTTTTGGTATTTTACATTGCCAAAATTGTCCCAGAACTGCGTTTTCAAGCTTTCATGGTGAATTCACCTTGTTAAGTTCGTGGTGTGCTTGTAGGAGGTAGCCACGACTTGTTGGGGGGCCCACCAATATTCTGGTGATTGTTCTTATGTTTGTTTATGCAATTCCTAATTCAATTACTCTTTCTTATTTCCTGTACATGTATATTTTTATTTAGTTAATTAATTTGTTGTAGCTTAATTGTTTTGCTTCTCTTTTGCAGGTTAGATGATGATATGTGTTAGCATGTATTGATTTTGTAGGATAGGAAAAGAATTGCAAGTCTCTCTCTCTATACTAACCCCATGCACATTTAGATATTAGATTATGCTTTCTTTTATAATTTTACAGTCAAGTTTAGAACAGATTTTTAATTAGAACAAAACATAGCTTTAATTTGGGTTTTCTTCTGACAAGTTGGATTGATGGATGGGTAGATTTACTTCCAGTTTTTATAGTTTGCTTATCTTTGTTTTACATAAATTTCATTTACTTAGTTATTGGTTAATGTAATTGTCAATTTAATTTTTAATATCATAGTTTAATTTCTGTTTTTAATTCATTTTCTTATCATAGTTTGAATGGTTAAAATAGACATAGTATAGTTTTATTTCACACAATTTCCTTTCTTAGAATTAAAGTGCAATTGAATTTCTTAGTTAATGAATGAATCTAGTTTTCTTACATAGTGTAGAATTGGAATGATGATCTCATTATGTTGTTGATGGTTTATACATGAATATGAAAGGTATTTAACATTATTTTTGTCATGGCTAAATTCTCCTTGGATTGTTTAATCCATACCTTTCATTTTGCCATTGAAATTAGTGTTGAGCTTATACCATTGGAATTGTCCTTTGTTGTCAAGTGTCATCGAGATATCATCCGTCACCACTGAAGGAATTCACACAACCACTGGCATTACATTTGAGTGTTTCATAGACTAAAGATAGTTTCCTGCTTTTGTAGCTTAGAAGAGATAGTTTCTTGTTTTCCTAGATTAAGATAAAAGTTTTATTGTTGCTATAGGTTAGATAGACTTTGCTTTGATAGATTAGATAGTAATTTGATTGTCATAGATCAAGAATTAGTGGTAGCCTTTCTTGCTTTCAATAAAAGAGATTTCCTTTTATGCATTGCACTAAGCATTTAGTCCAGTTGCCTCTTAGATTTCCTTTCATGCATTAGAAATAATCTTGCATTAAGCATTTAGTCTTCTTGCCACTTAGGCTAGATAGTTGTTCAATGAGAAGTTTTACTTTGATTATCTGCAGTAGGTATTTGTCTTTGCTTACTTGTCTATTTGCTTTAGTAGGTTAGTCAGGTGTCTTTGCTTATCTGTTTATTTGCTTTAGTAGGTTAGTTAGGTGTCTTTTCTTACTTGTTTATGTATTTGATTTCATGGGGTAGTACTCATTGAATATAGGTTGGAAAGTTGAAATAGTATTTTTTTGTTAGTTGCTCATTGTTATAGTTTGCTTATTGCCTATAGTTGAACTAGTTTTATTTACATAGGGTTTTTACTTGATTTCTTAGGACTATCCATCGACCCTTGGCCCAAAAGTACTTAGGTTACCTAGTTTCAAATTCCTTAATAGGATTTTCTCATTAAATAGGTTTGCTTGTGTAGATTAGCCTTAGATAGTTGCCTTCATTAGTTAGACTATACTCCTACCAACCCTTCTACCTTTGGCATATATTTTGCTACAAATCTAAGTTTACTTACCCCGGGTTGACAATTTAATTGAGGGTTTTTACTGTGTTTTTAGTGCATATAGAACACCCATCATTTTTGGCATCGTTGTCGGAGAGTTGTCTCAAGGTAAGAAGTAGTTAGGAAATAGATCATTCCTAGACCTTAGCATTAGAATGGTGGCGGGGGAACTTTAAGACGAGAGGTAAGAACCTGCGCATCTGCTATTGCAGGCTCCCCCAAACCCAATGGTAGCTTTTTCTTTTTCTTTTTGCTTTCTTTCATGAATAGACCTAGAGATCCACAAGGTAGATACATTAAATCTAAATTAGACCTTTCAACCAAGGTTCCTTCCGCTATTTTTGGGGGAAGGAATGTTCCGCTTATAAAATCCGCAGACTGATACCAAAAAACGGGAGCTAGCTCAACCCAAAGAGCTAAAATAGTCTCTGAGAAGACTAACACAAGGAGCACTATAGAACACGAAATTGAAGCATCAAACATATTGGGACATGAGGTAAGACCACTTGAGACTTCCGCAAAACCAAACAATACAACCTTTGCTTTTACACCACCACCAGGAAATCCTAACTTTGAGGATAGCCAATGTAATTATCTCTCAAATTGACACAGAAACTTTGGCACCGATAATATCAACCGGCTAGAGTAGAGTCCCAAACATCCAATCAGTAGGAAGACCTTTTCATCAAAGGGAAACCTTATTCTCTTCAAAGATAAAACCACTTAGGTACTCTCTTTTTGGAAACCAAGACAATATGGGTGATCAGGAGGACCATAACAATGTAAGACACGGGGAGGAAGAAGAAACTGGAAACCAAACCAAAACTACCTTCGGGTTTTCGATTTTAGACACCACTCCAAATGTCAACATGAAGAATATTCCTCTCTCAGCACTGTCTACCTTTTATGGTAAAAATAGTGAAGATCCAGACACCTTCCTATTTGAATTTGACATCTTGTGCAAGAGCTACAACTATGTGCAAGATACCCAAAAATTAAAACTCTTTCCTGCTACCCTCAAAGACTCTACACTAAGATGGTTCATGGGGTTGGGAGAATCCAGTATTAGGTCTTGGGAATCCATGAAAGACATCTTTCTTAAGAAGTACCGGGACTACTGCAAGATTAAAGAGTTTTGTAATGACATCTTTAAAATCCAATAGTTAGAAGATGAGACCCTTGAGGACTATATGGAAAGATTTGGTTATATCTCCCAGAAGTCAAAATACCATGACCTCCTAGAGGATGCAGTTAGGGATATTTTCCTTAATGGAATTTCAGAAGAATATCTAGAGATTCTTAACCTGATGGAATTAGGTGACATATCTCATAAACCATTTTCCGAGATATGTGAAATGTGTAAAAACTACTCGAGGAGTAGAGCCAAAAAATGAAAGAATGTTTGGGACACGTACAATAGAAGCTTAAAACCAATTAGTTCAGGTGGTATCACAAGAGCAGAGATAGGGAACCTTCTAGAAAACTTCAAGACATACATCCTAAGCACAATAGGTTCCCAGTTGGACACCCTTAAAATAAAAAATAAACAGGAGGAGGAAAATGCAACGATGAGCATATATTGCCCAAGCTGCAGGAGGAATCATTCCTCAAGGGAATCCCCATTAGATAACATTTCAGTTTGTGGCTTATGTACAGAAGACCATTCAACTAAGAAATTTCCATCCTTGCCCGATTTATTAGCCATCTATAGGAGTAGAGATCCTGGGGAGTCTTCTTATGCACCTAGGAGTCCATGACAGCCTAGGAGCCAGCCCACATACCCAGATATACAATCCCAAGTTCCACCCTATTATCAACAACAACAACAACAGTGGAACCCATCAGGTTGGAAAAACCGGTCTACTCAGTACCAACATCCTTGGCTTCAAGGATGGAGAGGAGGACACAATCAAGGAAACCCTCAAGCTCCACCTATCCCTATGACCAACCATCCTTATCCTCAGTTCCCATCGAACACTCTGCAGCTTCTACCAGGATTTGTTCCACCACCTTTACCTCCTATTCCACAACAACACTCTCTACAATATCAAAATGCAAGCTCCCCGAGACCGACACTATTACCGGAACAGCCAGTGCTGAACCCCAATAATAATCCCCGTCAACCTCTTAACAATGTTGAGATGCAGGCCTTCCTGACATATGTTATTACTCTTGTTCCATTACAGGAAATTCAACTAAGATTGGGAAAAATTCTAGATAGGCAGAGACCTTCAGTAGTCATCCAGGAAGAAGAAGAAGAAGAAACCACCAAACAACCCACGGATGACACTAGGTGGGAAGATGTTATTATCTCGAAGAATCAAGAACCCAAGATTCCCAAAAATGAACCTTTACAAATTACGAAGGTCCCTCATCCAGACCGATTGGTAATCGAGAAACCTACCACCTGACCGGAATTTGACATTTTGAATGAATTGAAAAATATTTGTGTTAAGATTCCTCTGCTTCAAGCCATTAAAGACATTCCAATGTATAGTAAGGTAGTCAAATAATTGTGTATTAAGAAGCTAGGTAGAAAGAAAAAAGACCCTCCTACTGTACATTTGGTAGGAGGACTCTCTGAGTACATATCAGAGAATCCAAAGCTATCAAAATATGGGAATCCAGGAAACCTTGTAGTGACCATAACCATTAATCAGGTCTCCATAAGAAACACTCTCATAGACCTAGGGGCAACCATCAATTTTATGACTGCTACTACCTTGGAACAATCACAATTACAACCTCTTATTCGGCCTACCCCAATCATTTTGGAATTAGCAGACAAGACTAGGGTTATACCTGAAGGGATTTTAGGTGATGTCATGGTTACTTTAGCCTCATAGGAGTACCTAGTAGATTTCCTTGTCATTCATTCAAAGGATCCTTCCAGAGGTCATCATGTTATCTTGGGAAGACCTTGGCTAGCCACAACCAATGCATTTATTGGCTGTAGAGACGAAGAAATGACCATCTCAAATGGTCTCTTTATCCAGAAGCTTACCATTTACCCTCCAGCACAACCTATTATGGAGAATCTATGGTGGCTTGAATGTCCATATGAGAACGAGGACTGGGAAGAACCCGTATTTCCAAGTGACCATGAATGGGCACTTCAGGAGAACACAACCGAAAAATGTGCTAAACCAATTCATTTATGCTATCACATGTGTGGATTTTCCACAGTCTTTTCCCCAATTTGAGTACATGTTTGGGGAAGAATTTCAAGAACAATTGGATCCATCCATTTTGTCTTCAACATCTTTTATTTTCGAGATAGATTAGTCTGCCATGGCTTATACTATGCCCTACGAGATTAGTCTAGGGAAATTTTTACATATAAACTCTGGGCTAGATGCAGACCAACATAAACAATTAGTAGATATCCTTAAAGAACAATTAGGATCATTTGCCTGGGAATACACTGACATGAAGGGTGTACACCCTGACACATGCATCCATCATATATACACCTAGGGGGAGGTAACACATGTTAGGCAACCCCAAAGAAGGATGAACCCAGCACTCAAAGACATAGTCAAGGAGGAAATCCAAAAGTTGTTAAATATCGGATTTATCTATCCCATCTCCGACAGTAAGTGGGTATCCCCACTTGTAGTGGTTCCAAAGAAAGTGACCGGGAAATGGAGAATTTGTGTTGATTTCCGAGAACTCAACAACGCCACTCTAAAAGACTACTTTCCTCTTCCTTTCATTGACGAAGTTCTAGACACCTTGTCTGGAAAGAAGTATTTCTCCTTTCTATATGGGTACATTGGGTACAATCAGATTATTATAGCACCCAAGGACCAGGACAAGACTACCTTTACTTTTCCTTGGGGCACCTATGCCTATAGGGTCTTACCATTCGGATTGTGTAATGCTCCTACCACATTTCAACAAGCAGTAATAGGGATATTTTTCAATCTTATTCATGATTGTGTGGAGGTCTACATGAATGAATTCACAGTCTATGGCAACACTTACCATGAAGCCTTAGAAAAAATAGAAAAAGTCATCATCAGATGCCAGGAAATGAACCTATCTCTAAGTCATGAAAAATGAAAAATGTTGTTATCTGAAGGAGTGGTTCTAGGCCATCATGTTTCATCTGAAGGGATAAAAGTCGATCCTGCAAAGATTGAGGTCATTGTTAGACTTCCACCCCCCAAGACTTAGAAAGAGGTGATAATCTTTCTCGGACATGCTGGATATTACCAACGGTTTATAGAAAATTTTACAAAGATTGTTGCACCTATGTTTGGATTATTGATAAAAGATGTTGATTTTTTTTGGACTGAGCAGTGTCAAACTGCCTTTGAAACCCTGAAAGCCAAGATGTCTGTGGCACCAGTTCTTAGAGGGCCCAATTGGACTCTCCCATTTCATATATCCACTAATGCCTCTGACACAACAATAGAGGGGGTATTAGGGCAGAAAGAGGACCAACAATCCTATGCCATTTATTTTGTAAGCAAGAACTTGTCCCCTGCCAAGTTGAACTACACAGTCACTGAGAAAGAGTTATTGGCAGTTGTTCATGCTATTAACAAGTTTTGTCATTACATCACAGGTTATGAAGTATTTGTACACATCGATGATTCCGCCATTAGGTTCCTCATGAACAAACTTATAACTAATGGTCAAGTGACTAGGTGGCTCTTGTTGTTGCAAGAATTTAATATCACTGTGCTTAACCGACCTAGAAAGGATAATGTAGTAGCTGACTTTCTTTCCTGCATAAAGAATGAGGATGATGATATCCATGTAGATGATAGTTTCCCAGATGAGCATATTTGTTCCCTCTCTGTCAATACCCCATGGTTTGCGGATATGGAAAACTATCTGGCTACTAGGAGGTTACCATCTCATTTGTCACCTCATGAAAAGAGGAAAATTATTACACAGAGTGCTAATTAGTCTTGGGTTAGTCATGATCTTTTTCGCACAGGTCCTTATTTGATTATTCGTAGATGTGTCTGAGAGGATGAGGTGCCTGAAATACTATGAAGTTGTCATGATGGACCATGTGGTGGCCATTTCTCTAACAAATGCACAACATATAAGGTATTACATTCAAGTTACTATTGGCCCAACATTTTCAAAGATGCTGCAAAGTATGTGAGAAGTTGTGATAGTTGCCAAAGGATAGGTAGACCTACGTCAGCTGAAGAAATTCCTTTGCATGCCCAAGTTATGATAGAACCCTTCGAAAAATGGGCCCTCGACTTTGTAGGACCAATTTCACCCATGTCCCATAGGAATAACTATATCTTGGTTTGTACAGACTATGTCACCAAATGGGTAGAGGAAAAAACCCTATTTAGGGCCACAAAGAATTATGTTGTTGAATTTATCTATGAATACATCTTTACCCACTTCGGTGTCCCTCGTGAAATTGTTACTGACCAAGGCACTCAATTCACTTCCAAGCTGATGAAAGAGATGACAGAGAAATATGGGATTAAACACTGTAAATCTTCTCCATACCACCCTCAAGCCAATTGTCAGGTAGAATCCACAAACAAAGTTCTAGAAGCCATCTTGACCAAGACTGTTTAGTTACATCACCGGGATTGAGTTGATAGGCTCCCAGAGGCTTTGTGGGCATATCGGACCACCTAGAGAAATACCATTGGGCATACCCCTTATGAGATAGTGTACGGGAAACAAGTACTTTTACCGATAGAATTCCAAGGACCTTATGTATTGCCGTAGAGTTAGGATTGAACCTGGATGAAGCTCAAAAGCAACGAGCCCTACAATTGAATGAGTTGTATGAAATCAGGCAAGATGCCATCCAACAGACGATATTAGTCCAAAACCAGAGGAGCAAGTGGAATGACAAGTTTATTAAGAAGAAGCACTTCCAGACTAGTGATTGGGATCTGTTGTTTGATTCCCAATTCAAAACCTTCAAAGGAAAACTTACCACCTGTTGGTTGGGCCCTTATGAGGTAGACACTGTATATGACAATGGAGCTGTAAAAATTAAAACAATTGACGATGGACAAGTCTCCTTTGTGGTAAATGGACACCGACTTCAATTTTATCATAAGCCCATTTCCAGACAATATTTTCTACAGGTCATGTCAGCTGACAAGGCATTGGCCTTAGTAGATGGGGAAGTCCCCCCTTGTTCTTGAAAATTTTCTGAATTTCCTACTGTATATATGTAAATAGTTTTTGAATTTTGTTAATAAGGCAATTCTAGAGGTTTCTGTAAGTATTTATTTCACCGGGAGTACACAGTTTCAAGGATATTTCTTCAAAACATTGTTATACTTGAATTTTGTGTCTGCTAAAGCATCAAATGAATAGTGACTTACTGTAATTAGCCATGTTTTTGCAAAAATTCTCATTTTTAAGGCATTCTAAAGAAGTTGCTCTTGAAACTCTTCACAATTGTATAAGGAAGTGATACCATAACTATCAAGCCTAGAGGTCTCTCATACATTTTTTCCAAGAAACCTAAGTAAGTGAGTCAAGTGTCTTTATCAAAGAGTAACAGGGAGGTCTAATTAGCAGTTAGCCATGGAAACATCACAATAACTGCAAAGGAAGAAAGTAAGTTGAGCCTAGAGATACCTTTCATTTCTTTCTCAATGGTACCATCCACTACACACTAAATAGCTTGATTATATCATATATTTAGATAGGCCACATCCGCTTAAGTACCCCTTACATCAAGAAAACCACTAAAAAATATAACGAAAAGTCATCCTCTAACATAAATACCATCCCAATTAAAAAGAAAAAAGAAAGAAAAAGTTGTTTTCAGAGTTGTCCCCCCATCTTCTTGCATAAGAAATGTTATATTAAAATCTTAAAAGATGGAGGGCCAGTCTCTGAGGGTTTAAGAGGCTAACTCATCAGGATACTGAACAGGTTTGTTGGCAACGGGTACCGGCCTATGGTATGACTAGGTAAACCCGCCGGAGTACTGAACAAGATTGTTGGTAGCGGGGCATTCTACCTAGCGAGGATGGTAATCTGACAAAAATAAATAATAAATTTAAATGTGTCCTGATGTACGACATTACTTGCAAACAAAGCTGACATGAAGTATGTGTGGTTAAGATAAGGTTAATGAACTCCATAAACTTTCCATTGGGAAATAACTCTAAGTCTATCTCAAAACTCTCTTGCCTACCTCTTCTTATCTATATATAGGATCTCTTATCCTATAGGTGGGGCCATCTTCTAACTGTCTCGTCAGACCAATATGTGAAATTTTATCTTTACACTTGACATACTGTAAATATTCGGCTATTGGGGGGATACTGACTAGTTTCCTATACTTTTGATTGTGAGGTGTCACAATACTTAGGTGTGGGGGAGGGGTTCATGAGCTGGCAAATGATCATTGCCTAGAGAAATAAGTTTTTTCAAGAATTTTTGTATTATCACCATGATACAGGTTATTACATTGATAGTCATGTTATTTTAAAAAAGAAAATGCTTAACTCCTGTGTGCTATAAATTACTGAACTCATGCTTAACATACCACTCTTTATTGGTTATTTAATAGACCACTCTTTATTGGGTATCTTCCATTACAAGCTGCATATTGTAGGTTTGAAAACCCATGTTTTATGCTTGCTATAACTCGTTCATTGTAAGTTTTGGCATTATATGTCATATGCAAGAAGAATGAGTGAGCATGGAGCATTCTACCTCTACTCATTAACTACTGTGATTGGCAAAAACACTTCAAATTTCCAGGCTATCCATTATAAGAGGTGAAAATGCACTTAACACAGAGGTACCAGATGAAGTACCATATAAGGTGCCGGATGAGATGTCATTTGAAGTGCCGAATGAAGTGCCAATGAATTGAATACCAGTAACTATTCTAGATTCCAGGTAACTGGAAATCAATTACATTCAATTAAATTGGTTACAGACATTGATTAAAGATGCTTCATATGTTGATTATCAAATGTCCAAGTCAAAAGACTTGGACATTGATCTTACCATGCACTACTACATTGCTCCAAAGCTTGCCATCAAATTCAAATTTCCCACACATGGTAGCTCGCGCACACATGTGGGCAACGTACTCCACCATAAGAGCATCCAAAATCAGGTTGGGCACTCTATTATCTCATTTTCCCTTGCCAATTGCTCTCCTTTGCGTTAAGAAATCACTCCTAACCTCTGCCATCTCGTCCCCTGTTCAAAACGCATTCGGCCTCTGCTAAATCCGTGTCATTGCTTGGCTCAATTTCTCCCTTGCTTGGTGAATTCAACCTCAGTCACAATGCCCAGGAGATACGAACCCTCCTCCTATGCAGACTTGTTTACCATTCCTGAATTTTCACAGTGCAGGGAAGTGTTTTTGCATGCTGGTTGGGGGCCATTTATGTCTAGCTTGCAGGGCCACGATGATGGCCTCTCTATGCAATTTGCAGTTGGTTTTGATGGTAAGAAAACACATGTAGGGTATCTTATCTTTGAATTCACAGAAGAGTCCATTTATGCTGCAACAAAGCTCCCAAGAATGGGAGATAGATGGTTCAAAAATCATCAATTGTCGTGCTCAAGCTACAACAGGGTGTTTAAGCCCGAATTCTAGAGCATTTCAGGAGCAAAAGGGTATGCTAAGGAGTGGATAAAGGCATAATTGGTCAACCCCCTCATCGTCGTCACAAGGTTAATTATATGTGAGTGTAGATACTCTACTTTCAAAGCTTATCATTTTAGATTATTGGCTCATTTTATGTTCAACAAACCCTTGAAATTCCCCTTCTATTTTCTCAAAAGCTTGGAGAAGATGTCCTCTCAAGTGAGGAAGAATGTGACTAACCCCCATAACAGTCTCTTTCACCATGGCTTGATCAAGATCCTTGTTCTAGTCGAGTTAAAGAAACAGGGGTAAACTTGGGATGCCTTTATCTACCAATTTGCAAACCCCCACTTGACACTTAAGACCGGTAAAAATCCACTTATCCTAAAAACTATCTCTCCATCCAAGCCATGCTCTCCAAGAACTCCAAACTCCCTTGCACAAACCCTCTCTTTTCCAGAACAATACCAAAATCTTGTTGACATCCCTTCTTCTTCATCTGATAAAAAGACCTAGATCAAAGACCAAAAGAAGCCTATTGTTGTCCCCCCAATGCCTTCATTCTCTCTTGATCCTACACCTAAGAAGCTCCAAGAAGTAATGCAGCAAGAATTTCCCATCATTCCCACAAACAAGAGGGGATCCAACCAATTTGGTAAGGGACCCTTTCGGAAGAGTACCCGGAGCACAAGAACCAAGCCTTATGCAAAACCTCCACCTGCTTCGGATCCCATCCAAGTGTCCTCCGACCTTGAGAGCCCTCATAAGAAACCTAGAGAAGTCTCTGCGGATGGATTAGAGCTACTAAGGAAAACAAAATCTGAACCTACCTCACCTTACCAATCTCCCATCACTCTTACTTCACTCATGCCCATTCTAGATCCTAAAATTGATAAATTGTCCACATCCCTCAAAGGATCTAAGCCTTCCTCAGAGATCGTTGATTCTGTCCCAACCATAGAGCAACGACAAAAAGAAAACCATCATCTTCTCCAACAGTTGGAAGAGAGGAAGACAGTAGATGTACACCTTCATCATGACAATGCAGTCCTTCAGGCAAAGGTCAACTCCCTTCAGCGATTGGTTGATGAAATGACTAAATCTAACTGCAACCTCAAAGCATAATTAAAGCAACACAAGAGGCACAAGGCTAAGTCTACACAACAAGAAGGAGAGGCTTCCAAAGCTGATCCTCCTCAGAAAGCCTAGTCACGAGGGGTAAATTCTTTTTGTTTGCAGTGGGACATGCAAAATGGTAAGTGTGGGGCTAATGTTGGGCCCGAGATATGATCATTTTCATGACGGTTATTATACACTTTTGCCACATGTATATATGTGTTTTTCATCTTTTGAAGGATCTTTTTGAATAATTTGATGATAAGATTGTATGATCGACATAAGGTACATGTAATTCATGTTTAATGATTGTATCAAGTTTAATTCATCATGTTTTATGGTTTCCAAGAGCTAATTCACATTTTTTCTGCTGATACAGGGCAAAACGCACTAGGTTTCTAGTTCGGCACTTGATCCGACACTCATTCCACCACTTCGTATTGCACAGAAATGGAAGGCGACTTGGCGGTTATGGCATTGGAGTCCAGTGTTGGGAAAATCATAAATGTGGGTTTTGTTTATGGTCGCCCCCTCCAGCTACTAAGGTCCAGACAACTCATTTTCAGTTGTCCAAAGAGGGCGATTATTGGCTCGCTATGTTTTATCAGTTAGGGCATCATTTATTGTAATTTTCCAAAATTAGAAGTGGTTCGACCCTCCTGTGGTTGACCACTTGGTTTGTAAGCTTATAAATACTGTCAGGATGGTCATTAGATTGTTAAGCAAGTAGAAGAGCCATTAGATTAGAGACAAATTCGTTTTTCTCTGTTTTGGTATTTTACATTGCCAGAATTGTGCCAGAACTGCGTTTTCAAGATTTCATGGTGAATTCGCCTTGTTAAGTTCGTGGTGTGCTTGTAGGAGGTAGCCACGACTTGCTAGGGGGCCCACCAACAGTCTGGTGATTGTTCTTATGTCTGTTTATGCAATTCCTAATTCAATTACTCTTTCTTATTTCCTGTACATGTATATTTTTATTTAGTTAATTAATTTGTTGTATCTTAATTGTTTTGCTTCTCTTTTGCAGGTTAGATGATGATATGTGTTAGCATGTATTGATTTTGTAGGCTAGGAAAAGACTTGCAAGTCTCTCTCTCTATATACTAACCCCATGCACATTTAGACATCAGATTATGCTTTCTTTTATAATTTTACAGTCAAGTTTAGAACAAATTTTTAATTAGAACAGAACATAGTTTTAATTTGGGCTTTCTTCTGACAAGGATTGATGGATGGGTAGATTTACTTCCAGTTTTTATAGTTTTCTTATCTTGGTTTTACATAAATTTCATTTACTTAGTTATTTGTTAATGTAATTGTCCATTTACTTTTTAATATCATAGTTTAAATTCTGTTTTTAATTCATTTTCTTATCATAGTTTGAATGGTTAAAATAGACATAGTATGGTTTTATTTCACGCAATTTCCTTTCTTAGAATTAAAGTGCAATTGAATTTCTTAGTTAATGAATGAATCTAGTTTGCTTACATAGTGTAGAATTGGAATGATGATCTCATTATGTTGTTGATGGTTTATACATGAATATGCAGGGTATTTAACATTATTTTTGTCATGGCTAAATTCTCCTTGGATTGTTTAATCCATACCTTTCATTTTTCCTTTGAGATTAGTGTTGAGGTTATATCGTTGGAATTGTCCTTTGTTGTCAAGTGTCATCGAGATATCATCCGTCACCACCGAAGGCATTCACACAACCACCAGCATTACATTTGAGTGTTTCATAGACTAAAGATAGTTTCCTTCTTTTGTAGCTTAGAAGAGAGTTTCTTGTTTTCCTAGATTAAGATAAAAGTTGTATTGTTGCTATAGGTTAGATAGACTTTTCTTTGATAGATTAGATATTAATTTGCTTGTCATAGATTAAGAATTAGTGGTAGCCTTTCTTGCTTTCAATAAAATAGATTTCCTTTCATGCATTGCACTGAGCATTTAGTCCAGTTGCCTCTTAGATTTCCTTTCATGCATTGCACTGAGCATTTAGTCCAGTTGCCTCTTAGATTTCCTTTCATGCATTAGAAATAATCTTGCATTAAGCATTTAGTCCACTTGCCTCTTAGGCTAGATAGCTATTCAATGAGAAGTTTTACTTTGATTGCCCGCAGTAGGTAGTTGTCTTTTCTTACTTGTCTATTTGCTTTAGTAGGTTAGTCATGTGTCTTTGCTTATCTGTTTTTTTTCTTTAGTAGGTTAGTTAGGTGTCTTTGCTTACTTGTTTATGTATTTGCTTTCATAGGGTAGTACTCATTGAATATAGGTTGGCAAGTTAAAATAGTTTGCTTTTGTTAGTTTCTCATTGTTATAGTTTGCTTATTGCCTATCGTTGAACTAGTTTGCTTTACATAGGGATTTTACTTGATTTCTTAGGACTATCCATCGACCCTTGGCCCAAAAGTACTTAGGTTACCTAGTTTCAAATTTCTTAGTAGGATTTTCTCATTAAATAGGGTTGCTTGATTAGATTAGCCTTAGATAGTTGCCTTCATTAGTTAGACTATACTCCTACCAGCCCTTCTACCTTTGGCATATATTTTGCTACAACTCTAAGTTTACTTACCCCGGGTTGACAATTTAATTAAGGTTTTTTACTGTGTTTTTAGTGCATATAGAACACCCATTAGAGATGGATCCAAATTGTTGTTGGAAGATTGGTTGTTGTCATTGATGTCAACCCTAGTCATTAGTTTTGCACCGCAAGATTGATGAAGGTATTTGGACATGAAGGACAGTGCACATGCAGACACAACACCCATGGATGGATAGTATACATCATGTTGTTTCTAGTGGTAGGTGGCACATCACATGGATCCTCATGGTTGAGGATAAATGAATTTTTGAAGATGACAAAGTGAATTGAAGAAGGAAGTACACGTCGACCCTGAAGATAATTAAAGAAAATAATTACAAAGTAAGAAAGTGTCAGGTCGGCCCTAATTTTAAAAGGAGTGACATAAAGGGTATAAATACAAATCATTATACATTCATTTTATATACACAAGTCAAATTTCAGAGGAAATCTGAAGTAAAGAAGGTCAGATTTCAAGGGAGGATGAAGTCTTTTGGTGATGTGTTCTAAGGTATGTTATTTACAAGTCATCTTACCATTTTCGCTATAAATTTTTTTATAGAATTATTCAAATGGTTAAATTGGTATGTTATTGAGAAGACATGTGTAAGTACCTGTGGTAAAATTTCCATCTCTTTATTCACTATAATTTTGGAGATACACTCTGTGGAAAATAGGGTTTTTGACTAGTCCTGAAGCTAGTCATAAACATGTGTTCTAGGTAAAACAACCATAAATTCTTCATAGAGAATCCAAATGAAGTGAGACCAATTTCATTGAAAATAGTACGTGATTTAGTTTCTTGTGTGAGAATTTCAAATTCTTCTGTTAAATATTGAGCGTGGGGCAATCTATACATGTTCACTCTCCTGAATAAACCATAATTGAATAAGGTCTACCATTCTCTCTATAACTTCTTTTTGGGGAGGATTCAAGGATTGAAACTTGGAGGATTTTCATAGAATACATCGATTAATATTATCTACAGGATCAGAGTATTCCAATAATTGAAGAATTGCAGAAGTTGAGGAAGTCTCGGGAAGCATTATCAGGTTCTATGTGATGGTTGGTTGATGGTGATGATTTAATGTAAAGTTTTATTATCTCTCATATATTCTTGGGTGGAAGGAAGGGGCAAGGATGGAGAGGTAAACCATCTCTTTATATTGGAGTATTGTATCTTCCTTTTGTAGGTTTATCCCTCCCTTTATATTTGGAAGTTGTAGCTACCTTTGGAAGTCATTACTTCCCTTGAACAATAACTATTGGTTATTTCTCACATATTGTGCATGGTGTATTGTGGTGTATTGAAGTAAATCTTATATTATTGTTCATTTCTCATTGGATATAATTGAACATATAATCTGGTTGAAGTATAAGTTGAATTTTTTTTTAAATTGTTGATATTGATTCACCCCCCTCTTAGTATCAACAATTGGTATAAGAGCAGGTTGCTTTCAAAACAATTTAACCACTGGAAGGAAAATCTTGAGTAGAGATTGATGATCATGAACACATTTCAAATGGGATTCAAAGATTTGATGGAAGAAATTATGCATACTGGAGTGATAGAGTGAAAACTTACCTAACAGCTTTGGGAGTAGGCATTTGGTACTCAATTGTAAATGGCTATGTAATCCCAAATAATGCTCCAATCGATCCAAATGAGAATAAGCATATTAGTTGTAATTCAAAAGCCAGACATGTTATTATAGGAGCATTGGCACCAACCATTGCTAGCAAAGTGATGGGTTGCAACATTGCTAAAGAGGTATGGGACAAACTCAAGAGTATCTATGAAGGTGATCCAAAAGTTAAGCAGGTCAAGCTTCAACGACATAGAGAAGAATTTGAAATTTTGAAGATGGATGAAAATGAAGATATTGCAACAATGAAGCATCCTTTAAAGCCATAAACAAGACTAAAGACAAGGATAATGACCTTGATGAAGAAATAACAAATTTCGTAAGAAGGTTCCAGAAGGGAAGTGGAAGATGCAAAGGTAAGTCTCCTCTCAAATGCTTTAACTGTGGTAGAATAGGACATATTGTTGAAAACTGATACTATAAGAAGAGGAGTCTCAACAATAAAAATAGCTTCTACTCCAAGGATGATGACATCTCCTCATATGAGAGTGATGAAGAAGATAATGATGGAGGAGAAGTCCTCTTCATAACCCAAGAAACCCAGGATGATGATCACAAGAGTTCTAAAGAAGAATAAATCATTTCTGAAGAAGATTCAGATGAAGAAACCAAGATTGATTCCTTTTGGGGATACAAAGACAATGCAGAGAGTGAACAAGAAGATGAGAATGTTGAAAAGTTGAAGCATGTTGAAACTGAAAATAGCAAGCTTAGAAACACAAACATAATACTAAAAGGTGAATTGAGTTGTTGTGAAGAAGAGAATTACAAGCTTGAAAAGACCATTGATAGCTTGAAGGAAAAATTAGAAGATTATGATAAATTGAAAGTGGAATTGGATCACACAAAAGGGGAGCTACTATTGACAATAGAAAAGTTGAAGAAGTTCAAAAAAAGCACTGAAAAATTAGATGATATCCTTAGCAGTCAAAGATCTCCAAACAACAAGACAGGACTAGGATACAATGACAATTTGAAGACAACAAAACAAGAGAAGGAAGATGAAAATGATGAAACCAACACTCCAGAACAAGTTGAACAACAAGATAAAAGACTATAATTCAGAAGGAATGAGACATCAAGAAGATCCTCTCCCATCAAGTATGAAAGAAATCATTATGAAGGAAAATAAAGAAGAATATATCGTGAACCCAGATGGACAACACCACAAAAAAGATCACTTACTCCCAGGTATCAAAATTTCTTTCTTGGACATTGTTATACTTGTGGAAATTTTGAACACAAGGCAATCAATTGTAGAATCAATGAAAGGAATAACTACACAAGCTACATGAATGGTGCAAATAGTAGATATGGAAATGTTCGCAGACCTTTCAACAGAAATTTTAATCCATTTGACCCATTAATGGATAAAAATATGGTATGCTACATGTGCAATAATCTTGGTCACAAAGCATGAGATTGCAGAGAGATGAAGGAAGATAATCATATGCCAAATTTCCCTATACCAACTACAACATGGAAAAGGAAAGAAATTCCACACAATGAAAACTATCGAATAGCATTGATCACTAAAGAATTCAAAGAAGAAGATGAATGGTTCATAGACAGTGGGTGCTCATCTCATATGACCGGAGATCAAAGAAAATTTGTCAACTTGAAGAAAAAGGGTAGAAATGTTGCATTCGGAGATGACTCATCTACCAAAATACTTGGAAAATGAACTGTAAAGATTGGAAGTGAAAATGTAAAAGCAGGAAAAGTCCTATTGGTTGAATATATGAAGCATGATATCCTCAGTGTCAGCAAAGTATGTGATCAAGAATACACTCTTACGTTTGACTCCCGAAAATGTAAAATTAGAGAAAATAACTTAGGACGATTGGTTGCAACTGCAACAAGAAGACCGAACAACATATACATCCTAGACATGAAGAAGAGAGAGAAGGCAAAAGCCACACAAAAGGATTCCAAGGAATAAAAAGTCCCAAAGACCAAAAATAAGGATGAAGTATTATTGAGTTCCACATGTTCAGGGGGAGCAGCCTAAAAGAAGAAGGTCACCTTATGCCATTGAACTTAGGGGGAGCATCCCCACCCTTTTCCATTGATGTAAAAGGGGGAGAGAAATTGGGATCATGATGGCAGGGGGAGCATGAGTGTTTCCATCAATGACAAAGGGGAAGATTGTTGGAAGATTTGTTGTTGTCATTGATGTCAACCCTAGTCATTGGTTTTGGACTGCAAGATTGATGAAGGTATTTGGACATGAAGGAAAGTGCACATGCAGACACAACACTCATGGATGAATAGTATACATCATGTTGTTTCCAGTGGTAGGTTGCACGCCATGTGGATCCTCATGATTGAGGAGAAATGAATTTTTGAAGATGACAAAGTGAATTGAAGAAAGAAGTACACGTCGGCCCTGAAGATAATTAAAGAAAAGAATTACAAAATACGAAAGTATTAGGTTGGCCCTAATTTTAAAAGGAAGTGACATAAAGGGTATAAATACATATCATTATACATTCATTTTATATACACAATTTGAATTTCAAAGGAAATATGAAGTAAATAAGGCCGGATTTCAAGGGAGGATGAAGCCTTTTGGTGATGTGTTCTAAGGTATGTTATTTACAGGTCATCTTACCATTTTCGCTATAACTTTTTTTCTAGAACGATTCAGATGGTGAAATTGGTATGGTATTGAGAAGACATGTCTAGGTACATGTGGTAAAAATTTCAGATCTTTATTCGGTATAATTTTGGAGATACACTCTGTGGAAGATAGGGTTTTTGACTAGTCCTGAAGCTAGTCATAAACATGTGTTCCGGGTAAAACAATCATAAATTATTCATAGAGAATCCAAATGAAGTCAGACCAATTTCATTGGAAAGAGCATGGGTTGTAGTTTCTTGTATGTTAATTTCATAATTTGATGCTAAATATTGAGTGCGGGGAATTATGTACAAGTTCGCTCTCCTGAATAAACTGAAATTGAATAAGGTCTACCATTCTCTCTATAACTTCTTTTTGGGGAGGATTAAAGGAGTGAAACTTGGAGGATTTTCATAGAATAGATTGAGTAATATTAGCTACATTATCAGAGTATTCCAAGAATTGAAAAATTGCAAAAGTTCAAGAAGTCTCAGGAAGCATTATCAGGTTCTATGTGATGGTTGGTTGATGGTGATGATTTAATGTAAAGTTTTATTATCTCTCATATATTCTTAGGTGGAAGGAAGGGGCAAGGATGGAGAGGTCAACCCTCTCTTAATATTGGAGGTTTGTATCTTCCTTTTGGAGGTTTAGCGCTCCCTTTATATTTGGAAGTTGTAGCTACCTTTGGAAGTCATTACTTCCCTTGAAAAATAACTATTGGTTATTTCTCACATATTGTGCATGGTGTATTGTGGTGTATTGGAGTAAATCTTCTACTATTGTTTATTGCTTATTGGATATAATTGAATATATAATCTGGTTAAATTATAAGTTGAAAAAATTTTTAAATTGTACTTGATACTGACTCACCTCCCTCTCAGTATCAACAATTGTATCTTTGGTGGCCATCTCCTTAGTCAATATCATCATGGATATGCAGTGTATTTATTGGTGGTCGTTCTTTAAGTCATTTGTATTTTGAGCATAGGTATGCCTGCCTCAGAAATGGAACACATATGAACATTGTTTGATGGTTGTCTGCAGCTTCTACCAGGTTCTCCAACTCCATACCCTTGCTTAGAAGAATCTACAAAGTGTTTCATCCATCAACATTCATTTTCTGACTTCACACTTTGGGGGGAAATCTGTTACACATCAAAATTCCTCACTTCGACAGTGTCACATTTTCATTGTCGCAAGTATCATAAGTGTCACACTTTTTGTTGCAAGTGTCTTAAGTGACACATTCTCTTTTCCTAAGTGTCACATCTTGAATGACACCATGAAAACACTTTCTAAAACCCCTAAAACATGTTAGAATAAGAATCCCCATCATCTGACAATCAGAACAAGTGTTTTTACTAGGGAATTACTCATCTTGGTAACTTTTTTGAAGATCGGCGCTCCTCTTCTCATACATAGGGAGCGTTAGTGCTCCTCTTCCATCTCATGGGGAGCGTTTCAACACCCTATTGCCCATTTTAAGGGAGCACTGAGTTGGTTCAGGAAATCTTGGAAGAAATCTCACTTTCCTCTAAATACAACTATGGAAAATTGGGTTAGTTTGGATCGAATATAACTCCAGGGATACATAGAAGGAAGATATCACAACTATTGGAGCCATATCCTCAACTAATTCCAAATATACCCAAAGTATTTGAGCCTCTCAAAGCCTATAAATGGAGTCATTCCCATGGTGAAAAGGGGGAGAAAACCAACAAAGAATTGTTATTTTGATTGTGGATATTTCGAGAAAGGGTTGGACGAGGAGGACTTGGAGAGGTTGATGCAACATCTTCTGAAGATTGTAAGTTTCCTTTTGAAGTTCTCATCTAATATACTTGTCCTATTTCCTTCAAGTATGTAGTTTCATGTGCTTGTCTATGTTTAATTTGATTTGCATAGATGAATTTTCTTTGCCTAATCCATTAGAGTAGAAGGAAGTCATGTGTTTCTTGTTGTTCATTGCAAGTATTGATTTGTGCCATAATTTGGATCAAGCTTATGGATAAGATAAGCTAGGATAAACATTGTAAACATAGTACATCCTACTTTAACTTCTCCTCTCTTTTTCGATAAGCAAAATGAGTGTATAGGAATGGTAATGTCCAAATGATTATTTATGTCTTGGTATAGGGGCATCAGGGAAAGTTCACCTGTCCGCAGGGGAATATTTCTGTAGCAATCCTCCTATCCATATAACAACAACATTTAATCATAATAAGAAAGAGACAAGAAAAAAATATTACACCGGACATACGTGGTAAAACCCCAATGTGGAGAAACATCCATGGGAAGGTATTTTCCTCTTTATTCATCAGAAATATCTAATCTTACACTTTAGCTCCAACACATCACACTCCATATTTACGTCATTGCAATGTATATAATCACTATGTGATCCTTCATTTTGTTAGGGTCCTAACCCGCACATAGGTAGAACAATATAGTCAGATGTAATAAAGGTCAATATTAATAAGGCCTTGCAATAAAATAGAATAAGTCAAATGTAAGAAGACCTAATAGAAGCTTCCACTTCTAGAAGGATCTTCCTCTAGATGCTTCTTTTGATAGACATATTTAGTATAAATAGGAGTCGAGGGTATGAGAACCCTAGCTTGGATATTATTGTAATAGAGCTCTTCTCGACTAAAGGTTTCCCCCTCGAAGAGGCCTGTGAACATTGCTCTCAGATTCAAAGTGTTATTTTTGTGTTATTCTTATATCATTTATGTGTTATTGTGGTGATTGTTGTGTTTATATTGTTGTTATTCTGCCATTTCTAGCATTTTATTTCTATTCTGCATACTTTTTATATCTGGTATATTACAAGTGGTATCAGAGCACTTTCCTCGGCATAAATTGTGGGTAAATTTTTTTCAGGGTAGAGACGTATTCCGGCATCTTTAAGCCACAGAGATTTGTCGTTACACACATAAACCCACGGTTGAGGGATTCATACATGTAGGAAATACAAGTGGTACTTAAGCACACATCTGTTGGCCACCCTTGTAACCCCTGTTGGTACCCTTTCGAGTGGTAACGCATTAGACAACACCTGTGTACGGATTGGCCTAGATTACCCGAAGCCCTCTTTAGATAAACTAATCGATCGCCTAACTTTTATAGTTCCACCGATAAAAACACTCGGGAAGATACTCTCTAGTACCTGGGTAGTCGCGTAGTACGACTAAGGGTATGGTCTAGCCTCCTTAGTTAGTTCCCTGAGATATTGGGTCGAGTACTACTGTTGGACCCTGCATGTATATCAGAGAGCTATAGCATAGGGAAAACCCTTATCTGTAGAACCCTTGAATACCTAACCCTTGGGGACAGAAACATAAACAAATTAAAACAGACAAGATCTATTATCGCGCAACTGTGTTCGGGTTTCCAAATCACTACACAGTTCTTCCTGGTTAAGAATTTAGGCATTTCATCACTGCAGTATTCTTCAATCTGAAAATTTTTGCACCATTATTTGAGACCTTTTCCATTGGATTCATCTCTTCTCCCTTATCACATTCACACATATCATTTTTCAGCAAAATTTTTGACCCCACCCACCTTAATTTGGTTCCCTCGTCCTCATGACCCCTACCCATAGCCAAGACTTGGAAGCTCGCTTCAATACCTTGCAATCTAATCTCACCGAGACCCAACAAGAAGTGAAACAACTCAATGCCAATGTTGTTGCCATCAATACAACCATGCAGTCCTCAATGGAGGAAATCAAACAAGACCTGACTACCTAGCTTGAATCTGTTGTTTTGATGCTCTGCACCAAGATGCATATCCCTACAGATAACCCTTTGTCTGACCCACCTTCATAGACTGAGGCTAAAAACTCCCCTCATTCCCATAACTTTAAGAACTAGCACTTTCCACGTGACATACGCCTCCCGCGGGTGGATGTGACCAAATTTGATGGCTCTGATCCCACTGGTTGGGTAACCCAAATGGAACATTATTTCTCTTTATACGGAATTACAGATGAATTGGCCAAACTCCGGTATGGTGTTCTCCATCTAGATCAAGAACATTGGCAATGGTGTGGAGAAAAACTTCATGTCAAGGGTATATTGCTTGGACACACTTTGTGGCAGAGCTTTATGAACACTTTGACACCGACACCAACCATTTGGGTCGTTTGACAAAGTTGAAACAATCAGGAACATTGGAATACTTTATAGCTACCTTTGAGTGCCTGGCTTTTCGGACAGAGGGCATGTCTGATGCCTTTTTCCAAGAGTGTTTTATTAGTGGCCTCAAGGATGAGATTTGGGCCCATGTCCTCATGGCTTGGCCTCAGAGTTGGGTGGAGGCTAATAAAAGAGCTAAAGACGCACAATAGGTTGTATCTTCTCAAAACCAAAAACCCTCCTTTCTCCTTCGCACTAAACCACTAAATCCCACTACTCCCTCCACTCCACTAAAGATTCAAAAATTGACCAAGGCTGAAATGGTTGAATGCCAACTCAAAGGCCTTTGTTATAATTGTGTTGACAAATATTTCTCAGGCTACAAGTGTAAGGAACGAAATATTTTTATGGCCATCTCAGAGGATATTTCGGAAGAGGATGTTGAAACTCCCCTTGTGTCTGAGTCACCTAAAACCACTGACATAACCCCTCCTTCAGACCCTCCCAAAGTAGAACCCGTCATTTCCCTCAATGCTCTCACTGGCTTCTCTGCTTCCCAAACCCTCAAGCTAATCGGTTACATCAAGCATACGAAGGTCATCATTTCGGTTGATAGTGGAAGCACCCATAATTTTATTCATTGCCGCATTGCCCAAGAAACTCATTGCTACATCCATGTTGTCAATAATTTCCAAATCATGATTGCCAATGGTGGCTCCATAAAATGTGGAGGGCGTTGTTAAAATGTGTGTCTCCAAATTGGTGACTACCACCTGAAATCTCATATGTTTGCTATTGACATGGGCGGTTGTGACATTGTGTTGGGTGTAGACTGGCTAAGGGATTTGGGTCCCATTCTTATGGATTTTAAGGAATTAACCATCCAATTCAACCAGGAGGGCCACCAATATAAATTCCAAGGCCCAGTTCACCTGAGATCATTAGTTCCCATCACATGGAAAAGATGCTTAAAAAATGTCATTTTGGTGTTATTGCCCAACTCCATGCCATACAAGCAACAAAGACACCCTCGGTTCCGCAAGACCTCCAATCCATCCTTTCTAAATATCAAGTGGTCTTTTCCACTCCCCAGGGACTCCCACCTTCCCGTGGTGTTCATGATCATTCCATTCCCCTTGTACCAGGAAGCCTTCCTCCCAATATTCGTCTGTATCGTCACCCCTTTTCCCAAAAAAATGAAATTGAGAAATTGGTCTAGGAACTCCTTAATGCAAGCGTTATCCGCCCTAGTATGAACCCCTACTCTTCTCCTATGGTCATGGTCCTGAAGAAAGAAGGTTCTTGGCGAATGTGTCCCGACTTCCGTGCCCTCAACAAACTTACCATTAAAGACAAATTTCTCATTCTTGTCATTGATGACCCCTTGGATGAATTGAGTGGCGCCCTGTTCTTTACTAAACTTGATCTTCGTTCTGGCTACAACCAGATACGTATGAAAGAGGTAGACATTCCCAAGACTGCCTTTAGAACTAATGAGGGCCACTATGAGTTTTTGGTCATGCCCTTTGGCTTGTGTAATTCCCCCTCCACCTTCCAAAGACTCATGAATCATGTATTCCGTCCTTTTCTCTATCATTTTGTCTTAGTTTTCTTTGATGATATCCTCATCTATAGCAAAACCTAGACAGACCATCTTGCTCATGTGGATCGAGTTCTCCATCTATTCTCTTAGCACCAACTTTTCCTGAAACAGTCTAAATGTGCTTTTGGCACCTCAGAAGTCGAGTACTTGAGTCATCTAGTTGGCAAGGACGGTGTTAGGGTGGATCCTAAAAAGATTGAAGCTATGCAAGATTGGCCTCACCCAAAGACTCTCAAAATCTTGCGTGGATTTCTGGGCTTAACAGGTTATTATCGCAAGTTTGTTAAGAATTATGGAAAGATTGCAACACCTCTCACTGCACTCCTAAAAAAAAACTCTTTCACTTGGACTCTAGCAGCTGCTCAAGCTTTTCAAACCTTGAAGATGGCCATGTGCACCACTCCGGTCCTGGCCCTTCCTAATTTCATAAAGACCTTTGTCTTGGAATGTGATGCCTCAGGGAAAGGAATTGGTGTTGTCCTTATGCAAGAGGGTCGGCCTTTGGCCTTTACCAGCAAGCAACTGTCTGAAAGAAATCTGGGCAAATCAATCTACGAAAAGGAAATGTTGTCCATTATGCATGTCATTGATATGTGGCACCCTTATCTATTGGGGAAACACTTCCAAATTAGGACAGACCATCAAAGCCTCAAGTATTTTCTGGAACAATGCATTTCCTCCCTGGAGAAACAAAAATGGGTGACTAAGCTCTTTGGATATGATTATGAGATCATTTATAAGAAAGGTAAAGACAATGTGGTAGCAGATGCACTTTCCCAAAAATATGAAGATGAAGGATCATTTTTTCCTCTTTCCTTCATTGTACCAGAGTGGCTCCAAGCTGTTCACCAGGAATGGCTACAAGATCCCAAAAGTTCGCATCTGATCCAACAATTGCAGTCCAATGCTCTAGCTTCCCTAGGGTACTCTTGGATCCATGATGAGCTTTGATACAAAGGTCGTTTGTATTTAAGTAAACAATCAAAAATTAAATCCACGGTACTTTCTGAGCTTCATGCTACACCCACAGCAGGGAACTCCGGGTTCACCAAAACCTATGACAGGGTCAAACGCTCTTTTTTCTGGGATGGTATGAAACAAGAAATTCGTAATTTTGTCATTGAATGTGATGTGTGTCAATGCAACAAGGGCGAAACAGTCAAATCTCTGGGCACAGTTCAACCGCTTCCGATTCCACCTGCTATTTGGAGGGATATCTCTATGGATTTTATTACAGGATTACCCAAATCCAGAAATAAATCAGTCATCATGGTGGTTGTTGATCTCCTTTCCAAGTATGCTCATTTCTGCGCTCTTCAACACCCATTTACAGCATCCACGGTGGCTCAACTTTTCATGGATCAGGTCTTCAAGCTTTATGGCATGCCGCATTCTATTGTTTCTGATCGCGACCCAACTTTCACCAGCAATTTTTGGCAAGAACTGTTCAAGCTACAAGGCACCCAATTGCATCTCAGCACAACTTATCATCCCCAGACTGATGGTCAAACGAAAGTTGTCAACAAGTGTTTGGAAACATATTTGAGGTGTTTTGCCTCGAAAAAGAAAAATTAGTGGGCTCAATGGTTACCCCTAGCTGAATGTTGGTACACCACTTCATACCATACAACTACACGCATGACTCCTTTTGAAGCAGTATATGGAAAAAAACCACCTTCAATTCTCTCATACTTACCTAGTGTCTCGAAGGTCCAGGAGGTTGACCAAACGCTTACAGTTCAAGAGGCTATTCTCCATACCCTCAAAGAGAATTTGGTCATGGCACATAATCGCATGAAGTAACAAGGAGATCAAGGTCGCTCTGAACGTCATTTTTCAGAAGGGGATCAGGTGTTTCTTCGACTGCAACCTTACAAGCAAAATTCCCTCAAGCCCGAGCATTGTCAGAAGCTAGTGCCCAAATTTTATGGTCCTTATACCATTCTCAAGTGTGTGGGATAGGTGGCCTATCAGTTAGATTTGCCCAGTCATTCAAAGCTACATCCTGTTTTTCATGTTTCATGCTTAAAGAAGGTGATTGGAACTAAGTGCCAAATTTAAATCAACCTTCCCGAGTTAGCCGAAGAAGGATCCATTTGGCTACAACCACAAGCAGTTTTGGACTAGAGTGAGCGTTGCCTGCGTCAGAGGACCATCAAGGAAGTGTTAGTCCAGTGGAAAGATACAACTCCAGCAGATGCCACTTGGGAACTAGCTACCATTATGTAGCAATTTCCACATCTCAAGCCTTGAGGACAAGGTTGTTTTTAAGGGGGGGGGGACATGTTAGGGTCCTAACCCACACATAGGTAGAACAATATATTCGGATGTAATAAAGGTCAATATTAATAATCCCTTGTAATAAAATAGAATAAGTCGAATGTAAGAAGACCTAATAGAAGCTTCTACTTCTAGAAGGATCTTCCTCTAGATGCTTCTTTTGATAGACATATTTAGTATAAATAGCAGTTAGCTTGGATATTATTGTAATAGAGCTCTGCTCGACTGGAGGTTTCCCCCTCGAAGAGGCCCGTGAACATTGCTCTCAGATTCAAAGTGTTATTTCTGTGTTATTCTTATATCATTTCCGTGTTATTATGGTGATTATTCTAGTTATATTGTTGTTATTCTACCATTTGTAGCATTTTATTTCTATTCTGCATACTTTTTATATCTGGTATATTACACATTTCTATTACCTCATGGGTCTCTCTTACCTCTATTATATACCAAGAGGTATGGAGGAATTACATCCCAAAATACATGTGGGATAAATGTAATTTCACCTCTTTGTATAATGAATGGTAACACAAGTATATTACTTCATGATGCATGTGGGATAATTATTTTAGATAAGAGTAGAAATTATTACCTTCCAAATTAATACATTCCAACAATACCACTCAAGTCATCATTACATATTCCAATAGAAAAAAGGTTGGTAGACATAAATCCAAAAGGAGTAATGTTCACCTACAATGGAGGTTAGTAGACATAAAGCCAAAAAGAGGAATATTCACCATGAATATCAAAGGACTAGGCCCAGGGCACATAGATGAAAGGTTAAACTGATTCCTTATCCAAGTAACCCTCCTCTGTAATTCCATCAACATCTTCTCCTCCATCCTCTCGTCCAAAATATTTGACCACAGATCTATCCTTTTCATTTTGGAACCTAAAAAATACCCATGCCCCATACCCTTCAAATTATATCCATTGTGGCTTCAATACCAAAAGGGCATGTGATATCATTTCTATGCATGGGTTGCTCAAATCTCATGCTCCCCCTCCCATGTCTAAGAAAAAAAAGATGAAAGTGGTCCTAGAAGGATTATAATCTTAAGTAAGGACTGAGCTCCTCTTTGTTATTTAGGCCAAATTTAAGTGTGAGGAATCCCTCTTATCCATCTGACTAGTTATGGAATGAATAATCCCAACTACATTTAAAAAGGAGAAATAAGAGGCTCAATCTACAAAGCCCAAAGAGAGGGAAAATGTTAGTGGAGGTTAAAATCCAGAGGCTTATGGCTCAAAGAAGGAGATAGAAATACTAAATACTTCTAAATACTTCCATGGACAGACTAGTGCTAGTAGAATCAAGAACCATGTGGGAGAAACATAACTAGAAAATGGGAATAAGTGCCCAAATTTGAAAGACTCAAAAGCAAAATCTCGTGAACATCTCAAATCTCTATACTCAGAAGGTCTACTACCCTCTATCATGTTTGTCACCCTCTATCACAACTTGGAACGATGTGACCAATAAAATCCCTTCCATCACTAAGTATGAGGTTAATGATAAGACGAATAGCATCCCTTCCATTTTCTTCTTTTCATGTGCTCTGCATTACTAGCTCATAGCAACATCCTCAATGATATAATTGAGGACGGAGGGAAAATTAATGGAAAAAATATATTTCGCAATATGGAAAATGATCAAATCACCTCAAATTAGAGGGGGTTATCCAATCGAGATCTGTCTTTAATGAAAAATACGTTGGGGGATAACGTATAGTGAAAGGAAGCAATCCATAAGACGTATATAGCAATCCATAAGACGTAGTGAAAGGAAGCAATCCATAAGACGTATATAGCAATCCATAAGACGTAGTGAAAGGAAGCAATCCATAAGACGTATATAGCAATCTTCCCAAGAAAAATATTTATGGATTAGCCTCTCCCTCAAACAAGAGGATCACCTATTTGGAAACTCCTAAAGATGGTTGCACTCAATAAAATATTTATTGACCTAGAAATTTGGAAATGGGAAACCATTCATCAATAAAAACTTAGAAGTAAAAACTTATTACAATGTATATCACATGTGATTGAAATAAATGATTTATATTTTAATATTGAAATTTTTTTAGATATTTAATATTTGTTAAATATATATTATATTATGGTGGATGGTTTAACTAAGGTAATAATTATCTATATAAACATCTAATGCTAAAGTAAATGTTTTGCATTTGAATATTGAATTTTTTTAAATCAATAATATTTATTAAATATATTATACTATGGTAGGTAGCTTGATTAATGAGAGGAGACAATAATGATATTGTATATATAACATTAATTTTATGAACGACTTGATTATTGAGGTAGTTTGATTAGTGAGAGAAGACAATAATGATATTGTATATATAATATTAATTTTATGAACGATTTGATTATTGAGGTAGTAATTATTTATATAGATAATTAATGTTATATGTATTATTACTAATTGGTTAAATGAGGATGGTAATATTTTCTTCCTTGGTATGGATATTAATATTTTATTCTATTGATCAAAGCCCATCCCCATGTCCTTCATTTTTTTTTAATGATACTTAGGATAGGAGTAGAGAATGAGGGTGGAAGGAGCAGGTTAAGTTGTTAGGGTAGGAACGCGATGGAGATTTAGATGCTCTCTAATAGGAGAGTGGTTTTGGGTACAGTGTAGAGGTTGGGGATCCAGAGATGGCAGAGGTCCCTACAACATTTGAAAGTGTAGGTGGTTATGTATCGACAGAGAAAAATAAATTCAAAGATGTGGTAGCAAGAGGACCTGAACCATAGATAGAGTATGTAGAAATGGGGGTAGGCAAGGGACCGACGAAGTTGCCTGAGATACAAGATTTGGAGACATGAAAGGAACACGTGAAAAAGTGGATGAAGAATGGGTGTGTAGCTAGAATGAGTGATAATGCCATATACGAGGTCGCCTTGGTGTGTATTGGAGACTACATCCAATGGATAAAAGATCATGCAATAATCAATAAATTTATGGGTATTTGGCCATCGGATAGGGCATTGTTGGTTTGGATGAAATCCCATTGGAAGGTGAAAGGGAAAATGGATATACAACTAGGTTCCAAGGAATTATTTATGGTTATATTTTCATTAACAGAGGATAGAGACAGGGCCTTTAAAGAGGACCCATATTTCTTTAACTTTGCAAGCCTACATATTCAGTACTAGACATAAATATTTTCTCCAGAGAAGGAGGATTTCACAACATCTCCCATTTGGATTCAACTATACTTGCTACCACATGAGTTATGGTACCTTGAAACTCTAGAAGGAATAGGGAACACCCTCGGTTCTTTCATTAAGATATCATATGTAACTAAATCATCCAGGTATAATTCATATGCTAGGATCTTTGTTTATATGAATTTTGTGAGCACACTTCCTAAGTCAATCATAGTTTCATATTAATATAATGATTAGAATCAAACCCTAGATTATGAACACATACCCTTTTGATGTAGAAAATGTCATGTGCATGGACATTTATTTAGGGATTTACCCCTAAATGAAGTGAACCCAAAAAACAAATCAAAAGAGGAGGCAGATGAGGAGGGTTTCTCGAAAATCCCTAGAAAAAAGGAAAAAAAGGAAAAGAATAAGAAAATCGATAGGGGAAACACCATAAAATAACTTTACAGATACCAATCACTAGGGGGAAACTAGTGAAAAGAGGGAAGAGGAGATGCCATCAAAGCACAAACCCATACTACAGAACATAAGTACTAAGGGAGATAAGATTCCAAAGCATAGAAAGAACACAAACCCATACTGCAGAACACAATTACTAAGGGAGATAAGATTCCAAAGCAGAGAAAGACCACACCCAATTCAGTGCTAGACTAGGATGAGGGGGAAGAAGTAGAAATGAAAGAAACACAAGAACAATATACTTGGAGGAGAACTCAAAAGTTGAGACAACACATGATATGGATATAGAGAAAGTAGAGATGGACATGTGGACTCTGAAAGCAAAGCAAGGGGAGAAAGAAGTTAATAATATGAAGATATACCAACTATGCAAATTGCAACTGGAACTGCTTAAAATCAAGGGAAAAGGGGCAGTTCAGGGATCTCCAACCACCACTCCTGGAAACATGGGGATTAAAACCAACCCCTTGAAACCTCTAAAGAAAACACTTTGGGAAGAGAATAAGAGAGGAAGGAAACCCCACAAGTAGAAAATTGAAGAAATAAGGGCCCTTCTGGTTGATTCTGGTCAAATGGTGGGACTCCAAGAGAAGTATTTCCACACCCGACCCAAGTGTTGTTATGAATATCATGTACTGGAATGTAAGATCACTCAATTACCCATCCAAAAACAGTATTCTACGTAAGAGGATTAGTAAGGAGAAATTTGAGTTAATTATGCTACAAAAAACAAAATGTGACAAGGAGACGATGAAACAGACAGCCCAGAAGGTCTGGAAAGGTTGTGCGGTAGAAGAAATAGAAGTGGAAGGGGCCTCAGGAGGGATTTCCATCCTATGGGACCCAAGGATCCTTTCCTTAGAGTTTCATTCTAAACTAACCAAAATTCTAACTATAGGATTCAATATCACAAGTTCCCAAGAGTGGGGATACTTATTAAATGAATGCATGCCTTTAGCTCCAAGAAAAAAAAATTGGAGGCTCTCAATTTTTTGGGTACCACCATGCAACAACAACAATGGATCATTGGAGGAGATTTTAATATGATAACATCCCTGGCAGAAAAAAAAAGGGAGGAATTAGAATATTAAATGCAGAGAATGAGTCCTTTGGATCTCTAATTGAAAATCTCATATTGATAGACATTTCCTCTAGCAACGGTTTGTTCACCTAGAACAACAAAAGAGGGAAGGATAAACAAATTGCAGTGCAAATGGACATATTTTTGGTTACTGAAACCTTCTTTCAATCCCAACAGGAAATATTTGCAAATATTTTACCTTATTATGGATAAAACCACTAGCCCATTACCCTGAAATGACATAGAAAACTAATTCCCAGACCTAATCCCTTCATATTTGAAACATTCTGGTTGGACCATCCCGAATTTCACCAAAACTTGGAATTATGGTGGAAGGAAATGAAGAATTTGTATGGAAAAAATATTTTTTAGTTCTAACAATGACTCAATCACATCCAAATGTGCCTAGTGATCTGGAACAAGGAATTCTTTGGCAACATGTTTGACAAAAAAAGAAGACTAGATTCAAGCATAAATGGCCAACATTCAATTGGAGCCCATCCATGGGGATCGGTCGGAGGAGGCTTCCACCAGAGAGGATCAACTTAGATTGAAATTGAATAAAAGAGACAAACAAGAAGAGACACTATGGAGACAAAAATCCAGGATTAGGTGGCTAAGAGATGGGGACAAAAACACAAAGTTCTCCCATAATGCACTCATGCAAAGGAGAGATTAGAATAGAATTTCATCCCTAAGATATAAGGGGGGGGAGATGCTAGAAACACATGAGGATATTGAGAGGGAACTGATAAACCACTTCAGTAGTTTAATGAAAGAACTCGAATAACAAAGAGAGGAGATTATCCAAAGAATAACAGAGTCCATCCCTAAGATGATATCACCAATGAAAAACCACAACTTGATGAGACCTGCAACGTTGTAGGAAGTGGAAACAACAGTTAAAGAAATGGCTTTTGGGAACGCATTGGGGCCAGATGAGTTCACCACTGATTTCTTTTAGGCATGATGGAATATCTTAAAGAGGGACATTTGGGAAGTGGTCGAGGAGTCCCACTCTTCGAGATCTATTCTTCAAGCCTTCAATGCCACTTTCATCTCCTTAATTCCTGAGGTTTGTAACAAAGTTATTGAAATAATGAAAACTGTGACCTCAAAACGAGAAGTCTGGCCCAAAAAACCCATATTTTTGCATTAAAAACATCAAAATCAACCCCTAAATCAAAAAGTGGGGCTACTGGTAGCACCATTTTTTTAAAAGGGGTCAAAATTACAACATTTTTCAAACATGGCCTTCAAAACTTAGACAGTGCTCAGAAAAACCTTAAAATCAACACTTAAAAGAAAATATGTTTTTGAATTATTTTTTTTCAAAATGTTAAAATTTTAGATAATTTGAAATCGTATTTTTAGCACTTGGTACCATTAAAACCAAAACCTCAATATCAACCATCAAATTGAAAAGTATTGCTACTTGTAGCACCCATTCTAAAATTGAGGTATGAAAATGACACATTTTTATAAAGTGGTAAAAGAACTCATCATTACTGTAAACAAAATCATAAAATCAACCCTTAAATTTTTACTTTTTAAATCTTATTATCACTCAAAGCACAAGGTAATACATAATTTCATGAAATTATCGCAATATACTTTAAAAATTCAACGTCACTTTTTAATATTTTTTTTACTTTTAATAAAAAATAAGTAAATACAAGTTACATTGAATGAAACATAAATTATTTCTTAAAAGTATTGTTATATTGTCCATATTCAAAAAATATGAGCTAAGAAAATTTATTATATTATCCATAATCAAAGCATATAATTCATAAAACATAAAAAAAGATTCGTAACTTCATGTAAGATCATATGTAAGTTCAATGCTCATTTCTAGTTACTATGCAAACATCATATGGATCAAAACTACATAAAATGTTTCATACACTTATTCAGATTGACTCATGGTTTCTGAAATACCATAAGAGTCTACATTGTCTTCAGATGAATGATTGGATGAAGATGTAGATGATCCATACTCTTATCTATTGTCGATGAATGCACCATCTGAGTCTACATGCATGCCCAACATTTCATATGTCAAATGCCTTTTAGATCTACGACTAGGTTCAACAAACTCCCATCTTGCATGTATTTCTTGTGGCAACAACCTCTTGATAATCTATGTTGTCTTGGAGTGAAGGGTTACTCTCTTTGTCAAATTGAATTCATAAACAAGTATGTCAAAATCATCTAATTTTAAGAGGTCAGTGTGACGATGAGTTGTATTTTGACCCTTTCTTTTTCTATTTCTATTGACATTTTTCTCAACCACCATCTCTGGCTTGTACACACCATTGAATGGGTGTGTACTTGTTGCATACCAATGCACTTCAATTACAATAACATCATCATTTTCTTTATCAATCTTTATAACATTTCCAATCCATAATGGATAACCATGTGGATCTTCAGTCACTAAAACTACAATCATGCTACCCTCCTTAATATCTTGTATTGAACCCCTTTAAAGGTCTTCCATGACTTCACGTTGTGCATGTGACCTTCGTCAACCAATATACATTTCTCTTTCCTCTGCTTGTGTAAACTCAATAGCACCTTGAGATTCTTGTTGAACTTCAACAATCTTTGTTTCTTCATATTCATTTGGCATATTTTGTGGCCAATGAAACGGAGTCTTCAACATTGTATCTTAATTTGTTGAGATTGAAATTATGTCACTTTGACTATTGAAAAAAGACTCACACCAAATAGAATCAACAACATCAAATTACTCATATGTATCCTTAATGGATTTTTTTATTTCTTCTAGGAATTCAGAATAATCTACATCTCTATCACGCATCAGTGCATTATGGATTTCAGCAATTGATTGTAAAAATAATAACTTTGATGCAAATATTGGACTATCTGAAATGAACTTCAAAAATTCTAAATCTGATGAAGGCCCCCATTCTGTAGTAGTTGAATATTGTTTTCCCATCAATTTTTTTTAAACAAAATTGATGTTGGAAGCTAATGTCATTAAGTTGCTCAATACATTTTTCTTCACGATGCGATCCCTGAATAAATCTTTGCATGTCAACAGTTTCTTCTAATATATGAAAAACATGCTCTAGAATGTATGCTTTCTTAATACATTCAATCAATGATGGTAGGCTTCCAACATTTTTCCTCTTCAATGTTACTAAAAAACGACTAAACATTTGATCAATATGATCATGAGTGTGTCCAACAATAAGGAAACCAACTTTCACCTTTTGAAATATTCTCATTTCAACAAGCATGCTTAGATATCCAAACATAATTTGATTTTTATTTTCAGGACTAGTGTTGTCCAACTGTAGATAGAGAACTTGAGGAAGATTTCCAGACCAATGAGTGAGCACATGATGAATTATGGTGATGGTCAGATTTGCATCATTATGAATATTCGGAGTTGTGAAGTAAACCCTTGGAAACATTTTTCCATTGAAAACCATACAACCAATTAAGTGAAACTGAATGAAATTCTCTTCCTGTAAATTTTTTGGTGTATAGACAAAATCTGGTAGAAATGTTTTCTTTTGGTCCATGCCATCAATTATCATACACAAATATTTGTTTGGAGCATCATAACACTTCTTTCGATGTTTGTAAAATTTTTTCCTTTCACTTGATTGTTGATCTTGAAGTGCTTTGACTATGGAATCGAAACATGACATAAAATGAAAATATTGATCATATGTTTTCATAGTTGATAATTATTCAATTAAAAAAAACAAAATAGTAAATACATACCTCTTTCTGCCCCTTCAGATTTATCTCTTATTTATTTAAGAGTAGCACATATACTGTAAATCATCATCCTTGACTTCTTAGGAATACCGACATTATTGAATTGTTTCTTCCATATTCTTGTAAAATATGCATATGTAATAAAATTACCATTTCCCTCAACACCTTCAGCATATCCTTTGTACAAGTTGTATATTTCCCTCCTTGAGAAATTATCTGGAATATGTATTGTGTGTCTATCCGACATACACTCTCCATGTTTGGAAAATAAATCACACATCCATGACAATGTAGTGTTTGTCAATGGACCACTCTCTCATCCATGATGTACCTTTGAATAAAATGAAGGATCGTTTTCTAACCTTGTTTTGATTCTTGATAGACAAATATTACCATTTGAGTGAATTTTTTTGAAAGCCTTTCTGCAAAGTAAAATACTCTCAATGTGATAATCATATCTTGTATTGGTGGATATCATGTACCCCATCAAATATGAATGTTGCATGCTCTTATTCGTTGACAAATATGTCTTCCTTTTATTCAAGGCATACATTTAGTTCATTCTTTTCAAACAATTCTTTTGACAACATTCACTTGAAATCAATTCACTTATGGAAATTGATTTAGTGAGAAATTCTTTCATAGACCTTGTATAAATAGAATGATTTGGATTGATATAAAAAGGTCTAGTCTTGGTCCTAGACACAATGTTTCTTTGCAATGTCTCCACTATTTCATCATCCTCACTAGAATTTTTTTCCTTATCACCAGAAGGAATATCAAGAAAATCATTGTCATTCACCTTGATTTATTGCAGTTGAATGATTGAGAACATGATCTTCATTCCTAGGATCATCATCTTCATTGATAATCTTTTTCATGAGAGGAATATCAAAATCACTAGAAACATGATTACCATCCTCAACAATGTCATTGGATCTTCCATGAAAATATTCACTTGAAGGAAAATCATCAGCACCCATAAGACTGTCAATTCCACTAAGATTCTCACATGGAGAAAATTTTCCATCATCGTCATCGGTACCTTGAAAATCCTCATTTGGAGGAAAATCATCATCAACATTGTGTCCACCATTGACATAATCATATTCATTGCTTTCAAAATCCCCACTTAAGTGAAAATTTTTAGCATCTTTCTTAGTGCCTTGAAAATATTCATCAGTATCTTGAAAATCCTCACTTGGAGGAAAATCAGCATCATCAACATCGTTGCCTTTTAATTTATCACTCGGGAAAGAGTGTCCACCAATGGTGTAATCATCTTCACTACTTTGAAAATACTCACTTGAGGGATATTCTTCATCGTCCTCATTAATGTCTTGAAAATCATCACTTGGAGGAAAATATTCATTACCCTCATCGATACCTTGAAAATCCTCACTTGGAGGAAAATCATCATCACCAACATTGATTCCTTTAAATTCCTCATTCTGGAAAAACTATCCAACATTGCCATAATCATCATCATTACTTTTAAAATCCCCACTTGGGGGGAATTCTTCATCATCCTCATTCATGCCTTGGAAATCCTCACTTGGAGAAAAATCTTCATCAGTACCCTCAAAATACTCACTTGGAGGAAATTCATCATCACCAACATTGTTGTCTTTAAATTCACCACTCGGTAAAGAGTGTCCACCATTGTCATAACCATCTTCATTGCTTTTAAAATTTCCACTTGAGGGAAATTCTCCATCATATTCATTGGTGCCTTGGAAATCTTCATCGGTACCTTGAAACTCCTCACTTGGAGGAAAATTTCCATCCCAATCATTTAAACGTTGATCATAGTCTCTAATTTGACCTACATTTTGATTATTTTCATTACTATTAAAATTTTGAATACATTTATCACCATCATGTTCCTCCTCTTCATCATTGGTTCCTTCAAAGTCCAATGATTTAGTACTTTCATGAGGAACATGTTGAATAAAATTTCTTGCACTATGATCAAACTTCTGACTAGGTGAAAAATACGACGCCTCATTTGCATTGCAAGCATTCCTATCACATTTCCTATTCCAACCAGAAGAGGCATACGAACAATTTGTTGATGTCTCAGAAATAAAATCATCTTTATCTGACGAAGCCATCCCTTCTCTCTAATAACATAGAATGATACAAATGCTCACCCTCCCAATGACATTCTTATAACTTGCATAATGATCTTTTCCCTCTAAATCGCCCCCCCCCAAAAAAAAAAAATTCCCTCCAAAATTTTTCCCTCAAATTTTTCCCTCCAAATTTTCCCCCCAAATTTTTCCATTTATTATTTTCCCTTAAAAATTAAAAACAACGTTTACTCTTTTATTTCGTTATTTACATGTTAAATACAATATTTCTCATGCTTATTTATTTATCCCACATTCATTAAACATAGCGATGATCCATATATTTTTAGGAATATATGTAGACTATATACCTAATTTTTATTTATCCCACATTCATTATACTAACAATTATTTATATCATATGTGTTATATATACACCGTCTTGTTTTATCTTTTTACATTGTGTGATATCTTAGGCAGTATTTGTTAAAGGATTTGGAGCAAGCTACAAGGGAGAAACATCGTGAAGACATCCAAGGAGAATCTAGCATTTCAAAGGTTAGTTATTTTTTAAATTCTTACCATTTACCAAAACAAAAATTATAAGATCATCTTTGAATCACATAATAATTTTTCATGCGGAAATTAAAAAACCTTAATTTTTTTTAGATGTTTTCTAATTTTTTCTAAAAAAATCCCAACTTTTTTAAAAAAAATTGAGACCTTTTTCAAAAACATTTAATAAAATCCTTAAGATTTAAAAAAAAAAAGAAACAAAAGTCAAATATAGGTATAGTTTTGTAAAAAAAAATAGTTTTTTTTATTGTTTTTTACTTAAATGTTTTTAGTTTTGGCCCATGGTGGTTACTGGGCAATGCTCAAGGCTTGGTCGTGGGGATGGGGTGATGCACACCCACGGCTTGGCCACAGAGTTTGTCAGGATAGGATGATGTTGGGAATCGCCCCAACCCCCCCATGGCCAAGGCACGATCCCGACATAAGCCTAATAACTCCATGGGTCAAAAAAAATTAAATATGGGTCAAATTTTTTTAAATTAGTTCTTATATTCGATGTTTTTCTTTTTAGTTTATTATAATGTAAAAGGCCTAATTTTATTTTTTTATCTTATAGTAAAATGGTAGGAAAGAGATTATCTATGAATATATTTGGATCACGCCCTGCAATAATGGCATCCAAATTTGCAACTGGAACCTCCATGAATGTTAGGCAAAAAAATGATAGCGTAACACCTGAGCTATCAAGGGAAATGAAGAATGTTAGAGAGTGGAAATATGTGGAAGGTGAAAACAAACTAGAATATTCTTGTTTTGTTAAATACAAGCAATGAAACAATGGAGATTATATATATTTGTATTGTGCCGAATTACAACATGTGCAAGGAAATTACCACGCATTTGGATTGTTACGAGATATATGTTTGGTGCCAACCACATATATTGTTTATGCACTCATAAAACAAGGAAGAACTTATATCAAGTTTAGATATTGTTTCAAATTGAGAAATTATAATAAGAATGAATGTTTTTTCAAAATTATGTGCATCCATCGTTGATGACATTGAGAAAAATGTAAGTTTTTTATTTTTATTTTTGTGTCATTTATTATTTTTAGTACCATGGTAATGTTTTAATTTTATTTAACATGAAAATGTTATATTTTATTTTTACGGGATTTTGTTGAATGACTTTCACATATGTTAGTGGGGATTTACTCTATAGATAATAATATCATGGATGTCATCAACGCTTTTCATATTGAAAATATACAAGAAGGAAGGAAAAAGAAACAGAAAGTAATGGAGGTTGAACTTGCAAGAGTAGACAGAGAATAACATGAAAGAAGAAAGAAAAATCCTCATTCTAGAAATCCTAAAAGGGTTACATTTGAAAATGAGGAAACTCCAAATGAATATATTTTTGAGATTAGTCCCAATGAGGTTATCACTCCTCCCAAAAATAATAAACAAGATAAATGAAAAAGAGCGATGGATGATGATGAGTCTATTCCTATTGATTATGAAGAAATAGTTGATTTAGATGAAACACATTTAAATCATAAGAGGAAGAAAACAAATGTTGATAATGTTCAAGAAGCCATCGTTAGCTCGGAGTATTATAGTGAAAGTCGTAAAGGTAGCAGAAAAATAATAACACCAGGTGTTGATCTAAAGGATGGTATTATGAAAACAACACAAAATATCATTCGAAATAGAATGAGGATGGCGAACTTAATTGATGATGGCCACACATTTCAGTTGAATGTAAAACAACTTTATAAACCCATAGAAGGGCAATAAAAATATCAAATTAGAAAATTGCATCACTTGCATATTCACAACTTGAAAGCATTGATTAAGTACAATCCATATGCACATGGGGTTGACTACCTAGTTCTTGTTGACCCAATGGAAGTTCCTACGAGAGAAGAATTTGACAGATCATTTTTTTTACTACAAATATTATGTGATTGGAGGAGATCATTCTGTAGAGGCTAGAAGAGAATTGATGCAAGAATATCTCAATAATCCTCTTTTTGAGACAGTCAAATGCATAATTTATGTCAGTTTAATAGATTCAAAAGCAAAGTTATTGGCACGGGATCATAACGCAGACAATGAGTACAGAATGTCTATGAATTTCATTCAAAGGGTGATATTTAACCATAATGAGTTTTCTGAAATATGTCGTGGGGAGAGATCAAATGTTGATGTCAAGTTTTCGAAGCAATGTTGTATGGAAATAAGATTCCCATTGGATGATGAAAAGAAAAAAGAAAAAATCGCAAAGGAAGTGATATATTTAGAGTTGTGGATAGTTATTTTCAATTAGGATTTAGAATTGGACAGGTATGGGATTTGATAGATGAGATATTCACCCTAAGGGAAAATATTAGTATAAAAAATTAGAGATTTAAGAAGGATAAACCATTGATATGTGGAACAAGTAAGACAGGTCCTGACATAAAAAATATTCAAGATGATATGACTATAACAACTTGGAGATCAATACAAGGAGTGATGGATGATAAACTTATCATAACTATATTATCACGTGTTAGGTCGAGAGAATTGTCAATGGAAGAAATGTGTGATTAATTTAAAAAGTAAGTTTGTTGAGTTATTTTTATTTATGTTAGGACAGGAAAAATTATTTTTTTCAGTTTAGAGTATCAATGTTCTAAGTATTTTGTTATATGTATCATTATAACAATATTTTTGTTTTATTTAGTCACAAGGTGTATATGAGAATACAAGAGAAAATGGTCAAGATGTTGAATGAAGAAAATTGGGATGATGTTAAACTCAACTATCCAGATTCAAGCTCTTCAGCAGTATTGAAACAATTTTTTGTTGCATTCAAAAAGGTATGTTGATTTATTACATTTATATTATTCATTTGTAAGATAACTTATTTATGTTTTAATAGTTATAGATATATAACTATATTTTTGTTTGTTTCATTAAATATGCCAAAGAAGAATGCAGATGGAGTACCGGGAACTTTCAAAAGTTTTATTCAAAAAGCCAATTTTGAAGGAGAAAGAAGGATACATGTTCAAAAGTTTCCACTTGATCACTACATTTGGAATGGGGTAGACATTGTTCAATATAAAGTGATATTAGGTGATTGTGAACAACTTGCAAATATTGTTCCAAAAAAAAATACTGCCTAGTTATTGCGGATATCTCTCATGGTTATAATTCCAAAAAATTGGATATGATATTGATCCTTATACTTACCAAGCTTTCAATAAAATGGTTATGGGATTTATGGAAGTTACAACATCACCATTTTGGAGATTTCTAGTATTTCATTCAGACACATGAAAAAGATTAGTACAATCAAGCTTCAAAGGGAAAGAAAAGACAAGGATGCAGCTTATTTGGTAAGATATTGAAAGTGTATGTTTAACAATTAAGATTAAAAAACAATTTTATTAATTCACAAGCTAATTGAATTTTCACTTATTTATGTTACAATCACAAGCCTAATATTCAGAGCTCCAATAGAGAATCATTTAAATGTGATTTTGAGAGTATACATCTTGCAACTTGAACAAAAGATGATTGTTATAATTCTATTATTGTCAATGCAAATGATGGAGAGACTCCTAGTAGTATATTGGTATACAATGTCGTGGTTAGAAAGCTAATATATGAGGAAAAAAATTTCAAAGGAGAGATGGTTAACATTTATCAAAAACCACAAGCATTAATTAATTATCTTATAGATACATTTTCAAATGAAGGAGATTGGGTTTTGGATTTGTTCTCAGTTTCAGGTAAGAATTATGATCCAATATTTATGAAATCATACTTCAATCTTATATTATTTTTAATTTATGTACTTTTATAGTATTTAACTTCATTATTTATTTTGTATTTGGTGATTAGGTACAACATTAGCATATTTCTTACATAAATGAAGGAGTTGCATAGCCATGGAAAGTGACCCAATGCAGTGCATTTTTATTCAACAAAGAATTAATGTTATTCCATCTCTTCCAGATGAAATTAAAGAAGTTGGCTTGAGGAAAGGAGATTTTAGAGAATCAAAGGTGCAAAAATTGTCAAAGTAACCTCAAGTACCATTAGGAGGAGTGATTGGAAAGGATCACTTTGGAGAACTTACGGATATCAAAGAGCCAATGGAAGAACAAAATGACACAATGGAAGCACAAAATGGCATCGAAGAAGAGGATAATGTGTCCGTTGAGAATGATGAGTTTTGGATATATGATATTGTTGATTAGTTTTAAGATTTCCTTGAAGATGATGCTCAATTTTGCAAATTTTTGATGAGCTATAACTATAATGTTTTGACTTTCATATTTTAAAATAAGAATAAAGATGTATCTATTGTTGTTTTGTGATGAATATTTTTATTTTATTTTATTTTTCGTTTTATTTGTATATGAATCACTATACATTGGAAAATTTTATTAAATGTTGTCATTTTTTACTTCAAATGTATAAAAATATGAAAGAAAATGATATTTTTTTTTATAAAATTTTGATTTTTTTTGGTTCAATTATGTCCATAAAAATGTTTATTTGACATGCTATTTTAAGGAATATGTACCAAAATGTATAGGTTTTTTATTATATATGGCTATAAAATGTGTATTTTTTTGATAAATATTCAAAAATAGTGTTATTTAACTACAATTGTTTTTCAATATATTGAAGTAAAGGTAAACAATGTGTTAAAAAATATGTTTTCCACTATATTTAAAAAGTATGGAACAATAAATTAATTAAGGAGACAAAATTATATGAAAAATTGTAACTTCAAAAAAGTAAATGGTAAAAAATATTTTTAAGATTGAAAGAAGCATGAAAAATGACTAAGAACATTGTTGAATAAAAAAAAAAATTGAAAAAATTGAAAATAGATGAAAAATAAAAATTTAAAAAAATAATGTGGAAACATTGTGGATCGAAAAATTTAAAATATTGAAAAACCACCTAAAAATGGAGGGGGGTGCTACTGGTAGCACCATTTTTAAAAATGGGGTAAAAAATTGAACCCCCCAAAAAACGAGAACTCTATAGAATTCTTGTTAAGTTGGTAACTATGTTTTGTGAGGCCAACACTATAGACAAGTTTCTCCCCATATCTCTTTGTAATGTCATTTACAAAATCATAACCAAATTAATAGCCAATAGATTAAAACCTATATTTCCCTTCAGCATCTCTAAGGAACAAGTGGGATTTATTGAAGGATGTTAAATCCTATATGGCATAATTGTTGCTCATGAGACCATGCATTCCCTCAAATCCTCTAGGAAACTAGGGATGTTGATGAAACTTGATATGTACAACACATATGACTACATAAATTGGCTCTTTCTTAAGAAAATTCTTGAAGCATTTGGTTTTAGTGATGATTGGGCGCATTGGGCCTTGAACTTGGTCTCCTCATCTTTCTTTTCTATCATGATTAATGGTTCTCCCTGCCATACCTTTAACCCCTATAGGGGTCTAAGGTAGGGAGACCCCTCTCTCCTTTTCTTTATATCATTCTGGCTAAGGGTTTGGGACATAGCTTGAAGTAATTTCTTGTGGATGGGACCATCCAAGGAATCTCCCTTCACTCTCTCTTTGATCCTCTTTCACATCTCTGATTTGTGGATCACAGGTTTCAAATGGGTCAACCAACAGTTAAAGAAGCTCTGGCTTTCAAGAAGGTTTTAGAGGTTTTTAAAAAAACCTCGGGAGCCTTCGTTAACTTGGACAAGTCCTAGATTTTTGTATTCAATTCCCCTCCATTGATCCAANAAATCCTTTCACAATGTTTAGTGGGAGGATCTTCTTGCCAAGCTGTCTAGGTGGACACATCACTTCCTTTCTCTTCCTGGACAAATTTTGTTGATAAAACTAGTCCACATGGCTATGCCAATGTATTTTTTCTCTATCATGGTAGCCCCAAAAATCATCATAAAAAAATCAGAAATCTTCAACATTCCTTTCTTTGGGGAGGGGCAGTGAAAGAAAAGAAGTGGGCTCTAGTGGCATGGGATAAACTTTGTGGGCCCAAATACTAAGGTAGCCTTGGTATCATAGAACCCTATACTTTAAGTCAAGCATTAGATGTTAGGTTGTGGTGGAGAGGCTTAAATAAACCTATGGTTCTTTAGGCGAAGTTATGAAAGATTAAATATGTGTCAGACATGCCTCAAGAGGAGTTGATCAAGTTAGATGGGGACAACCCAGGATCTTAATCTGGAGTAATGTCGAGAAAAATAGAGAATTAGTTCAACAACAAAGATTTTGGGAGGTACACAATGGCCTCTCAACTTTATTCTTAGATGATTCCTGGGAACAACAACCAATTCTAGGGAATAACGATCCCCTCCAACATATTAGGACCTCAATGATGCAACAAGGATAGATTAAGGTCTATCATTACTAGAAAACCCAACTTGACAAAAGGAACCCAATTCGAGGACCTGGAAGAAGCTATAAGAATGGACTATGGATCAAAAAGGATCCAGAGAAGGTTAAGACAACTCAGAATGCACAGAAGCAAGTTAGAACGCTCAGAATGGCTTCAACAGACAACAAAAGGGCAAAAATTCAAATTTCCTAAAACTCAGTGAAAAGGGCATAATCGCGAAGAGCGTTTTGCAAGATTTCTAATAGTGAAAACGACTCATCAAACGGAGTTACGACTCAAACATTATAAGTAGTCAAAGTTCAGTCAAACTTGGTGAAAAAGGCAAAAGTCAAAGTGACATGTGGCACCATTGCAAGGGTGGCATGTGGCACAACTGAGTTGTCAATATGACATGGCAAGGATGCAGACATGTGGACAAGTTGAGTGATGACATGTGTCAGTTTTCATAGACGAATCATATTGTGACAAGTGGCAGTTTTTGTGGACCAATTATATGGTGCCACGTGGCCCAGTCATGGGCTTCCACGTGGCACCCCTCCCATGGCTGGAAAATGAAAAAGTTTATTCGACTCCCCAAGAGTCGAACTCATGACCTCCAAGAAGCCCAAAGGCCCCACAAGTCCATATTAACCACTATACCATGCAATGTTCTTTGGTAATAATATGTTGCATATATATTTTAAAGTATAAAAGTATGATGGGCGCCAAAGAAAGGGGCTAGGCCTTTGGCCTAGCCCCTGGTTACATATTGTGCCACACGACCATAAGGTTTCGCCCGCCTGGGGGCTTAGCTCAACTGCCTCCATATTTAGCATATTCCTCTATTAATTACCCATTCTAGCCAACCTCCGCCAATTTTAGCAAGCGCGCCATTTAGTTATAACACATGTGTAAAATAGGGAGTATGTGGGATTCGACCCCAGAACCTCCCTAAAATCCTATGCCTTAACTTAGCCTCCATAACCAATGCACCTAACTTCCTCATTATTGCATAATCACCGGAAACATTGTATAAGAAGGGGTCTAGGCAATGCATTCGGGAGAACACACACAAGAGCATGGAGAAGGGGCAGGCTGAGCGCATCCATACAGTATGGATTTGGGTGCATTTTTCTATATTTTGGCATGGATTTCGAGATCTGTTAGTGATTAATTGTAGGAGCAGTGGCATGAAAACCGAGGCAAGGGTGTCTTGGGGGCCCGAAAGTGTCCGACTCAGATTGAGGCATGGAGACAGTCATTTTTAGGTAAAACAACACCACGAACGCAGTGGTGGTGTTAGTTTTCTAATCTAAGCAAGGATTTTGTGGCTTAACTCCAGAATGAGGTATACTTATGTATTTTGCCCAATTCTTTTGTGGAGTTAATAAAAAGACCTACCCATTTGAGAGAAAGACCCGGAGATGTAGTCCACTAGGGACGAACTCTGTTATCAAGTTCTTTATGTTCATATTGCATGATTGTGTCTCTTTCCTTTTGAGATTTTCCTTCTTTATGGTGTACTTTTGTTTATGCTCATTTTATGCAATTCTTTAATAAGTCACCAGACGAAAAGATCCTGGATCATGTTGGTATCAGAGCAGTCGTCTTTGACTTGAATTGTTGAGTATGAATGATTAATAGGGCCAAGAATAAGCAGGGTGAAGGAACTCTTAAGACGTTCAATCCCGAAGTTGGTCGTACATCCTGAAGGAAGAAGATGGCAGAAGAGGACAAGCGTGATGAATAGGAGAAAAAATTTCACATGGTATTTTATCGCATGTCAAAAATGGTCGAATGAATGTATGGAGATTACGAGAAGAGGATGAATAAGAAGGAAGGAAAAAGGAAGCACATGCAGATGATGATGCTTCGGTAAACCAAGGGGTTGGAGGAGATCCTCCTGAGCCTCCATCTTCGCCTTCAAGTTCTAGTTCTTCTTCCTCTGAGAATTCTCATCACTCTCAGCATTCTAACCATAAAGCCTCTTTTAAGAAACCATTATTAAAGCTTGATGTAAAGTTTGCTTTGCCTATGTTTAATGGAGATGCTAATCCTGAAAAGTTAGAAAATTGGATCCGACGGGTTGAAGTATATTGTTGTGTTCAGCATATTGACGAAGAGGAAGTTAAAGTGCAACTGGCTTCTCTTCGGTTGGAAGGCACTGCTCTCGTATGGTGGGAGAGCAAGATAAAGGATAGAAGTAAGTGTGGTAAGCTTCTTTCCTCATGGTCAAATTTTAAAACAGAGATAAGCAAGTAGTTCTATCCACTAGGGTATTTACCTAAAGCAATGATGGAATGGAAAACGTTGAGACAAGTAAAAGTCAGACTGTACAAAGTTTCACAGAATAATTTAGGAAGAAAGCTTTAGCATTGAATATTCCCGTGGATTCTTATGAAACTTTAATGAAGTATATTGGCACACTTCATAGTTATATTCGTCATACTTTTCTCTTGTTTAACCCCACTAGTCTTGACAAAGTTTGTGTACAAGCCACTCACCTTGAGAATAGGGGGAAACATGTTCAAGAAGATCCCACGAAGAAACCTTCAAATTTCCCACAAAAGACTTTCAAGAAGTTGAAAAGGAAGGGCAAGAAGACCGCTACAGTAATGAGAGAAGGAGAAAAATCATCTTGCACTCATTGCAAGAGAAGCGGTCACAATGAAGAACATTGTTGGAAACTACATCCGGAAAAGAAACCAAAACAGTTCAGTAGAAAGGGGAAGACAAAGACTGTTGCTACAGTGCAGCAAGATCTTGGTTCCGAATCAGGAGATGAAGGAAATATCACAGTAGCTGGAGTACAAGGTAAAGAATCTCTTCATGCTAGTTCAAGTTCTAGTGATGAATCTCACATTGATGAACGAAAGAGGAATGAGTTATTTCATATACGAGTTGTATCTAAACATACTAAGATAGATACACTATTTGATCTGAGTTCCCAAGTAAAATTAACATTTGAAGAACTTGTCGAGAAGATGGGTCTTGTAACGAAACCACATCCAAAGCCTTACCCTCTTGGTTGGGTTTGTGACAAAGCAAAACTTAATGTCACCAAACAATGTAGGGTTAGATTTTCTATTTCTTCAAAGTTGATTGATGAAGTAGATTTGGATGTTGTATCGCTTGATATATGTGGCATAGTGTTGGGAAGTCTGTATCTTTATGATAGAAAAGAAGTCTTCTTTCATCATGAGAACAAATACCACCTTACAAAAGGGGGAGTGGAATATATTGTTAGAGCTCACAGCATGAGGGTAAATACAACACTTGTTAGTGCAGGACAAATGAAAAGACTCATAACCACTAATAAGAGATATGTACTCATGGTCGTCAAAGAGAAAGATGTCAGGACATACAATGCTTTCCAAGGGTGTGATCCATCTCATAAAAAGGAATTAACTGATATTGTCTCTAAGTATGATGATATTTTTCAGGAACCAGATGGATTAGCTCCTAAGAGGGAAATCCAACATGAGATACATTTGCAGCAGGATTCTCCTTTGCCTAATGTGGGCATGTACAGGATGTCAGTTGTGGAGATGACAGAGATCAAGAAGCAGGTACATGGCTTATTGGATCAAGGGGTCATCATGCCCAGTTCATCTCCTTGTGGTTCTCCAATCGTGATGGTGCCAAAGAAAGATGGCACATGGCGAATGTGTGTCAATTACCGAGCTTTAAATAAAATCATGGTGAAAAATCGATACCCTCTTCCTCGCATAGATGATTTACTTGATCAGTTAAAGAATGTTGTTTATTTCACTAAGTTGGATTTACACAGTGGATATCATCAAATCAGGGGTGTAGAACATGATGCATGGAAGACTGCCTTTAAAACCAAACAAGGATTGTTTGAGTGGTTAGTTATGTTGTTTGGGCTTTGTAATGCTCTGGAAATTTTCATGCGTGTGATGAATGATGTATTCAGGCCTTTCCTGGATGACTTTGTGATTGTGTATTTGGACAACATTCTTGTTTTCAGCGGGACTTGGGATGAACATGTAAGGCATGTGAAACAAGTATTGGATACTTTGCAAAGGGAAAAGTTGTATGTGAAAATGTCAAAATGTGAATTTGGCAAGACTGTACTTGTGTACTTAGGACATATCGTGGGAGGAGGACAATTGCAGATTGATCCTTCCAAAATTGAAGTAATTGTGAAATGGCCTGAGCCAAAAAGTGTGATCAAGATCCGAAGCTTCTTGGGTGAAGTCCAATATTGGAGGAGATTCATTCCCAACTTCTCCTTTATCATAGCTCCTTTGCATGCCTTAACCAGTGTGAAGAACACTTTTAAATGGGAAGGAAAGAAACAAAAAGATTTCAACATTTTGAAGGAGAAGATCAATACCACACTAGTATTAGCACTGTCGAATCTTCAACAGTTGTTCGAGATTGAGATAGATGCCAGCGGATACGCCATGGGTGCAATATTGATGAAATATCGTAATCCTATCTAATACCACTCTGAGACTTTTAACCAAGTTGTTGTTAACTATCCTACATATGATAAAGAGTTGTATGCATTAGTCCAAAGCGTAAAGAAATGGAAGCATTACTTGTTAGGGAAGGAAACCATCATACATACAGATCACCAGCCCTTACAGTATCTTCAAGCACAGACCAAACTGCAGCAATCTCGGCACTACAAATGGATGGGTTTTCTACAACAATTTCATTTGGTAATCAAGTACAAGAAGGGTACAAGTAACAAGGTAGTTGATATGCTTTCTAGACCTCCTATTGCAGCTTCTATTATTTTGAAGAATATTTCTTTATCTCATGATAGCTATGTAGAACAATATGCCATCGATGAATATTTTAAAGAAGTATATGAGAAGTTAACCCATAGTGCACAGGTAGAGAATTATTGTCTGCAAAGAAAGTTACTCTATCATCTTGGGAAGCTATGTATTCCTACAAGTGAACGAGTCCATGTAATATGAGAAGCTCATACTTCTCTTGTATCGGGGCATTTTGGGGTAGGAAAAACTATGGCTCATCTGCAAAGGTTTTGTTACTGGCCTCAAATGAAAGCAATTGTAAGTAAATATGTAAAGGGGTGTGTGATGTGTTCTACTTGTAATTCCACTAATAGAAAATTGGGGCTATACTCACCACTTCTTGTTCCATCCCATCCATGGGAAAGCATTTCCATGGATTTTGTAGGGGGTTTACCAATGACCAGAGGGGGTCATGATTATTTGTATGTCGTAGTGGATAGGTTTAGCAAGATGTGTATCTTGATGCCATGTAAAAAGCATATCACTGCTGAGCAGACTGCTAATCTCTTTTTTCAGCATGTTTGGGTTCACTTTGGATTAGCCACGTTCATTGTCTCGGATCGAGATACTCGATTCCTTGGGGATTTTTGGACTAGCTTGTGGAGAATGATGGACACCAAATTGAAGAGGAGCACTTATTTTCACCCACATACTGACGGACAGACAGAGGTGGTAAATAGAACAGTGGTACTTTTTCTTCAAGGCTACTACAGTAAGCAGCCTAAGTTATGGGATGAGCAGATACCTTATGTACAACATGCTTATAATTGATCTCTATGTTCATCCACGCAGAGTTCACCTTTTGAGACATGTTATGGGTACCTACCAAAGGTTCCTTTGGACTTGATGTATGGGAGCGATGTTGATGTGAATGAAGAACGAACAGAGGATAGAGCTCGCAAGTTCATCCAGAGGATTCAACAGATACACTAGGCAGTCAGGGAATAGTTGGAGAAGAGTCAAGCACAGTATAAAGCTTGGCATGAAAAGCACAGGGTTGATCATCAGTTCTAGGTTGGAGACTGGGTATGGCTTCACATCAACAAAGAACGATTGAAGGGTGAAGTCAAGAAACTCAAGCCCATCTGATATGGACCCTTCACTATTTTGGAGAAAAGAAACACTAATGATTTTCGTTTAGATCTTCCACCTTATATGCAAATATATTTAGTTGTGAACGTAGAGAATTTGAAACTTTTTGAGCCTTCAATGATCATGGATCAGGATGAGGAAGTTTCAATACCTTCAGTTGATGCTTTTGCACCTGAGTACTTGGATGGGTTACAAGAAGATATCATCCTAGACAAAAGGACGAGGACTTCATGTAGGGGTGATATTGATTATCTTCGAGTAGGATTAAAGGTCACACATCCAAGCAAGGAAAAGTGGATTGAGAAATATAAGGTGAGGGAACTCTTCCCTCACTTACCAGTTGATTAATGAAATATTTTGGTGGTCCAAAAAGATCTCATTGGGAAGGCATGATCCAAAAAGGATCCAGAGAATGTTAAGACAACTCAGAATGCATAGAAGCAAGTCAGAACACTTAGAATGGCTTCAGCAAACAACAAAAGGGAAAAAATTTAGAGTTCCTACAACTCAGTGAAAAGGGAATAATCGCGAAGAGTGTGTCGCAAGATTTCTAACGGCGCAAACGGATCGTCAAACGGAGTTATGCATCAAACGTTATAAGTGGTCAAAGTTCAGTCAAACTTGGTCAAAAAGGAAAAAGTCAAAGTAACATGTGGCACCACTGCAAGGGTGACATGTGGCACATCTAGTTGGAAATATGACATGGCAAGGATGCAGACATGTGGACAAGTTGAGTGATGACATGTGTCAGTTTTCATGAGCGAATCATATTGTGACAAGTGATAGTTTTTGTGGACCAATTATATGGTGCCACGTGGCCTAGTCATAGACTGCCACGTGGCACCCCTCCCATGGCTGGAAAATGCAAAAGTTTATTCGACTCCCCAAGAGTCGAACTCATGACCTCCAAGAAGCCCAAAGGCCCCACAAGTTTGTATTAACCACTATACCACACAATGTTCCTTGGTAATAATATGTTGCATATATATTTCAAAGTATAAAGGCATGATGGGCACCAAAGAAAGGGGCTCGGCCTTTGGCCCAGCCCCTGGTTACATATTTTGCCACATGACCATAAGGTTCCACCCGCCTGGGGGCTTAACTCAACCGCCTCCATATTTAGCATATTCCTCTATTAATTATCCATTCCGCCATTCTAGCCAACCTCTGCCAGTTTTAGCAAGCGTGCCAAAAATTAGTTATAACACGTGTAAAATAGGGAGTCCATGGGATTCGACCCCGGAACCTCCCCAACATCCTATGCCTTAACTTAGCCTCCACAACCAATGTGCCTAACTTCCTCATTATTGCATAACTATCGGAAACATTGTATAAGAAGGGGTTTGGGCAATGCATTCGGGAGAACACACACAAGAGCAAGGAGAATGGGGCAAGTTGAGTGCATCCGTATAGTACGGATTTGGGTGCATTTTTCTATATTTTGGCATGGATTTCGAGATCTGTCTGTCATTAATTGCAGAAGCAGTGGCACGAAAACCAAGGCAGGGGTGTCTTGGGGGCCCGAAAGTGTCTGACTCGAATTGAGGCGTGGAGATAGACATTTTTAGGTAAAACGACACCATGAATGCAGTGGTGGTCTTAGTTTTCTGATCTGAGCAAAGATTTTGTGGTTTAACTCCAGAATGAGGTGTACTTATGTATTTTGCCCAATTCTTTTATGGACTTAATAAAAAGACCTACCCATTTGAGAGTAGGACCCAGAGACGTAGTCCACCAGGGACGAACTCCGTTATCAAGTTCTTTGTGTTCATATTGCATGATTGTGTCTCTTTCCTTTTGAGCTTTTCCTTCTTTATGGTGTACTTTTGTTTATGCTCATTTTATGCAATTCTTTAATAAGACACCAGACGAAAAGATCCTGGATCACCTATAGTGTGGTACAAGGATGTAAAGAAGATCATGGAAGAGGTGTTTCATGATCCAAAAATACAAGTCAGATAGGGTCTAGACACCATAAGATGGGGGGTAAAAGGGGTTGGAAATATTAGACTAAAGGAATCCTATGTTGAAGTAATAGGCCTGGTGGGGGAGAAGCAAAGGGTTTTATGGGATAAGATTTGGTTGTTGACCTCATGGCCAAAGATCTCTACCTCCCTATAGCTTGTGTCAAGGTGAATATTCTTAACCTAGGATTTCCTTATCAGACAAGGATTTAAAGGACCTTTCATATGCATGATGTGTTAGGTGGATGAGGAGACCCTGGAACATCTCTTCAGTTTTTTTAGAGAAGCCTCATTCCTCTGGTACAAGGGAGTTGAGTTATTCAGGTGATCAAATAATATTTAGAATGATTTTATTCCTAAAAAAATTGAGGAATGGGAAAAGATAATTTCTCGAATTTGATTCTCAACAGGGCATGAAATACATTTCCAATATTTCTACTCTAGAATATTTGGAATAAAAGAAATTGAAGGGTGTTAAAAAATAAACAGTTATCATGTGATAAGGTTTGGAAAACCTTTCAGTCAAATGTGTTGGATTCAATCATTGACTTGTCCTAGGAAGGGCACGATGTATAACTCTTAGTGGAGGAGGAAATAATACTAAAAAATTGGAAGTTGGATCCTTGTTATGATCAAGCAATGAGGTTTCAAAACCCCTCTCGGCCAAAATCTAGGGAGAAATGGCGACCACTGCTAGAGGGCTTCCTAAATTTAAATTTTGATGGGGCATCAAAAGATAACCCAAGGCTAGCCAGTGTGGAGGGAGTATTCAGAAACTTGAATGGTCAGGTTCAAGCTCTATTCACTTGCAACCTGGGGCGTAACTCGAACAACAGGGAAAAATTGGAAGGCCTACTAAGGGGTCTAGGAATATCTCATGAGAAAGGATATAAATCCTTAGTGGTGGAAGGTGCTCTCATCTATTGATCATGGCTCTATGAATATTTCTAAATGTTATACATCGTGAAAAACTCTCCAAGAATTTGCATCCCTCATATGGTCTCTCGGAGGTTGTTAGTATAACCAAGCTTTTCTCTATGATAATCCTTGAACATGTAAGATGAAAGGACAATGCATTGGAAAACTATATGGAAAATTCAAGGGTATCTTAGTAAAATTAGCACAACCTTTGGATGGAAGGGTACCCCATTCTATAGGAGATTCAAGAGTAGGTTACCTATTTAAAACATCTAGACTCCTGATTCTCGGATGGGGTGCAAGCCATCGGGATGGATTTAGCCCACGTGGTGGTACCATCACCAAATGAGATAGTAGTCGTGTAGCGTACACATGGTTGGAGGTTGGAGAAGGAGGCAAGGACCTCAATGGTGGTTTTGAATAACAAAATTGGTGTGGGTCGGGTGGTGCAGAACATATGGTATGATGAAAACTACTAAGCATAGGAGTCCAAGGCCTAGAGCTGGTACACAACATTCATTCCCAAATGTGTTGAATGGTAAGAAAGAGAAGTGGAGGTTGATACGACATCATTATTCGAAGATGATGGTTTGAATGAGTAGCAAGATTATGGTGGTGCACCTGTGGGGGAGTATGTTAGGAGTGGTAGACATTATAAAGGAAGGTGATATGAAGATTGTTCACATGGGAGAATGATCCATAAATGGTGTGCCCATGTCATGTCCATCTCACCAATACAGATGCTTCTTCGGAATAAAATTATTCTTTCTATCTTGATCTTCTTTGATTGGTTGTAAGCCTTGCAATATGCCAAGAAATAGCTGATTCGACCCATTAACTAACCAGTCGAATTCTCTGATGGTTGGGTTGACCGAAGGATAGACCACTCGAATGCTTTGATGGTCAAGTCAACTGAATGATAGACCAATCGACTAATCGAGTGTTTAGGTCATCCAAATAAAGACAAATAGACCACATGAGAAACCTATTCAGGTCGAGTGGAAAAAATCAATCGTCTGCAAGTGAAGTCAACCAAATGCCCATGAAGAAAATCTACCCAACATAATGAATCGACCAACGATTGAAAAAAAATATCTAGAGGGGGGATTCAATCTTCAACAACAAAGGAAAAAAATTTGCAGGGCAATTTCGGTAACCCACATCAAATAAAAATGTCCAACGATGATTTTGTTCACCCCTAGAAAATAAAAAATAAAAGAATGAATTTAGACGCTCGACAATGAACAAAAATGCATAGAGATCTACAAATTCGCCCAACAATTAGTTCTTGGTGTGTACATATTGTGTGCATCTCGTATGACTTTCTTAGGGCCTACAAGTGAAAGGAAAATGCCTAGGTAGTAGTGAACTCACCCAAGCACAGAGAAAACATCTCAGACAAACAAGCATTTTCCTAGGCAAAGAGAAAATCAACCAACAAGAAAAATTAAACGCCCAACAAGGAATAGATTATGTGGATGGGTGATACAATATCAAAATGTACTTCAAAAGAGTATGAATAGATCATTGTAACTCATTAAAAAAATACCCAAACAACATAATGCATTAACTCATAGATATCAACATTTAAATGTGATTTTTATTATGCTCATGAGAAATTACAAAGGGGTGAACTATACACGGACTTTGTGTATTGTTACTCATGGTGAAGAAATACCCTCTCTTAGAGTGAACAGGCACATTAAATCCTTCATCCACTCAAATTCAATCTTGAGATTTAATTTATGTTAATGTTCTTCCCTCTTTCTCCTTGCATCTCCCTTCGTTTCCATCTTCACTAAATCCCTCATTGTTTTTAGTGGGCTTCCTTTGGAATTCCAACCGACACAGTTGTTCGTTTCACCTCCCCATTGTGCCAGAAGAAAAAATAAAATGAAATAAAACAAAAACATAATTATTTACAATATTTTCAAACATTTTCCAAGATCCGATTCGGATCACACCTCCCCATTTGAAGGATTTTGGTCCCCAAAAGCTAGACCATTAAGGAGATAGAAGCACAAGGCCTCCAATTGCCTCTGCATATCCACCATTCCATTGTTTACAACGGTGTATTTTTTATTACTTGACTTCCCTTGTTTCAATGCTAGAGGATTTGTGCTCTCTCCCTCTTGATGTGATTTGACGAGCTATGCCTTTCCACCCTTGACGAAATGGTACTTTTTTTCTCTCATGTAGAAGGTAGCATCCATATCCCATAAGTAGGGGCTACCCAACGTCACTCTGTAGGAGTCTAATGGTGCAAATTCACATTATACCTCATCAACATAGTTGGCACTAATGGAAAACTTGATTTTACATCTTTGAGTGATTCTCATAACAATTTTCCCTTGCAACCATACTAGTGAACTTGGTTGCGCTAGATCGTAGGTTTCTAGACCAAGCTCATTAACTAATGTTTCAGAAACCATATTACATTGAGAACCACTATTGAATAAGGCATTTACCTTCTGGTCCTTCACTTGAACTTTGATTCAGAATAGCACATTTTATCTCCACTTGCCTCGTGTTGCTGCAATGTGGTGCAAATTATGGCTTCATCTAGATCAGAGGTGATTTTTATTTCTTCTTCTTTTGTCTCAATAGATTCCTTTTCTTTCCACTTGGAATTTAGCCACTTTGGATGCAATTATGGATGAATTTTCCAACACTTCTCTTATGTGTTCCCATCCACATCGCAATGTTTTCAATTCCTATTAGGATCCCTCCTTTTCTCGGTAGTGGATGCCATTTTCTTATATCTTTTCTTGTTGGTTTCTTCTTGGCCCATGTGTTTCCATCCTTTCTTGGAGTCCAACTCAATGTAGAGAGCCTTCTTTCTTTCCTAATCTATGATTTTCACACCATGAAGCTACAATTTTGTTTGGATATGGATAAAATTTCCTCTGAGGTACTTCATCACCACCCTTGGTTCTTCGAGAGAAATACCCAACTTGATGGTTTGCCTCCTAAACTTAGAAGTGTATTATTGTACTCCTTGTATTTGTTCTTTGCGGAGGTACTGCCACTTCATGGTTGTTCCTCTTCGTAGCCTAAGGGATATAATTGTGACTTTAGTAATGCCTTGAATTCCTCTTGTTTCATCACCATGAGCTTCTTGTCTATATTCAATGCATCCACACAACTCTCCCACCACAGTAGAGCATGTATGGTCATCTTCAAATGGGAAAAGGAGATTTTTTGTGTTTCTTGGATTTGATAAAGACCAAAGTAGACTTCCAATTGTTTCAAGCATCTATTCAAGGCTTCAAAATTATTTTTTCTATTAAACATAGGTATTTCAAGCTTCACTTCAACTTTGAAAGGAACATTGGAAGACGAAGAAAACTTGTTGTCATTACCTGAGTTTCCAAGCATCTCACCTTTGGAACCTTCCAGGCCAACCTTGTGTTCTTCATACTCAGTCTTTGTTGAGTGTGCTTTCTTATCCTTCATTACTAGCAGTTGTGTCGCCAACTCTATCAATGTAGAAATGTTTTTCTCCAATCGAGCAAATATGACCTCCAAGTCTTCCATGTCATATTCTTCACGATGATGCCCTGCCATTGATGGTGCTCTACTCCTATATAGGCATGGAATCAATGCTTGTCCACTATTTTGGTATTGGATGTGGGTTTTTACCATGTAGGTATTCTCCAAGCCTTAGGAACCTGCTTTGATACCATCTGATCTGTAAACGGTAGGCCCATGGCATGTCGATCTCACCAATATGGATGTTTCTGTGAAATAAAATTATTATTTCTATCTTGATATTCTTCAACTAGTTGTAAGAATTTCAATACTCAAAATAATATTCAATTCGGCCCAATGTCTAACTATTCAAATGATCTAATGGTCAAATCGACCAAAGAATAGACCATTTGAATGCTCTGATGGTTGAGTAAACCAAATGAAGACAAATTGACCATGGGAGAAACCCAGTTGGACCGAGGGGGGAAAAATGAACCATCTGCAAGTGAAGTCAACCAAATACCCAAAGATAAAATCTACCCTACAGAATGAATTAACTAGCGGTTGGAAAAAAATATCTAGAGGGCGGATTCAATCTTCAACAACAAAGGAAAAATGTTTTCAGGGTGATTTTGGTAACCCACATCAAACAAAACCATCTAGGGGTGATTTTGGTCACCCACAACAAATACAAAAAAATACAAGGATGAATTTAGATGCCCGACAATGAAAACAAATTCTTAAAAATCTATAAATTCTCACAGCAACTAGTTCTTGGCATGTATAGATTGTGTGCAACTCATATGGATTTTGTACAATTGATGGGTAAAAGGGAAACACCCATGTAGTATTGAACTTTTCCAAACATAGAGAAAACATCTCAGACAAACAAGAATTCACCCAGGCAAAGAGTAAATCGACCAACGGGAAAATTTAAACACCCAACAAGGAATATCTTATGTGGATGGGTACTACAATATCAAAATATACTTCAACGGAGGATGAATAGATCATTGTAACTCATAACAAAAATACACAAACAACAAAATGCATTAAATTATAGATATCAACTTTTAAATGGGATTTTTATTATGCTCAGGAGAAATTACAAAGGGGTGAGATATACACAGACTCTATGTATTGTTACTCGCGGTTAAGAAAAAAATTCCAAATGTTGTGACTCAGAGACACCTTCTTTTAGAGTGAAAAAACACATTAACTCCTTTGTCCACTCAACTTCAAGTAGGCTACCCTCTTTGATCTTTAATCTTTGCTACTTTCCTTCCTTCTTTCTCCTTGCATCTCCCTTCATTGCCTTATTCACTACAACCCTCATTGTTTTTAATGGGTTTCTTTTGGAAGGACAATAGTCATAATTGTTTGTTTCACCTTCCCATCGTGCCAGAAGAAAAAATAAAATGAAATAAAACAAAAACATGTTATTTACAATATTTATAAACATTTTCCAAGATCCAATTCAGATGCAATATGCATATGCCAATCAATAGTCGAGTCATCCCAATGACTGACCATTTGAATGCTCCAATGATCGGGTTGAGAAAATGATAGACCAATTGAATGATCTGATGTTCGAGTCGACTGAATGATAGACCAATTGACTACGCTAGTGGACAAGTCATCCAAATGAAAGCTCGATTGAACAAATCAAGAAAAATCAACCATGAGACAAACCCAATCGAATTGAGTAGGTAAAAATGAACCTCTAGAAGTGAAGTCGACCAAATACCCATGAAGAAAATATACCCGACGAAATGAATAAACCAGTGGTTAAAAAACAATATCTAGAGGGAAGATTTGATCTTTAACAACAAAGGAAAAACATCATTTGCAGGGAAATTCTGGTAAACCTACATCAAATAAAAATTTCTAGTGGCGATTTTGGTCATCCACAACAAATAAAAAAAATACAAGGACGAATTTAGATGCTCGACGATGATTAAAAATGCGCAAAGATCTATAAATTGTCCCAACAATTAGTTCTTGGTGTTAAAAACTGTGTGCAGACCGTATGGCTTCGGTACGACCTGTGGGTGGAAGGGAAATGCCCAGGTAGTAGTGAACTCACCCACGTACATAAAAAATGTCTCATACAAACAAGAATTCTCATAGGAAAAGAGGAAATCGACTAGTAGGAAAATTTAAATGCCCAACAATGAATATCTCATGTGGTTGGGTGCTATAGGATCAAAATATACTTCAACAGAGTATGAATAGATCAATGTAACTAAAAAAAAAAAAAAAAACAACAAAATGCATTAACTCGTAGATATCAACATTTAAATGGTATTTTTATTATGCTCATGAGAAATTACAAAGGGGTGAGCAATACACAGACTATGTGTATTGTTATTCATGGTGAAGAACAAAATTGTAGATTCCATGACTCATAGACACCTTTTCTTAGAGTAAACAAGCACATTAACTCATTTTTCCACTCAACTTCAAGTAGACCTCCCTCTTTGAGCTTTAATTTATGCTATTGTCCTTCCCTCTTTCTCCTTGCATCTCCCCTCATTGCATTCTTCACTACAACCCTCATTGTTTTTAATGGGATGCCTTTGGAAGGCCAACCATCACAATTTTTTGTTTCACCTTCCCATTATGTTAGAAGAAAAAATAAAATGAAATAAAACAAAAACATGTTTATTTGCAATATTTACAAACATTTTCCAAGCTCCAATTTGGATCACACCTCCCCATTTGAAGGTTTTTAGCCCCCAAAATTTTGACCATTAAGGAGACAAAAGCACAAGGCATCCATTTTCCTCTGCATATCCACCATTCTATCACTGATGAAGGTGGTTTGTTTCATCTCGTATTCCCTTGTTTATTTCTAGAGAAGTTGTGCTCTCTCTCTCTCTCTCTCTCTCTCTCTCTCTCTCTCTCTCTCTCTCTCTCTCTCTCTCTTGATGTGTTTTTATGAGGTATTCCTTTCCACCCTTGACCAAGAAGTATTTTTTTTCTCTCATGTAGAAGATAGCATCCCAATCCCACAAGTAGGGGCTACTCAACATCACTCCCCAAGATCCAATTGGATGGTCAGGTTCAAGCTCTATTCACTTCCAACTTGGGGCATAACTCAAACAATGGGGCGAAATTGGCAGGCCTATTAAGGGGTCTAGGAATATATCATGATAAAGTCTATAAATCCTTAGTGGTGGAAGGTGACTCTCATCTATGATCATGACTCTGTGAAGAGTGTTAAATGGTACACACTCTGACAAACTCTCCAAGAATTAGCATCTCTCATATGATCTCTCAAAGTTTGCTAATATAACCAGGCTTCTCCTGAAAATAATCCCTAAACATGTAATATGAAAGGCCAATGCATTGACATAATATATGAAAAATACATGGGTCTCTCAATCAAAGCAACACAACCTTTGGATGACAGAGAACCGCATTCCATAGGAGCTTCAATAGTAGGTTACCCATTTGAGACATTTGGACTCCTCATTCCTAAATTGGGTACAAGCTGTCGAGATGACATGATCCCATGTGGTGGTACCATCGCCCGACAAGACAACAATCGTGAAACATACACATGGTCGAAGGCTGGAGAAGGAGGTAAGTACCTTAGTGGTGGTTTTGAATGACAGAATTGATGTGGATCGGTTGGTGCAGAACATGTGTCATGATGAAAACTACTAAGCGGAAGAGTCCAAGGAATGGAACTAGTACACAACATTCATGCCCAAATATGTTGAGTGGTAAGAAATAGAACTGGAGGTTGATACAACGTCATTTAGAGATCCTGGTTGGAACAAGTAATAGTATTATGATGGTGCACTTGTGGGCGAGTATGTTTAGATTGGTAGACATTAGAAAGGAAGGTTATATGAAGAGCATTCATATGGGAGAAGGTGTTGTTTGGGAAAACCTGCATGCAGTAAAGCAGGGTCCTAGTTCAAATTATGATTTGTTTGATGATGGGGTGGGTTTTTATTGGAAGAGGAAGTTAGTCGTATTCATGGGTATTCTTAGTTTCTAACAAGAATCAGGGTGGAGTCTCTCTCAGTGGGGATCATCCAGAATATGGATAGGTGTGGAGGAAGGAAGGGGAGAATCAGGGGCGGGGGCAAGCATGATGAGTAAGCTTCAACATCTTGTGGTCTAGTGGTCAATATGTTGGCGGTCAGAGAGGCATGGGAGGTGGGAAACAATTTCATGGATTTGTGCTCAAAGGAGGAAAAGAAGGTAGTTGAAGATGTGGAAGAGAGGGTTCAATCTTAGATGAAGAACATGTATGATGGAGAAATGTTGGAGGAAGTTGAGGACTGGGTGGAGGACCCCTTATATTCTAGAACAAGGGAGATAAAATGTTTTAATGTAGTTGAGAATTATTGGATTATTAAGGACATGGTGGGGTAGGCCTTGCACCAGTCCAGGAGGGAGAAACAATACCTTATGCATGAGATTCTCATCTTGGAAGGGAAATTTGAGTTGTTCTGCCATTCTCAGCATGGTATATGATTCAAGGTTTCTCATGCTTCATAGAAGGAGGAACATGAGGGTTCTCCAAGCCCTCTAGGTTCAAAAAGGTACCCAATTGAACTAGATGGGGGTCAGGTGGACAAGGCAGTGTTGGACAAGGATTGCGGGACTAATCCAATTGACATGCCACCCGGGGAAGATGTGTTAAGCTAATGGGTTTGTCAAAACGTGGTCACTTGGTGGAATTTAATTTTGTCTCCACGTGATCATTAGTTTTGCGCTAGTTAGTTTGTCCTCATTTTTAGCTTAGTTAGTATAGCCACAAGTAGTCTTGATAAAAACTATAGAAGTATTGTTATTTTGCTCTACTATACTGGGAGATTATGACTTGAAAACATTGATTTTTGGTCGGGGAATGGATATGGTTTTCATTTTGGCAGATCCTCCTATAACTGATATATCATTTTGTGCATATAATAGATAATCCTTTTGTTTTTAACTTAAAAAAAAAAAAACTCTTCCTTAGTATGGATATTAACTAGCAACAACCACATTTAAGTAAAAAGTGGTTGATATACGTCGATTGACGCCATTTTCCACATTTTTAAAATTAATGACATCGATCGGTGTATATCAACCACTTTTTACTTAAATGTGGTTGTTGTTATTTCGATGAACATGTATGGACAGAACTATAAATATATTTATACATTTTAAATATAATAATAAAGTAATATTTAATAATCATTTAATTATTATTTCTTAATAATTTATTTATTTTTTATTAATAATAAAATAATTAATCATTACAAATTAAATAATTATAAATTATAAATTTATATTTATTAATTAATAGTAACTTAATTATTAAATATTAAATGATTATTAAGAATAAAATAAATATTAAATAACAATTATTTAAAAATTATAAATTAATTTAACACAAATAAAATAGTAAAATAAATACATTACTAAAATAATCCATTAAAAATGCAAACATATATAAACAATTTAAAAATGCATTAAAAATGTATAAATACATTAATATATTCTTACACAAACTTTAAAAAGTATTAATGTATTATTTCATCTACACTTTTAAGTAATATAGAAACTAAGTATCATTATATTAATATAATATATTAATGTATAATGTAATGTAATAATGAAACATGTAATTCAATAAATACTTTAATAGTGTAATTTAATAATTATATAAATTAAGTATCATTATATTAATATATAATGTAATATATTAATGAAACATATAATTTAATAAATATTTTAATAATGTAATTTAGTAATTAATGTATAAATTAATATATTATAAATTAAAAGGATTTTAAAATATTAATTAACAAAAATTATAGTAATATATTAATGTATAATGTAATGTATTAATGTATAATATAATATATTAATGTATAATGTAATGTATTAATGAAACATGTAATTCAATAAATACTTTAATAGTGTAATTTAATAATTATAGAAATTAAGTATCATTATATTAATATAATATATTAATATATAATGTAATATATTAATGAAACATATAATTTAATAAATATCTTAATAATGTAATTTAGTAATTAATGTATAAATTAATATATTATAAATTAAAAGGATTTTAAAATATTAATTAACAAAAATTATAGTAATGTATTAATTAAGTAGTCCCCGAGGTGTAGGACAGTCCGTGACATCGTGTGTTGTTAAGTCACTCTGTGATGTTAAAGTCACCGGTTCGAAACCTGCGGGGACAAAAAATCCAACCATGTTAAGGGTTGGTGTGGCTCAGGCCGGGTGCGATTCCCGGGTGATTTTGACGGCTTAGATGCCCCTGAGTCAAGGTTTCTCAAGCCACAGATTAATCACGTAACTAACAAATCCCACACAAATTAACAAAAAATATATATATATATATATATATTAATTAAATAATATTATTAATTTATTTATATTATTTATTTATAAATTAAAGTATTAAAAAATTAATATATAATGCAATCTATACATATTAATTAAAAATGCATTATTGAATAAAGTATTATTTAATTAATTAATACATTTATATACTATGAATAAACTAATAAAATATTAAAGTATTATAAATAATACATTAATAATATATAAAATAATATATACATTAAAATATTAAATCATTAAATGTATTAAACAAATAACTTTATAATGTAATCTATTAATTTATTTATATATTTTATTACTTTATTAATTAATTTAATAATGTAATTTATATTGATACAATGATTTGATAAATCATTATTGTAATAAAATTTAATGTGTAATTTAAATAATATATTAATGATATATAAATTAATGTATAAAATATGCCATACATTAATGTGTTAAATGATTAAATGTATTAAATAATGAAAACCGTAATGTGATTTATAAATTAAAGTATTAAAATATTAATCTATAATATAATGTATGAATATTAATTAATTAATAAATATATTCAAAATAGTATTTAATTCATTAATATATTTATATAATATCAATAAATTAATAAAATAGTAAAGTAATAAAAAAATACATTAATGATATATATAATAATGTATAAAATATTAAATACATTAATGCACAAAACCATTAAATGTATTAAATAAATAGCTTAATTAATAAAAACATATTATCAATTATTAATCAAAATAGTATTTGATTAATTAATACATTTATATAATATCAATAAATTAATAAAATGTTAAAGTAATAAAAAAATACATTAACTATATATATAATAATATATAAAAAAAATTAAATACATTAATACGGTAAATCATTAAATGTATTAAATAAATAACTTAATAATATAATGTATTAATTAATTAATATTATTAATTTATTTATATTATTTATTTATTGATAAATGAAAGTATTAAAAGATTAATATATAATGCAATGTAATGTATGAATATTAATTAATTAATTAGTAAAAATACATTATACATTATTGATTATTGATTAAAGATTAAAGTATTATATAATTAATTAAAATATTTATATACTATGAATAAATTAATGAAATATAAAAATATTATAAATAATATATAAAATAATGTATAAAATAATAAATACATGAATGTCTTAAATCATTAAATGTATTAAATAAATAGCTTTATAATATAATTTATTAATTAATTTATACAATTTATAATTTTATTAATTAATTTGTGTAATCTAATAAAAAGTATTAATAATGTAAGTTATTAATTAATTTATCCATTAATAAATTGCTAAAGTATTAAAATTAATTGATTAATAATACTTAAATAAAACATATATATATGAATAAAATAAAAATAATTATGGCGTTGTTAATTAAATTGATTTGTATTCGTGCAGGTAATCATGGTTAGAGGATGTCACGGAAGCAGACAACGGGGTGCTAGGGGAGGAGGTGCGATGCCCCTAGTAGCATCCACGTCTGAGGGGTCTAAGCCCTAGGGCGACGAACAGGTTGTTAGGAAGGAACAGATAGTTATGGGTGATGTGGTTGGGCTGATGAGGTCCTTTCAGCGGATGTCTGAGGCACTGATCAGTCGTTTGGATAGAAATGAGGCCAGGGCATCGACACCCCCTAAGGGTCCACTACGCGCTCCAGTCGTACTGGTAGCATTCACCGAGAACTCGAGAAGGTCAAGTTTCCCGAGTTCTTTGGTGCCCTGGATGGCGTAGTCATCGAGGCATGGTTGGAGAATATGGCGATGTGCTTTGCACTTCGCGAATATACCTCCAACATGAAGGTCTGCATGGTGGTGTTTCAACTGAAGGGAAGAACTCTTTTATGGTGGAAGACGCTCCTGCCGCAATTGAACATGGTCATTGAAGATGTGTCATGGGAATTGGTCGAGGAACAGTTCCGGGAGAGGTATCTATCTAAGGAATTCATTGAGCATCATCTCAACGGGTTCAATGCCTTGCGACAGGGCGGTCATACGGTGCCCGAGTACGAGGCCCATTTTATGGAGCTGCTTCGATATGCTCTGCACCTGAATACCAAGAAACTTAAGGTCAACAGGTTTGTGTTTGGCCTTAATATCAACATTCATGCAAAGATTAGGATTTTGATGCCTCAAACCTTACATGATGTTGTCCAGAAGGCCCTCATAGCAGAGAAGGAGCTTATCAGTAGGGGTCAGAGAAGGAATCCAGCGAGACCAGCGGGGCAGGTGTCATCTCATGCATAGCAACATCAGACACCCGCTAGACATTCACCAGGATACCGTGGCTTCCAGAGAGGATCCACTTTCACTACACCTCGACAACCAGCACCTCAGCAGTGGAATCCTTACCGAGGACTACAGCACCAACAGTAGTGTCGACCACAGCACCAATAGTTTAGGCTTGTTCAATAGAACAGACCCGAGTTTCAGGCCGGTGGGCCGTCAGATTCTACTTTGGGTACCAGGAGTATTGGACTGAAGAAAGGGTGTTGGACATGTGGGGAGCCACATTACCAGCATGACTGCCCAGTGGAGAGGACCGAAACATCTGTATCAGCCGGACCCACCACCGTGAGAGATTTGGGCAAGGCCCATAGGATTCATGCAACGACGAATAACTGCCAAGAAAAGCACCAGTCGATTGTGCTTGAGATGTTAGGTACCTTTGCTGAACAAACCCTTAGTATTTTGATAGATTCAGGTGCTACTGAGAGTTTTATTTCTGCTGCAACACTAAAAAGAATTAAGGTAAAGGCAGTCGAACAGAACGAGTTTAGCTTTGTAGAAATGGATTCAGGAGCCAAACATAAGGTTGGTGGGAAGGTTACAGGTTGTAGCCTTAACCTGGTCGAGTTTGTCACTAGGGCCAACCTGTACATCACAACCTTAGGGTCATATGATGTCGTGATCGATATGGACTAGTTGGAATCGCATGATGTGATACTCGACTGTAAGACGAAATGGTTGAGCTTGGTCGATGACGAGGGACAGAGACGCGTGATTGTAGGTTGAAACCAGGGAGTATCCCTGTGGTTCATCTCTTCCTTGCAGCTACAAAAGAGCATGTGCAAGGGATGTAAGCTTTATGCGATCCTTGCATTAAACGAGAAGGGAGTAGCAGAAGGTCTAGAACACCTTCCGGTGGTGAGAGAGTTTGTGAATGTCTTCCCTGAGGAGTTAGCTGGGATGCCACCAGAGAGGGAAGTGGAATTTACCATCGACTTAAAACCGAGAACTGAACCAACAGCAAGAACGCCTTATCGGATATCAACCCCGGAGTTACAGAAGTTGAGAATGCAACTGAAGGAGTTGTTGGACCTAGGACTTATACATCTGAGTGTGTCATTGTGAGGGCCACATGTTATTTTCATAAGGAAGAAGGATGGGTCGTGGAGACTCTGCATTGACTACCGTCAATTGAACAAGGCAACGATCAAGAATCAGTATCTGTTTCCAAGGATTGATGATCTGTTTGATCAGATGAAAGGCGCGACGGTGTTTTAAAAAATTAACTTGAGATCAAGGTATCACCAGTTACAGATCAAGGAGGAAAACATCCCTAAGACCACTTTTAAGACGAGGTTTGGACATTACAAGTTTATTGTTTTACCATTTGGACTGACGAACGCCCCAGGGGTATTTATGAGTTTGATGAATGGGGTGTTTCACGAATACTTGGACGAGTTTGTCCAAGTATTCATTGACGATATTTTGATTTACTCTCGGATGATGGAGGAGCATGACGAGCACTTCTGCATGGTACTATAGTGTCTACGAGAGAACAAATTGTATGAGAAGTTTTCCAAATGCTCGTTTTATCAATCGAATATTCACTACTTAGGGCGTGTCATCTCCGACGAAGGTATCGCTCTAGATCCAGCAAAGGTTGAGGCAATTATGGAATGGCTTGTGCCGACGAATGTCCCAAAAGTGCGTTGCTTCATGGGTTTAGAGGGATACTATCGACAGTTCATCTAGGGTTTTTCGAAGATAGAAAATCTGATCATGGAATTGCAGAAGAAGAACAAGAAGTTTGTTTGGATCAAGAAATGCACAGAGGTGTTTCAGAGGCTCAAGGAGCTGTTGACGACAACACCGATACTAAAGGTCCCTGACATGGACATGGAATTCTTGGTATGCATCGACACATCCAAGGAAGTCTTAGGCAGAGTCTTGATGCAAGACAGTCGAGTGATCGCTTACATCTCGAGAAAGTTGAGAAGGCATGAGGAGAACTATGCAACGCACGATTTGGTGTTATTATCCATTGTTTATGCCTTGAGAGTTTGGAGACACTACCTTATTGGACGGAAATTCGAACTAAAAATGGACCATTGTGGACTACAACACAACTTTACGTAAAGCGACTTGAACACGCGACAATGGCGTTGGTTAGAATTGCTTAGCGAGTACGATTTTGAGATTACTTACATAAAAGGAACAATGAACATAGTGGCGGATGCGTTGAGTCGGAGACCATGCATCCTTTTGTTGATGCCTCTTCAGAAGAATCTACGTGAAAAGATCCTAAATTTACATCACAACGATGACTGGTACAAAGAGGTCAAGGATTTTATCGGACAAAACACAATGATGGTATCGAAATTTGAGGGATTTACTGTGGACAACGATGGATTATTGAGATTTAAAAATTGAATTTATGTACCGCCCAATGACGAGTTGAGGAGCTTGATCCTAAATGAGGCTCATAGAGCAGTGTACATGGCTCATCTTGGAGTCATGAAGATGAGGGCAGACCTTAAACCCTTATTCTTCTGGAAAGGAATGAAGGAATACATAGTCAACTACGTGTCAAGATGTATAGAATTTCAGCAGGTGAAGGCTGAACATAGACATCTTGCAGGATTACTACAAATACACACCATTCCAAAATTGAAATGGGAGGTAATTTCGATGGATTTCATTATTGGACCGCCACTAACGACAAGGAGACACGACTCGATTTTTGTGGTAGTCGACACTCTGACGAAGAGAGCTCATTTTATTCTTGTGTGTATGATGTATCAGGAACCTGAATTAGCTAGAGTTTTCATCAGTGAGATTGTGAGGCTACATGGCGTACTAAGAGGATTATATCCAATAGAGGATCGGTGTTTACATGACGATTTTGGACTAGTTTCCAAGAGGCCTTGGGAACCCAACTTAACTTTAGTACTGCGTATCACCCAGAAATAGACAGGCAGACCAAGCGAACAAACCAAATATTGGAGGATATGTTGCATATGTACATGATGGACCAACATAAGTGTTGGGAAGAATTCTTTCCACTGATAGAATTTGCATATAACAATAGTTATCAATGCACCATTAAGATGGCGCCTTTCAAGTTTCTTTATGGGTGACCGTGTCCGACGCCTTTGAGTTGGGATCGGCTTGAGGATAGGGTCCTGGTGGGACCAGAAGCAATCCAAGAAATGGAAGATCAAATGCAAACAATAAGACAAAGGATCAAGGAAGCACAGGATCGACAGAAGAGTTATGTTGATGCGCATCATGTCGATCGTAGTTATGAAGTTGGCGATCAAGTCTTCTTGCAGGTGAAACCGCATAAGAGTTCGATCAAGTTTGGAAAGGGTGCTAAACTCTCTCCTAGGTTCATGGGACCCTTCGATACTGTGGAAAGGAAGGGGTCTATGGCCTATTGACTAGCCTTGCCTGATTCTTTGAGGTGTATGCACGATGTTTTTCATGTATCTGTTTTGAGACATTATGTTAGTGATCCTACACATGTTATTGACATGATTTCCTTACAGGAATCGGATGAGGGTGCACTCATGGCAGAGCCAATCCACATCCTAGACCATCACATTCGATACCTACGGCGGCGAACAGTAGATCATGTCAAGGTCCAATGGGACAACTATAGTCCACACTCGGCGACCTGGGAGGACGCATATGATATGCATCAGCAGTTTCCATTTTTGTTTGGTAGCTAGACCTATGATATTCTGATACACTTTATTTCGACACTTACATACTCTAAAACTTCGGGATGAAGTTTAAAACAAGAGGGGGTATATGTAACATCCCGCTCTTGCACAGATTGAGTGCACTTATTCTTTGAGGACACTTGCATGCAAGTGATCCGGGTCATTATACTATTGGTTGTTTTGATTATGATTATGAGATATTGTGGATTTGATGATATGAGATATTTTCATTATACTATTCGCATTTGGCTCCAGTACACATGTGTATATTTGTATTGAATGGTATTTAAACTCCATGTATATGCATATCTCTAACGTTGAAAGCGAGCATGTGTCACTGTGTTAAAATTTAGTTAATTTTCTGCCCTAGCAATTTACGCTTGTGAAATTTGGTTGAAGGGTAGTTAAATTATGTTCATGCGCCTTCAGTTAAGGTACTTCTATTGTGTTAAAGTTTATGTTTTATTCAGTGTAATACTATCCAGAGATTCCATTTTTTCTTTCAATGAATTTTTCTTGATGATCCCAGTGTTTTATGATCAAAGAATTCAAAGTTATCCCATCCTTATTCTCACTGTACTTTTGATTTGATTTCCATTGGCGAACCCAAACTCTGAATCCAAATGACTTCTCTGCATTTTTTTTTATTGTTTTTAATACAAAGAAAATTTGTGTTTTTTCTTATATTCCTTTATCCTTTAAGTTATTAGTCCATGCCTGAGTAGTCAGCTAGGAGCCGAATCGACCATCTTTCACTCTTGTGTTAAAGATTTAGATTCAAATTCCCTGCTTTCCTGTGCATGGATAATAAGTGTAGGATCATTTCTCTGCCCAACAAAGAATTCTCTCCTGGGGATTCGTTCCCTCCGTAGCCTTTGCAATTATTGTGATTTATTCTCTGCAAACTCATGCTTCCGCAGCAACTGGCCAAAACTGCAGGAAGGATGCTCACAAATTTGTGTTTTATTTTCATTATTTTTCTCCATAGAGAAGATCTAGATGTAGATTTGTGTATGGAAAGTCTGTATGACAAATCGTTGATATTATTTATATATTATGTATGACAAATCGTTGATATTCTTTATATATTCTGTACGACAAATAGTTGATATTATTTATATATTCTGTATGACAAATCGTTGATATTCTTTATATATATTGTACGACAAATTGTTGATATTCTCTATATATTATGTGTTGACAAATCGTTGATATTCTTTAAATATTTTGTATAAAAGGTTTGTATGACAATCGTTGATATTCTTTATATATTTTGTATGACAATCGTTGATATTCTTTATATACTTTGTATGAAAAATCATTGGTATCCTTATATATTCTGTGTTGATAAATTGTTGATATTCTTTATATATTATGTATAAAAGGGGATGTCTAACAAATCATTGATATTCTTTGTATATTCCATATGACAAATTGTTGATATTCTTTGTATATTCCATATGACAAATTGTTGGTATTCTTTTTATATTATGTGTTGACAATCGTTGATATTCTTTATATATATTCTGTATGAAAATTATGTAGTAAATATTCTTTATATATTCAAATTCCTAATTAAATAGTAAATATACAAAAAATTCTTGAAAAGGATACGGCAAACACACCTAGCATATCCAACTGTTTACTACAAGAATAAAACAAATAAGAAATGCAGAGATATTATTTAATATCTGTCTAATCCTTCCTACTAAATTATACAACAGCCTTGAGAAATCATCGCTCAATAATACCAATAGACATAAAATCAGCTTCGTCTGAGCTTTAAAGTGAACTTGTGATGGATACATTACAAACGTATTTTCATTCCGGGTTGCGGATTGAACCCTTCACATTGGTGTTTGTGCAGAGCAGTTGGAACCATTCTCATCCACCAACAATTTATCAAAGACTTTTGGCTACACCTTTTAAACAATGAAAACGATTAATGGAATGTTTTTTTTAATTTCAATTGATTAAAAATAATAACATGCAATGATTATTAATTATCCTTGAGGGTCTTTAGACCATTACTTTTGATTACAAGGCGATTTAATAAAAGGTAGAGATATTATTTAATTATTAATGCCTGCACAGCGAATTAATTATCCTACGCAGACATTTTTATTGCCTTCTGATTTTAAATAATAAACTACCCAGATTTACTTACCACCCGTAATTATTACACCTGCAATTTTGGATTATTTGTTTTATGGCAGCTGGAATAAGGCCGAGGTCTAATATGGAGGTTAACATATCGATTTTTTTTTATGAATTGAAGCATCAACAACCTTGTCAATAACTTTCGATGTCCCTTTAATAATTCTCCAAAAGTTATTTAAGTCATTATTGTTTTTAATTGCCTACAAATTTGTTTTTAAGAAGAACTTTTTCCAATAGAATCCCTTCAGGAAATTAAATGTCATATAAGAATGTTAGGAATTCTACAAAGGTCTATTTCAGTTACTATTGTTTTATTTGCCTAGAAAATTGTTTCTAAGTGATTCATAAAGTAGTGATTCCATATATATTTCATGGAGTTTTTCAAGATTTTATAAGATATTAACGATACTACATTATCTTAGATGTTATTCAATTCCATAATACGTTGCTATCAATGCACATGTTATTTGGTATAACCAAACCACCGATAGTTTAAGGTGGTACCTTGATGCATTGGTTGTGTTGTTAAAGGTTTAGATGTTGATTGCGCTTGGGATTCTTGTGTGCTCATTGCACTATGGCGACCTGAATCCTTAAGTTGGGATCATTGCACGCGTTGATCGATAGTGCATATGAAACATGGCATAGGGTCATGCGCCTTCTGATGTGGATGTTTTTTTTTTTTCAATTGAGGTTGTACTTGTTTTGTAACGTTTAATAGAAGTATCTTGTTCATCGAGAGGGTTCTAGCTACTTTGTGGAAGCTGTCGTGTTGGATTAATTGGTGTTGTCTTTATTTAGTAGGTGTGGTCTTGCTTGCGTTGTGTGGGATGTAGACACGTCCTTGTTCCTCAAAATCGTTGCTAGCCTTGAGACCTTAAATGTTCAAAATCGATGGGAACCTGGGTTGAGCGTTTCTTATGTGTCCTGGAGGTCCTAACCTTGGAGGGTAGGACAGGTGGGTCGTCTATTTATTTATTCGTCTGATTGATGGTAGTATGTTGCATCCAGCTGCATGATGGGCTAGTATGTTAGGTCATGATGTTGTATGTTGCATGAATTGTGTGTGTTGTGTTAGTCGCCAAGTTGTGTTAATTAACTGTTATCATTGTTACCTTCCTGGAAAAAAAAAATGCACTTGTCTGCGTCACATGTTGTCATAACGATGAGGTCATTACATATGGTATCAGAGTGGGTTCGACCCGCTACTTGGGATCACTACATATTTCGTTGATTAGATATTTAACTATGATGTTGCTAATTAAATTTATTTGTATTCATGCAGGCAATCATGGTTAGAGGACACCGCAAAGGCAGACGATGGGGTGTTATGGGAGGAGGCATGACACCCCCAGTAGCATCCATGCCCGAGGGGTCTAACCCCCAGGGAGACGAACAGGTTGTCAGGCAGGAACATATAGTTTTGGGTGATGTGGTTGGGCTGATGAGGTCCTTTCAGTGGATTTATGAGACACTGATCAGTCATTTGGATAGAGATGAGGCTAGGGCATCGGCACCCCCTAAGTGTCCACCACGCGCTCTGGTCAGTACTGGTAGCATTCACTGAGAACTTGAGAAGGTCAAGTTTCTCGAGTTCTTTGGTGCCCCGGATGATGTAGTCGTCGAGGCATGGTTGGAGAATATTGCGATGTGTTTTTCACTTCACGAATATACCTCCAACATGAAGGTCCGCATGGCAGTATTTCAACTGAAGGGGAGTGCTCTTCTATGGTGGAAGACGCTCCTGCTGCAATTTAACATGGTTGTCGAAGACATGTCATGGGAACTGTTCGAGGAGAGGTGTCTGTCTGAAGAATACATTGAGCGTTAGCTCAACGAGTTCAATGCCTTGCAAGAGGGCGGTCATGCGGTGCTTGAGTACGAGGCACATTTTATGGAGTTTCTTCTATATGCTCCACACCTGAATACCAAGAAGCTTAAGGTCAACAGGTTCGTGTTTGGCCTTAATGTCAGCATTTGTGAAAAGGTTAGGATTCTTATGCCTCAAACCTTGCATGATGTTTTCCAAAAGGCCCTCATAGCAGAGGAGGAGCTTATCAGCGGGGGTCAGAGCAGGACTCTGGCGAGACCAATAGGGTAGGTGTCATCTGGTGCGCAGCAACATCAGAAACCTGCTAGACATTCACCAGGATATCGTGGCTTCCAGAGAGGATCCAATTTCACTACATCTCGACAACCAGTGCCTCAATAGAAAACTCCTTACCGAGGACCATAGCACCAGCACCAGCGTCGACCGCAACAGCAGAATTTTAGGCCTTTTCAACAGAACAGACCTGGGTTCCAGGCTTATGTTGGACATGTGGGGAGCCACATTACTAGCTTGACTGCCCAGTGGATAGGACTAGAGCATCTGGATTAGTCAGACCCACAACCATGGGAGATTTGGGCAAGGCCCATCGAATTCATGCAGCGGTGAAAAACCAACAGGAAGAGCACCAGTTGACTATGCTCGAGACGTTAGGTACTGTCACTGACCAAACCCTTAGTATTTTGATAGATTCAGGTGCTACCGAGAGTTTTATTTATGGTGCAGAACTAAAAAGAATTAAGGTAAAGGTAGTCGAACAGGACGAGTTTAGCTTTTTAGAAATGGATTTGGGAGCCAAACAGAAGGTTGGTGGGAAGGTTACGAGTTGTAGCCTTAACCTGGGAGAGTTTGTCACTAAGGCCAACCTGTACGTCATAACCTTAGGGTCATATGACATCGTGATCAGTATGGGCTGGTTGGAATCGCATGATGCAATACTCGACTGTAAGATGAAATGGTTGAGCTTGGTCGATGACGAGGGATAGAGACGCATGATTGTAGGTTGGAACTAGGGAGTATCCCTGAGGTTCATCTCTTCCTTCCAGCTACAAAAGAGCATGCGCAAGGGATGTAAGATTTATGTGATCCTTGTGTTAAACGAGAAGGGAGTAGCGAAAGTTCTAGAACACCTTCCGGTGGTGAGAGAGTTTTTGGACGTCTTCCCTGAGGAGTTACCTGGGATGCCACCAGAGAGGGAATTGGAATTTACCATCGAACAAAAACTAGGAACTGAACCAATAACAAGAATTCCTTATCAGATGTCGACCCCGGAGTTATAGAAGTTGAGAATGCAACTGAAGGAGTTGTTGGACCTAGGACTTATGCGTTTGAGTGTGTCACCATTAGGGGCACCTGTTATTTTCATATGGAAAAAGGATGGGTCATGGAGACTCTGCATTGAATACTGTAAATTGAACAAGGCAACGATCAAGAATCAGTATCTGTTGCCAAGGATCGATGATTTGTTTGATCAGATGAAAGGTGCAATGGTGTTTTCAAAAATTGACTTGAGATCAGGGTATCACCAGTTACATATCAAGGAGGATGACATCCCTAATACTGCTTTTAAGACGAGGTTTGGATGAATGCCCCGGGGGTATTTATGAGTTTGATGAATGAGGTGTTCCGCGAATACTTGGATAAGTTCATCCAAGTATTCATTAACAACTCTCGGACGATGGAGGAGCATTACGAGAACTTGCACATGGTACTATAGTGTCTACGAGAGAACAAATTGTATTGGAAGTTTTCCAAATGCTCATTTTATCAATCAAATATTCACTACTTAGGGCATTTCATCTACAATGAAGGTATCGCCCTGGATCCAGCAAAGTTCAAGTCTATTATGGAATAGCCCGCGCCGACGAATGTCCCAGAAGTGCGTAGCTTCATGGGTTTAGCAGGATACTATCGACGGTTCATCGAGGGTTTTTCAAATATAGCAAATCCGATCACAGAATTGCAAAAGAAGAACAAGAAGTTTGTTTGGACCAAGAAATGCACGGAGGCATTTCAGAGGCTCAAGGAGTTGTTGATGACAACACCGATACTAAAGGTCCCTGACATGGACGTGGAATTCTTGGTATGCATCGACACATCCAAGGAAGGCTTAGGTGGATTATTGATGCAATACGATCGAGTGATCGCTTACATCTCGAGAAAGTTGAGAAGGCATGAGGAGAACTATGCAATGCACGATTTGGAGTTATTAGCTATTGTTTATGCCTTGAGAGTTTGGAGACAGTACCTTATTGGATGGAAATTCGAACTAAAAACAAACCACTGTCGGAATTTCTTAGCAAGTATGATTTTGAGATTACTTACATAAAAGGAAAAATGAATAGAGTGGTGGATGCATTGAGTCAGAGACCACACATATTTTTGGTGATGCCTTTTCTGATGAATCTACGTGAAAAGATCCTAACTTTACATTGTGATGATGACTAGTACAATGAGGTCAAGGATTTTATCGGACAAAACACAATGATGGTATCAAAATTTGAGGGATTTACTACGGATAACGATGGATTATTGAGATTTTAAAATTGAATTTATGTACCTCCCAACGACAATTTGAGGAGTTTGATCCTAAATTAGGCTCATAGAGAAGTGTACATGGCTCATCGTGGAGTCATGAAGATGAGGGAAGACCTTAAACCCATATTCTTTTGGAAATGAATGAAGGCAGACATAGTCAACTACATGGAAAGATGTCTAGATTGTCAGTAGGTGAAGGCTGAACATAGACATCCGGCAGAATTACTACAGCTACACGCTATTCTAGAATCGAAATGGGAGGTCATTTTGATGGATTTCATTATTGGACTGCCACTGATGACAAGGAGACACGACTCGATTTTTGTGGTAGTCAACACTCTGACGAAGAGTGCTAATTTTATTCATGTGCGTTCGACATATCAGGCACCTGAATTAGCTAGAATTTTCATTCTTGTGTGTACAACGTATCAGGCACCTGCATGACATGCCTAAGAGGATTATATCCGATAGAGGATTGGTGTTTACAGGATGATTTTGGACTAGTTTCCAAGAGGCCTTGGGAACCCAACTTAACTTTAGTACCACGTATCACCCAGAAATAGATGGGCATACTGAGTGAACAAACCAAATATTGGAGGATATGTTGCGTATGTACGTGATGGACCAACATAAGCATTGGGAAGAATTCTTGCCACTAGTATAATTTTCATATAACAACAGTTATCAATGCACCATTAAGATGGCACCTTTCGGGTTTCTTTACGGGCGACCGTGTCTGACACCTTTGATTTGGGATCGGTTTGAGGATAGGGTCCTCGTGGGACCAGAAGCAATCCAAGAAATGGAAGATCAAATGAAAACAATAAGACAAATGATCAAGAAACAATAGGATCGACAGAAGAGTTATGTCGATGTGCATCGTGTCGATCATAGTTATGAAGTTGGCGATCGAGTCTTCTTGTGGGTGAAATTGCATAAGTGTTCGATCAAGTTTGCAAAGGGTGCTAAAATCTCTCCTAGGTTCATGGGACCCTTCAATATTGTGGAAAGGAAGGAGCCTGTGGCCTATTGACTAGCCTTGCCTGATTCTTTGAGATGTATTCAGGATGTTTTTCACGTATCTGTTTTGATACATTATGTTAGTGATCCTACACATGTTATTAACATGAGTTCCTTGCAGGTATCAGATGAGGGTGCGCTCATGGTGGAGCCAATCCACATCATGGACCATCACATTCGATATCTATGGTGTTGAATAGTAGATCAGTTCAAGGTCCAGTGGGACAACTATAGTTCTCACTCGGCGACCTGGGAGGACGCATATGATATGCATCAATAGTTTCCATTTTTTTTTGGTAGCTAAACCTATGATATTCTGATACACTTTATTTTAGAACTTACATATTGTGAAACTTCGAGACGAATTTTAAAACAAGAGGGGATGTATGTAACATCCCTCTCTTGTGCACATTGACCGAACTTATTCTTTGAGGACACTTGCGTGCAAGTGATCCGGGTCATTATACTATTGGTTGTTTTTATTATGATTATGAGATATTGTGGATTTGATGATATGTTATTTTTTTGTATTTACATAGACAGGTTCTATTGACTGGGTTCTCCTAAGTGTGCAGGACTCTAGACGTTGAGGATGTCGAGGCATTGATGAAACCCCTTGGACTCTGGATCGAGTCAGCGACTGGACTATTAAGGTTTGAATGTTGTTGATGTGACATATGTACATATGATTAGATATTATGATGTTGATTGTTATTGCTGACATGATTCATTGATGGATGCAGGATAACGATAACTTACCAACAAGACTCACATTTGGAGTAAAGGGGTCATGAACGACAACTAGATACAATGAGGGAGACATGTGGCAGCAACCCTGCCATAGCCTACTAGCACTCTCATTGTGGATCGAATTGTAGGTTAACGATTACCTAGTTCAAGAAGACCCACGATGTCATGAGGGAAGACTGTGACAGTCGCTCATGATGATTCTAAGGGGCATGCAATAAGGAAGGGTCCTTATTCTAGGTGTTTGACGTCACCACGAGATCACCTAACGAAGTATTGACTCTAGGTGTTTGACGTCTACCAAATTTAGTCAAGAGGCGAGTGGCACCCTTGGAGCATGTAGTGCATCTTGAAGGGCACGTCGCATGAATAAAATGGAAAGAGGTGAGTGGCACCCTTGGAGCACGTGGTGCATCCTAAAGGGCACGTCGCAATTTTAACTATGGTTAGTTAATAAACCTAATTCCTAGAAAACTATGCCTCCTTAGGACCTAGTTGGCCTTAAAATGAAGGATGTGATAAGTAAATTTTAATAACAAATTTTTCCCTTAAAAACTGTTGCTAATCCTAGTGAATTGAAAACCTAGGTCTGAGTAGAAACTTTGAACAAAAAAAACACTAATTAGACATGTAACAAGAAGGGGGTAAAGAAAATTCAAACATTAATAATTAAAGTGGAAATTTTATTAAAGGTTTAACTAATTAAAGGGGTATTTGGTTGTTTTTGTCTAAACCTGCTAATTCTAAACTTAGTTATAAAAAGGGGGAACTTTAAGAAAAAGGGAAACTTAAAGAAAACAGGGAAACCTAAGGAAAATGGAAAACTTAAAGAAAAGGGGAAACTTAAAAGAAAAGGGGGAATGTCTAACTTAGTAAGGAATCTAGCATATGGAACTTTCTATTTATGAACTCAACTAGGAATTAAGTAAGGTGTAAGTCATTTAAGAATTTTAAGGGAATATTGGGACACCGAGGAGCATTTTTAGAAACGCTTTTAGGTGGGTGAGGGAAATAGACAAATTTAATTAATTAATAAATTGATTTTCTGGTGCAACTAGGGGATCGGGCGACATGTGTACTGGGGAGGTTTTTTGAAATTTAATTAAATGAAAAAGGAATCTAATGAGTGTTTTGGGAAACTCATGACTAAGAAAAATCTATAAAAAGGATGGGGAGGAGGAGTATGGATCACATCTGGCTTGTGTAACATTACGTTGCCATTTTATCTTGACAGAGTTTCTTTTGTGGGAGTTGGGATACCCAAGTCGGGTAACAAGTGTTAGCTTGACCTTGTGAGGTGAGTTGGGAGCTATCATTCTTTGGTATTGTGTGCATGGCCCCTTTGAGGCTCGGGGGGCTCAGGGGGAAGAAGAGTACCCCTAGCATTTGATGGGAGGTACCGGTGAGGTCACATCGGTTAGCAAGTGAGAGTTGGATGAAGCGTGCGCAGGACAACGACTTCAGAGCATTCGCATTTGGATACAATACACATGTGTATATTTGTATTGAATGGTAGTTAAATTCCATGTATATGCATCTCTCTAACATCAAAAGCACACATGCATCACTGTGTTAAAATTTAGTTAATTTTCTGTCCTAGAAATTTACGCTTGTGAAATTTGGTTGAAGGGTAGTTAAATTATGTTCTTGTGCCTTCAGTTAAGGTACTTCTATTATGTTAAATTTTATGTTTTATTCAGCGTAATACTATCCATAGATTCCACTTTTTCTTTCAACAAATTTGTCTTGATGAGCCCAACATTTTATTATCAGAGAATTCAAAGTTATCCTTGCCTTATTCTCACTGTACTTTTGATTTGATTTCCAATGGCGAGCCCAAACTCTGAATGTAAATGACTTCTCTGCATTTTTTTTATTGCTTTTAATAGAAAGAAAAATTGTGTTTTTTATTCAGTTCCTTTATCCTTTAAGTTATTAGTCTGTTCCTGAGAAGTCGGCTAGGAGCGGAATCGACCGTCTTTCACTCTGGTGTTAAAGATTTAGATTCAAATGCATTGCTTTCTTGTGCATGGATAATAAGTGTAGGATCATTTCTTTGCCCAACAAGGAATTCTCTCCTGGGCATTCATTCCCTCCTTAGCCTTTGCAATTATTGTGATTTATTCTCTGCAAACTCGTACTTCCACAAAAATTGGCTAAAACTGCAGGAAGGATGCTCACAAATTTGTGTTTTATTTCCATTATTTTTCTCCATAGAGAAGATCTTGATGCATACTTTTGTATGGAAAGTCTTTATGACAAATCGTTGATATTCTTTGTATATTATGTATGACAAATCATTGATATTATTTATATATTCTGTATGACAAATCGTTGATATTATTTATATATTCCGTATGACAAATCGTTGATATTCTTTATATATTTTGTACGACAAATCGTTGATATTCTCTATATATTTTGTGTTGACAAATTGTTGATATTTTTTATATATTCTTTAGATATTTTGTATAAAAGGTCTATAAGAAAATCATTGATATTCTTTATATATTTTGTATGACAAATCATTGGTATCCTTATATATTCGGTGTTGACAAATCATTGATATTCTTTATATATTCTGTATAAACGGGTATGTCTGACAAATCATTGATATTCTTTGTATATTTTGTATGACAAATCGTTGATATTCTTTGTATATTCCGTATGACAAATCATTGGTATTCTTTATATATTCTGTGTTGACAATCGTTGATATTCTTTATATATATTCTATATGAAAAGTATGTAGTAAATATTCTTTATATATTCAAATTCCTAATTAAATAATAAATAGACAACAATTTCTTGAAGAGGATATGAAAAACACACCTAGCATATCCAACCGTTTACTACAAGAATAAAACGAATAAGAAATGCAAAGATATTATTTAATATCTATCTAATCCTTCCTACTAAATTATATAGCAGCCCTGAGAAATCATCGCTTGATAATACCAATAGACATAAAATCAGCTCCGTCTGAGTTTTAAACGTGAACCTATGATGGACACATTACAGACGTATTTTCATTCCGGGCTATGGATCAAACCCTTCACATCGGTGTTTGTGCAGAGTGGTTGGAACCATTCTCATCCACCAACCATTTATCAAAGACTTTTGGCTACACCTTTTAAACAATGAAAACGATTAATGGAATGTTTTTTTTAATTTCAATTGATTAAAAATAATAACATGCAATGATTATTAATTATCCTTGAGGGTATTTAGGCCATTAATTTTGATTACAAGGCGATTTAATAAAAGGTAGAGATATTATTTAATTATTAATGCCTGCACAACGAATTAATTATCCTACACAGACATTTTTATTGCTTTCTGATTTTAAATAATAAACTACCCAGATTTACTTACCACCCATAATTATTACACCTGCAATTTTGGATTATTTGGTTTATGACAGCTGGAATAAGGTCGGGGTATAATATGGAGGTTAACATATTGAAATTCTTTTATGAATTGAAGCAACAACAACCTTGTCAATAACCTTCGATGTCCCTTTAATAATTATCCAAAAGTTATTTAAGTCATTATTGTTTTTAATTGCCTACAAATTTGTTTTTAAGAACTTTTTCCAATAGAATCCATTCAGGAAATTAAATGTCATATAAGAATGTTAGGAATTCTACAAAAGTCTATTTCAGTTACTAATTTTTTTTTTTTTTGCCTAGAAAATTGTTTCTAAGTGATTCATAAAGTAGTGATTCCATATATAGTTCATGGAGTTTTTCAATATTTTATAAGATACTAACGACACTACATTATCTTAGATGTTATTCTATTCCATAATATGTTGCTATCAATGCACATGTTATTTGGTATAACCAGACCACCGACAATTAAAGGTGGTACCTTGACGCATTGGTTGTGTTGTTAAAGGTTTAGATGTTGATTGTGCATGGCATTCTTATGTGCTCGTTGCACCGTGGCGGCCTGAATCCTTAAGTTGGGATCATTGTGTGCATTGATTGATAGAGCATATGAAACATGGCTTAGGTTCATGCGCCTTCCGATGTGGATGTTATTGTTTTTGCAATTGAGGTTGTACTTGTCTTGTAACATTTAATAGCAGTCTCTCATTCATCGAGAGGGTTCTAACTACTTCATGGAAGTTGTCGTGTTCGATTGATTGGTGTTGTCTTTCTTTAGTAGGCGTGGTCTTGCTTGCGTTGGGTGGGATGTAGACACCTCCTTGTTCCTCCGAACCATCGCTAGACTTAGGACCTTAAATGTTCAAAATCGATGGGAACCTGGGTTGAGCGTTGCTTATGTGTCCAGGAGGTCCTAACCTTGTAGGGTAGGATGGGCGAGTCGTCGATTTATTTCTCCATCTGATTGATGGTAGTATGTTGCATCCAGTTGCATGATGGGATAGCATGCTAGGTCATGATGTTGTCTATTGCCTGAATTGGGTGTGTTGTGTTCATCGTCAATATGCGCTAATTAACCGTTTTTGTTGTTACCTTCCTGCCAATATATATATAGCACTTGTTTTTGTCGCATGTTGTCATAACGATGAGGTCGTTACATATGGTATCAGAGCGGGTTCGAACCACGACTTGGGATCACTACGGATTCCATTGATTAGATATTTAATTATGATGTTGCAAATTAAATTGATTTGTATTCATGTAGGTAATCATGGTTAGAGGACACCACGAAGGTAGGCGATGAGGTGCTAGGGGAGGAGGCATGACGCCCCTAGTAGAATCCATGCCTAAGGGATCTAACCCCCAGGGAGATGAACAGGTTTTCGGGCAAGAACAAATAGTTGTGGGTGATGTGGTTGGGATGATGAGGTCCTTTCAGCGGATGTTTGAGGCACTAATTAGTCGTTTGGATAGAGATGAGGCCAGGGTGTCGGCACCCCCTGAGGGCCCACCGTGTGCTTCGGTCGGTACTGGTAGCATTCACTTAGAACTCGAGAAGGTCAATTTTCTCAAGTTCTTTAGTGCCCCAAACGATGCAGTCTTTGAGGCATGGTTGGAGAATATGGCGATGTGCTTTGCACTTCATGAATATACCTCCAGCATGAAGGTTCACATGGCAGTATTTCAACTTAAAGGGAGTGCTCTTCTATGGTGGAAGACGCTCATGTTGCAATTGAACATGGTCGTCGAATAGGTGTCATGGGAACTTTTAGAGGAACGGTTCCAGGAGAGGTATCTATCTGAGGAATCAATTGAGCATCATCTCAACGAGTTGAACACCTTGCGATAGGACGGTCGTACAATGCCCAAGTACGAGGCCCATTTTACGGAGCTTCTTCGGTATGCTCTGCACCTGAATACCGAGAAAATTAAGGTCAACAGGTTCGTGTTTGGCCTTAATGTCAGCATTCGTGCAAAGGTTAGGATTATGATGCCTCAAACCTTGCATGATGTTGTCCAAAAGGCCCTCATAGCAAAGGAGGAGCTTATCAGCAGGGGTTAGAGTAGGACTCCAGCGAGACCAACGGGGCAGGTGTCATCTGGTATGAAGCAGCATCAGATACCCGCTAAACATTCACCAGGATAGCGTGGCTTCCATAGAGGATCCACTTTCAATACACCTCGATGACCAGTGCCTCAGCAGCGGACTCCTTACCGAGGACCACAGCACCAGCACCAGCGTCGACTGCAACAGCAGCAGTTTAGGCATGTTCAACAAAATAGACCCAGGTTCCAGGACGGTGGGCCATCAGCTTCTACTTCGGGTATCAGGAGTAATGGACCAAAGAAAGGGTGTTGGACATGTGGGGAGCCACATTACCAGCATGACTTCCCAGTGGAGAGGACCAGAGCATCTGGATCAGCCAAACCCACTATCATGGGATATTTTGGCAAGGCCCATCAGATTCATGCAATGGTGAATAACTACCAGGAAGAGCACCAATCGACTGTTCTTGAAATGTCAGGTACCGTCGCTGACCAAACCCTTAGTATTTTGATAGATCCAGGTGCTACCGAAAGTTTTATTTCTGGTGCAGCGCTAAAAATAATTAAGGTAAAGGAAGTCGAACAAGACGAGTTTAGCTTTGTAGAAATGGAATCGGGAGCCAAGCAGAAGGTTGGTGGGAATATTACAGGTTGTAGCCTTAACCTGGGAGAGTTTGTCACTAGGGCCAACCTGTACGTCACAACCTTAGGGTCATATGATGTCGTGATCGGTATGGACTGGTTGGAATCGCATGATGCCATACTCGACTGTAAGAAGAAACAATTGAGCTTGGTCGGTGACGAGGGATAGAGACGTGTGATTGTAGGTCGAAAATAGGGAGTCTCCCTGAGGTTTATATCTTCCTTGCAGCTACAGAAGAGCATGTGCAAGGGATGTAATCTTTATGTGATCCTTGTGTTAAACAAGAAGGGAGTAGCGGAAGGTATAAAAGACCTTCCGGTGGTGAGAGAGTTTGCAGACGTCTTCCCTGAGGTATTACTTGGGATGCCACTAGAGAGGGAATTCAAATTTACCATCAACCAAAAACCAGGAACTGAACCGATAGCAAGAACGCCTTATCGAATGTCGACCTCAGAGTTACAGGAGTTGAGAATGCAACTGATGGAGTTGTTGGACCTAGGAATTATACGTCTGAGTGTGTCACCATGGGGGGCACCTGTTATTTTCATATGGAAGAAAGATGGGTCATGGAGACTCTGCATTGACTACCGTCAATTGAATAAGGCAATGATCAAGAATCAGTATATGTTGCCAAGGATTGATGATCTATTTGATCAGATGAAAGGCGTGACTGTGTTTTAAAAAATTAACTTGAGATCAAGGTATCACCAGTTACAAATCAAGGAGGAAAACATCCCTAAGACTGCTTTTAAGACGAGGTTTGGACATTATGAGTTTACCGTTTTACAATTTTGACTGACGAATGCCCCAGGGGTATTTATGAGTTTGATGAACGGGGTGTTCTGCGAATACTTGGACAAGTTTGTCCAAGTATTCATTGATGATATTTTGATTTAATCTTGGACGATGGAGGATCATGACGAGCACTTGAGCATGGTACTACAGTGTCTACAAGAGAACAAATTGTATGGGAAGTTGTCCAAATGATCGTTTTATCAATCGAAGATTTACTACTTAGGGCATGTCATCTCTGGCGAAGGTATCGTTGTGGATCCAGCAAAGGTTGAGGCTATTATGGAATGGCATGTGCCAACGAATGTCCCAGAAGTGTGTAGCTTCATGGGTTTAGCGGGATACTATTGACAGTTTGTCGAGGGTTTTTCGAAGATAGAAAATCCAAACACGAAATAGCAGAAGAAGAACAAGAAGTTTGTTTGGACAGAGAAATGCCTGGAGGTGTTTTGGAGGCTCAAGGAGCTATTGACAATAGCACCGATACTAAAGGTCCCTGACATGGACGCGTACTTCTTGGTATTCACTAACGCATCCAAGGAAGGCTTAGCCGGAGTCTTGATGCAAGATGGTCAAGTGATCTCTTACATCTCGAGAAATTTGAGAAGGCATGAGGAGAACTATGCAACATATGACTTGGAGTTGTTAGCCATTGTTTATGCCTTGAGAGTTTGGAGACACTACCTTCTTGGATGGAAATTCGAACTAAAAATGGACCACTGTGGACTACAACACATCTTTACGTAACGCGACTTGAACGCGCGACAACGGCGTTGGTCGGAATTGCTTAGCGAGTACGATTTTGAGATTACTTACATAAAAGGAACAATGAACAGAGTGGCGGATGCATTGAGTCGAAGACTATGCATCTTTTCGATGATTCCTCTTCAGACAAATCTACGTGAAAAGATCCTAAATTTACAGCGTGATGATGATGGGTACAAAGAGGTCAAGTATTTTATCGAACAAAACACAATGATGGTACCGAAATTTGAGGGATTTACTATGGACAACGACACATTATTGAGATTTAAAAATCAAATTTACATACCGCCCAATGACGAGTTGAGGAGTTTGATCCTAAATGAGGCTCATAGATCAGTGTACATGGCTCATCCTAGAGTCACGAAAATGAGGGTAGACCTTAAACCCTTGTTCTTCTAGAAAGGAATGAAGGCATACATAGTCAACTACGTGGCAAGATGTCTAGAATGTCATTAGGTGAAGGATGAACATAGACATCCGGAAGGATTACTAGAGAAACAGGCTATTCTGAAATAGAAATGGGAGGTCGTTTCGATGGATTTCATTGTTGGACTGCCACTGATGGCAAGGAGAAATGACTTGATTTTTATGGTAGTCGACACTCTAATGAAGAGTGCTCATTTTATTCCTATGTGTATGACATATCGGGCACCTAACTTATCTAGAGTTTTCATCAGTTAGATTGTGAGGTTGCATGGTGTGCCTAAGAGGATTATATCTGATCGAGGATTGGTGTTTACAAGACGATTTTGGACTAGTTTCCAAGAGGCCTTGGGAACCCAACTTAACTTTAGTACTGTGTATCACCCGGAAATAGACAGGAAGACCGAGCGAACAAAACAAATATTGGAGGATATGTTGCATATGTACGTGATGGACCAACAGAAGCGTTGGGAAGAATTTTTGCAACTGGTAAAATTTGCATATAACAACAGTTATCAAATCACCATTAAGATGGCACCTTTTGAGTTTCTTTACGGGTGACCATGTCCGATGCCTTTGAGTTGGGATCGGCTTGAGGATAGCATCCTAGTGGGACCAGAATCAATCTAAGAAATGGAATATCAAATGCAAACAATAAGACAAAGGATCAAGGAAGCACAAGATCGGCAGAAGATTTAAGTTGATGTGCATCATGTCGATCGTAGTTATGAAGTTGGCGATCGAGTCTTCTTATGGGTGAAACCACATAAGAGTTCGATCAAGTTTGGAAAGGGTGATAAACTCTCTCCTAGGTTCATGGGCCCCTTCGAGATTGTGGAAAGGAAGGGGCCTATCGACTAGCCTTTCCTAATTCTTTGAGGTGTATGCACAACGCTTTTCACCTATCTATTTTGAGACATTATGTTAGTGATCGTACACATGTTATTGACATGAGTTCCTTGCAGGTATCAGACGATGGTGTGCTCATGATGGAGCCAATCCGCATCTTGGACCATCGCATTCAATAGCTATGGCATCGAACAATAGATCAGGTCAAGGTCCAGTGGGACAACTATAGTCCGCACTCGGCGACCTGGGAGGACACATATGATATGCGTCAGTAATTTCCATTTTTGTTTGGTAGCTAGACCTACAATATTCTGATACACTTTATTTCGGCACTTACATATTTTGAAACTTCGAGACAAAGTTTAAAACAAGAGGGGGTGTATGTAACATCCCGCTCTTGCACACATTGAGCGAACTTATTATTTGAGGACACTTGCATGCAAGTGATCCGGGTCATTATATTATTGGTTGTTTTGATTATGATTATGAGATATTGTGGATTTGAGGATATGTTATTTTGTTGTATTTACATAGACAATTGTTATTGACTGGGTTCTCCTGAGTGTGCAGGACTCTGGACGTTGAGGATGCTGAGGCATCGATGAAACCCCTTGGACTCCAGATCGAGTTAGGGAGTGGACTATTAGGGTTTGAATGTTGTTGATGTGACATATGTACATATGATTAGATATTATGATGTTGATTGTTATTGCTAACATGATTCGTTGATGGATGTAGGTTGATGATAGCTTGCCGACCAGACTCACATTTGGAGTAAAGGGGTCATGCATGACAACCAGAGACATTGAGGGAGAGGTGTGGCAGTAGCCCTACCACAACCTACTAGCACTCCCGCCATGGCTTGAACTATAGGTTAACAATTACCTAGTTCGAGAAGACCCGTGATGCCGTGAGGGCAGACTGTGACAGTCCCTCATGATGATTCTAAAGGGCACGCAATAAGGCAGGGTTCTTATTCCTTAGAGGCCCATAGTCTCCCACAAGATCACCTAATGGAGTATTGAGTCCATGGGTTTGACATCTACCAAATTTGAGTCTAGAGGCGAGTGGAACCCTTGGATCACGTAGTATGTCTTGAAGGGCACATTGCGCGAATAAAACGGAAAGAGGCGAGTGGCACCCTTGGAGCATGTGGTGCGTCCTGAAGGGAAAATCATGATTTTAACTATGGTAAGTTAATAAACCTAATGCCTAGAAAACTATGCCTCCTTAGGACCTGGTCAACCTTAAAATGAAGGATGTGATAAGTAAAGTTTAATAACAAATTTTTCCCTTAAAACCTGTCGCCAAGCCTAGTGAATTGAAAACCTAGGTCTGAGTAGGTCGCATTTTTTTTATTGTTTTTAATGCAAAGAAAAATTGTGTTTTTTCTTCTGTTCCTTTATCCTTTAAGATATTAGTTTGTGCCTAAGTAGTCAGCTAGGAGCCGAATCGACCATCTTTCACTCTAGTGTTAAATATTTAGATTCAAATTCCCGGCTTTCATGTGCAAGGATAATAAGTGTAGGATCATTTCTCTTCCCAGCAAAGAATTATCTCCTGGGAATTCGTTCACTCCTTAGCGTTTGTGATTATTGTGATTTATTCTCTACAAACTCATGCTTCCACAACAACTGGCTAAAACTGCAGGAAGGATGCTCACAAATTTGCGTTTTATTTCCATTATTTTTCTCCACGGAGAAGATTTGGATGCAGATTTTTGTATGGAAAGTCTATATGACAAATCGTTGATATTCTTTATATATTTTGTACGACAAATCATTGATATTCTTTATATATTCTGTACGACAAATCATTGATATTATTTATATATTCTGTATGACAAATCGTTGAATTGTTAGCACCCTGTAAATCTGTCCAGCTATCAAAATAGACAACAGGGGTAACTGTTTCAACCTGCTTCAAAGATGATGCACTAGCCTACTCAACTCAGAGAGGGCTCTCTCGTGTCACTGGGTATATCTATAGAAATCATTGGCTAGATTTGGTTTGTTTTGGGATTTTGTTGTTGATTGACTTGAGGAATGGAGATGACATTTGGGCTATGGAGTCTAGAATGAACAATGCATTTTCGGGAACATTGAACTATCAAGAGGAGAAGGCTAATTAAGGTGATAAGTCTGAGTTTAATAGAAAATTTGCATGGTATTAGAAGAAAAAGAAACATACAACCGCAATCAGAGCATTATTTAAAATGAATTCGGAATTGGTTTCGAGAGGAAATAAACATAGTCTAAATTGCTAAACCGAGAGCATCTCAGAGATGAATTCTGGGTTTTATGTTTCTCCAATTTAGACAAATGAGAATGAAAACGAAATATAATCTCATAGGAAACCCATACTATGAAAGAAAACAAGACTCATGTCATCACCAATTAGAATCTTTTCATAAACAATCCAACATCCGCTTATGCATTTATATATTCATTCTAGTTCCAAAATTTACAAAAGTATTCCTGCACAGAGGGCAGGTTCTTCCCCCCTTTCTTCCTTGAAGTAACACGTATATATAGAGGAATTACTTGTGGAATTCAAAATGCTCAGACTTCTCCATATTTCTAAAAATAGAGATAAGTTACAAAAAGAGAATGATTTATAATAACAGTTATCCTATTTTAAAGGGACCGTTGAGAGCAGGTATGTCATATCTGGGGCCCCTTTCCTTGACCACCAGCTATCCAAAACTTGTTGAAATGTACTTAATTTTACTTGAGGACTCATTTTAGCTTAGCAATCTCCTCCTTTAGAGTATCCAACCAGACAGGTTGATTCTCTCCAACACTTTCGGTCGTTTCAGCAATGGTTTCTTTCTTCTGTTGCTTGCTCTGTTTCTTTTTAATAGCTCACCTATTGATGACTAAATCCATCATAATGGGGTTTAGCCCGACTTCCAATTTTGAGTCTGTAGCAGGTTCTGTGTGGAATTTAGTAGCTAATATATGCACAATTACCCTTTCTTTCTTACTCGTAGGTAAATATGCCATGTTGCCTGAATGACCAGTTTTACTGGATATAGCTTTGTCCATGTGTCTCAATTTCGTGGACACCGAAATGCTTTTACAGAAACTAAAGAGTCAAGTAAATTGGAGATTATTTCGTTTATGGATGGGATAATGCCTCCATACTTGAGAATTGGTAATTATAGAGTCCCAATCATGAATTACTGACAAACTCAAGTACAAGTACGTTGATTTTCCACGCTTGGATAATCCGTTTCAAATGATTAGCTTTCAATTTTGTTACATGGTGGCACTCAAATGACATCATACAGTTGTGAAGTACCGAACGAGTGAAATAGAGTGATTCTGACCAACCGTTGCCCATCTCACGAGTGCTTGATTTGAAATATTAAAACATGTGACATCGGGACTTTTGCGAAAGTGGTTTTGGCAACCCGCCTTTCACCCCGATACATCTTTGGAGGCGCCTCAAGTCCATTTAAAAAACCACAATGGTTTTCCCTGGTCCGCCTTCATATGGTTAAGTCTCGTGCAAGTTTTTCGCCCGATAAGGGCTCCATTCATTGATCTGGGTCATTTGATGATCGACGGCATGTTGAGTTATACCCCTCATGCCTCCGCCATATTCGTTCATATGCTGCCAGATATGTCCCATTCCTCCAAACTATCAATCTCCCATGACGATGGAGTTCTTGCTAAATTTTCATGACTTGGATTTTGTCTAAAAATTGTTATGGTGATAACATTGGCTGCAACTGGGGATGCTATCCTCCCTACGAGGTAGCAAAGAACTGGTAGACTCGATGTCTGATCCATTGAGTTGTGTCCAGAACAGGTGTGTGTGCCCTGCTCCTACCATGTCACTAGTGTCCTGCTGAAAACCAAAATCTGCACACGGTTTTTGACTGGATGCTGGACATTGAGTATATTTTTAAAAATCGACTGCATATAGTATTGAAAAACCCAAACTAAAAATGATTGACCAACAATCTTATTCACATGCTTCTACCTACTCTAACTGTTGAAGCGAACTGTCAATCAAGTGAACTCAAAATGCCAATGCAGCCAATCAAGTAATTGGCTTCCCGATTTTTCTCTGATCACATCCTTTTTAAGAAGGCAGGCAATTTTAAAATATGCAAGTTGAAAACACAAGTTAAATCCAAAACTTGAGCTTATGAATGAAACAATCTCCTCCCTTATTGAAGACTGTAATAGAACGGCCACAGGATCTTGAAAACCATGAAAAATCATTTCTTCTTGACGAGCAAAAACAGAAAAACAGGCCTCTTTCATAAGTGTTTGTTGCTCTTGCTCTATTTTTTCAGTTTTGAGAATGTTTTCAAAGGAAATGGAAACAATAGGTTTGTCTACTTTCCCATGCATCTCAGCAAATGAATCCATATATTCTTGAACATCTTCAATTGTGATAGCCATATTATGTGCATCCTCTTGTTCATCAAACAATTCTGATTTGGTTTCATTAAACTTCTGGAAATTTGCTTGAGGACTGTCATTTTGGATTTCAAATGAATGAATGGAAGTAATTTCCTTCTCATAATCTCCTTGCAAATGTGAAAATCTAACAACATGCACTATTTCACAGTCTAGAGTTTCCATAGCTACATTTTTAAAGCCCCCATCTGTGTCTATGTTGCTCAAAAATTTAACCACCACGTCATTCTCAAGGGAAGAAAGACAGCTTTGAAACACTTTGTCATGTTGAATATCCACATTAGTTTCAGGTGAAAGGAAATGACCTTGAATAACAATCTCATGAGCAGCTTCTTCTTCTCTTTCAAGCTGATAGCTAAACATAGACTGCAAACCTGAGCTGACACAATCTTCTATGTGATCGTCCACATGGTTATCATCCCTTGCAAGTATACTTCTTTCTTTGTATCTATCTTTATGTCTGGAGGATCCTTGTCTTGAGTCCTTAGAAATATTTTTCTTCAACAGTTTGAAAGAGGCAAAACATAGTGGTAAGGTTGTCTCAACTATTTGGATATCTCCCTCATTTTGACCATGGGCATATTTCTGAACTTGCACGTCTTCAATTTTGTCAATCTGGTCCATGGGCTCATAGAGGCCTTTCATTAGCGTGAATTCATTTGCCTTAATAATGATCCGAGAACTCTCCTTCAACAACTTGAATGCAACAAAACATAAAGGCAGAGATTCTCCTTCAACTGATTCGATACCCTTTTCAGGTTGATTTATATCACTATAAAAAAAAACATCTTTGATATCGTAATCATCTTCATATTGGTCATATATAGGAAAATCATCTAACAAGAAGAGATTATAAATATCAACTTGTTCTTTGACGAACCGATTTGTACATTCATCTTCTTGTCTGTCCATAAATGAATACATAAAATAATCAACCTCCTGCTTACTTTGGGATGGATTAGATACTAAACTAATACCTCTTCTTCCAACAAGTGGGATGCAATTCTTTACAAGATCACCGGTATTGGGAAAATCAATAGAGCCTATGATATTTTCAATTTTATGCTCAAGGTTCCAGTCAACTATTTCCTGTTTATATTCATCTTCCAACTCTTTATATCGAGTCTATTCAAATGATTGAATATGGTGTTGAATGTCTTGAGCATCATCAAACATTTGTTTCAATGACTTAAGTTTTCTTTCCATTAGAAGGAAAGACAAATCTGGATGAAGGGTAGTTGTGTAATGGAGCATGGCAGCAGCTTCAGAGGGTTGAATTTCTTCAAACAAATTATAATAGATGATGGAAAAACTTCTACTGAATACATCAATAGTTTCATTTCCATGCCTTTCCAAAGCATAGAACTCATCAAGTTGTAGATCCAAAGACTTCTTATTTCCCCAAAACTTCAAAAATACATCCTTCAACTCCTCCCATGAACTAATTGTTTCAGGATGTAAATGATTGAACCAATCTTTGGTGTCTCCTCTCAAGGATTGAGAGAAAGATCTCATACATACATCATCGTGGTCAATCTCAAATAAATCTATAAAATGCTCAAACCCTTGGATATGCTTTTTAGTTGTGATGGCATTAGGTTCCCCATCAAACACAGGTAGATACTCATAGTGATTTGTTGGGAAATCATGAAGGACTTGGGGTATATTTAAGGGCATATATCTATGTTGGGCCTTGGGGGATGTTGGACCAAGAACTGGGGGAGAAACATCAACGTAGGCTTCACAGGGTTCATCAACTTGGTCATGGTCATTACGTGGCCCAGGTGAAAATTTTTCATCAAAACCAGAGATAAGGTGAGGGTATGCATGTGCAACATTAAGAGGAGAAAATATAATTGCAAGTCTTTCATGATCATCATTAAAATACAATAGGTAAAGGAGAATTTGTTTGGCATGTTCAAGGAAGGAACAGAGGGAACTTAAAATGAATAGTAAAATGCTTTGGAAAAGATCCCATTTTGAGTACCTGTCTTCCTTCATGCTGCCTTTCTTTACCCATGTCAAGGGGTCTCATCTTTCAATGAAGTCTGTGCATTGCACTGGAAGTATCCTCAGTGGAGTCACCAGTAATGTTTTGGGAACTGGATTCTGCATAAGGAGTGGAGTTGCCTTAAAAAATTCAGGATCTTTCTGCCAGTGGAGTCGCCTTCTTACAAGTTTTTTATGTGTGGAGTCACCAGAGCAGGAAAACAGCCAATATGTGCCTAAGTGTTTGCTGCTCTCAGACCTTAGAACTCAACCATGTCGTTCTTCCCATGGAAAAAATTTCCAATTTCGTCCCTGACAGCGGCGCCAAAATGTTAGCACCCTATAAATCTGTCTGGCTGTCAAAATAGATGATAGGGGTAACTGTTTCAACCTACTTCAGAGATGATGCACTAGCCTTCTCAACTCAGAGAGGGCTCTCTCGTGTCACTGGGTATATCTATAGAAATCATTGGCTAGATTTGGTTTGTTTTGGGGTTTTGTTGTTGAATGACTGGAGGAATGGAGATGATATTTGGGCTATGGAGTCTGGAATGAACAATGCATTTTCGGGAACATTGAACTATCTAGAGGAGAAGGCTAATTAAGGCGATAAGCCTGAGTTTAATAGAAAATTTACATGGTATTAGAAGAAAAAGAAACATACAACCGCAATCAGAGCATTATTTAAAATGAATTCGGAATTGGTTTCGATAGGAAATAAACATAGTCTAAATTGCTAAGCCAAGAACATCTCAGAGATGAATTATGGGTTTTATGTTTCTCCAATTTAGACAGATGAGAATGAAAATGAAATATAAGCTCACATGAAACACATACTATGAAAGAAAACAAGACTCATATCATCGTCGGTTAGAATCTTTTCATAAACAGTCCAACACCCACTTTTGCATTTATATATTCATTCTAGTCCCAAAATTTACAAAAGTCTTCCTGCACAGAGGGTAGCTTCTTCCCCCCTTTCTTCCTCGAAGTAACACATATATATAGAGGAATTACTTGTGGAATTCAAAACGCTCAGACTTCTCCATATTTCTAAAAATAGAGATAAGTTACAAAAAGAGAATGATTTATAATAACAATTATGCTATTTTAAAGGGACCGTTAAGATCAGGTTTGTCATATCTGGGGCCCCTTTCCTTGACCTCCAATTGTCCAAAACTTGTGGAAATGTACTTAATTTTACTTGAGGACTCATTTCAGCTTAGCGATCTCCTCCTTTAGAGTATCCAACCAGACAGATTGATTCTCTCCAACACTTTTGGTCATTTCAACAACGGTTTCTCTCTTTTGTCGCTTGCTCCGTATCTTTTTAACAGCTCTCCTATTGATGACTAAATCCCTCATAATGGGGTTTAGCCTAACTTCCAATTTTGAGTCTATAGCAGGTTCTGTGTGGAATTTAGTAGCTAATATATGCGAAATTACCCTTTCTTTCTTACTCGTAGGTAATTCTTCCATGTTGCCTGAATGACCAGTTTTATTGGATATAGCTTTGTCCATGTGTCTCAATTTCGTGGACACCGAAATGCTTTTACAGAAACCAGAGAGTCGAGTAAATTGGAGATTATTTCGTTTATGGATGGGCTAAAGCCTCCATACTTGAGAATTAGTAATTATAGATTCCCAATCATGAATTACTGACAGACTCAAGTACAAGTACGTTGATTTTCCACGCTTGGATAATCTGTTTCAAATGATTAGATTTCGATTTTGTTACATGGCGGTGCTCAACTAACATCATACGGTTGTGAAGTACCGAACGAATGAAACGGAGTGATTATGACCAGTCGTCGCTCATCTCTCGAGTGCTTGATTTGACATATTAAAACATGTGACATTGGGACTTTGGCGAAAGTGGTATTGGAAAGCCGCCTTTCGACCCGATACATCTCTGGAGGCACCACGCGTCAATTTAAAAAACCACAATGGTTTTCCCTGATCTGTCTTCATATGGTTAAGTCCCGTGCAAGTTTGTCGCCCGATAAGGGCTCTAGCCGTTGATCTGGTCCATTTTATGATCGACGACATGTTGAGTTATACCCCTCGCGCCTCCACCATGTTCGTCCATATGCCGCCAGATATGTCCCAGTCCTCCAAACTATCAATCTCCCATGACGATGGAGTTCTTGCTAAATTTCCAAGACTCGGATTTTGTCTAAAAATTGTTATGGTGATAATAGATATTATTTATATATTTTGTATGAAAAATCGTTGATATTCTCTATATATTTTGTGATGACAAATCGTTGATATTCTTTATATATTTTTTATGTATTCTGTATAAAAGGTCTGTATGACAATCGTTGATATTCTTTATATATTCTGTATGAAAAATCGTTGGTATCCTTATATATTCTGTGTTGAAAAATCGTTGATATTCTTTATATATTCTATGTTGACAAATCGTTGATGTTCTTTGTATATTTCGTATGACAAATCGTTGATATTCTTTGTATATTCCATATGAAAAATCGTTGGTATTTGTTATATATTCTGTGTTGACAATCGTTGATATTCTTTATATATATTCTTTATATATTCTGTATGAAAAGTCGGTAGTTAATATTCTTTATCTATTCAAATTCATAATTAAATAATAAATATACAAAAATTTCTTGAAAAGGATATGGAAAACACACCTAGCATATCCAACCGTTTACTACAAGAATAAAACAAATAATAAATGCAGATATATTATTTAATATTTATCTAATCCTTCCTACTAAATTATACAGCAGCCCTGAGAAATCATCGCTCAATAATACCAATAGACATAAAATCATCTTCTCTTGAGATTTAAACGTGAACCTATGATGGATACATTACAGACGTATTTTCATTCCGAGTTGTGGATCGAACCCTTCACATCAGTGTTTGTGCAGAGCAATTGGAACCATTCTCATCCACCAACAATTTATCAAAGACTTTTGGCTACACCTTTTTAACAATGAAAACGATTAATGGAATGTTTTTTTTAATTTCAATTAATTAAAAATAATAGCATGCAATGATTATTAATTATCCTTGAGGGTCTTTAGGCCATTACTTTTGATTACAAGGCGATTTAATAAAAGGAAGAGATATTATTTAATTATTAATGCTTGCACAGCGAATTAATTATCCTACGCAAACATTTTTATTTTCTTCTGATTTTAAATAATAAACTACCCAGATTTACTTACCACCCGTATTTATTACACCAACAATTTCGGATTATTTCGTTTATGGCTGTTAGAATAAGGTCGGGTTCTAATATGGAGGTTAACGTATCGATTTTTTTTTGTGAATTGAAGCATCAACAACCTTGTCAATAACCTTCGATGTCCCTTTAATAATTCTGCAAAAGTTATTTAAGTCAATCTTGTTTTTAATTGCCTACAAATTTGTTTCTAAGAAGAAATTTTTCCAATAGAATCCCTTCGGGAGATTAAATGTCATATAAGAATGTTAGGAATTCTACAAAGGTCTATTTCAGTTACTATTGTTTTATTTGCCTAGAAAATTGTTTCTAAGTGATTCATAAAGTAGTGATTCCATATATAGTTCATGGAGTTTTTCAAGATTTTATAAGATATTAATGACACTACATTATCTTAGATGTTATTCAATTCCATAATACGTTTCTATCAATGAACATGTTATTTGGTATAACTGGACCACCGATAGTTTAAGGTGGTACCTTGACGCATTGGTTGTGTTGTTAAAGGTTTAGATGTTGATTGTGCTTGGGATTCTTGTGTGCTCGTCGCACCATGGCAACCTGAATCCTTAAGTTGGGATCATTACATGCATTGATCGATAGCGCATATCAAACCTGGCTTAGGGTCATGCGCCTTCCGATGTGGATTTTATTTTTTTCAATTGAGGTTGTACTTGTCTTTTAACGTTTAATAGCAGTCTCTCGTTCGTTAGGAGGGTTCTAGCTACTTCGTGGAATTTGTCGTGTTGGATTGATTAGTGTTGTCTTTCTTTAGTAGGCGTGGTCTTGCTTGCGTTAGGCACGATGTAGACACCTCATTTTTCCTCAGAACCGTCGCCAACCTTGAGACCTTAAATGGTCAAAATCGATGGGAACATGGGTTGAGCGTTGCTTATGTGTCCTAGAGGTCCTAACCTTGCAAGGTAGGATAGGCGGATCATTGATTTATTTCTTCGTCTGATTAATGGTAGTATGTTGCATCCAGCTGCATGATGGGCTAGTATGGTAGGTCATGATGTTGTTTGTTGCCTTAATTGCATGTGTTGTGTTTGTTGCCAAGTTGTGTTAATTAACCATTGTCATTGTTACTTTCCTGCCAAAAAAAAAAAAAAATTGCACTTGTTTGCGTCGCATGTTGTCGTAACGATGAGGTCATTACAAATTTATAAATTAAAATATTTGTTAATTAATTTGATTAAAGTAATAGTTAATTAATGAAGACATTATTATAATATGAATAAATTAATAAATGAAAAATATATTATTAATTTATATATTAATAAAACATCTATATAGTAATAAAGTATTATAGTAATGTTGGCCAAAGTTTGTCAGTTTGCAACATTAAAGTTATGAACAACACATTTCGACAATGTGTTATGTTTGTCACATTTCGATGTTATGAAATGTTTGTGACATTGTGATGTGACAACATGTGTTTATATGATAGATTGGGACCTGGGGACAATATATCACTAAAACATTAATAAAGAAAAAAAAACATGAATAATGTATTAATACATTGATGTATATTAATTAATGCTTTAATACATAAATACATTAATGTGTTAAAGCATAAATGTATTAAATAATTAAAACATTAATGTAATGTATAAATAATGTATTTTATACATTAATGTATAATGTGATATATTACTGAAATATATTAATTAATACAAACATTAGTAAAAAAATACATTGTTAAAGTATTAATACAATAATAAAGTAACACATTAATAACAGATTATGAAAGTATTAATACATTAATAGTGTATTAGGTTAAAGACATTGGGAGAAAGGGTTGTTGTTTCTTACATTATGACATTCCAATGCATTTGTCATAGTCACACAGTGGGTTATGTTAACAATGTTGAAATGTCTATAAATATTTGTGTCATTGCAATGTTGGGCAAAGTTTGTCACTTTGCAACATGAAAGTTATGAACAACACATGTTGACAATGTTTTTTGTTTGTCACATTCCAACGTTTTGAAATGTTTGTGACATTGGGACGTGAGAACGTGTGTGTATATGACAGATTGGGACCAGGGAACAATGTTTGTAGTATTGCGACATTTACAAACTTCATGGAAATGTGACAACGGAAAGAGTTTTGTAACATAACAAGTTTTAAGCATGAACGTCACATTGTGAATGTGATAATATTCATGTTTATGATAGCATGGTGCTATGTTTCATCACATAACAACATCATCTCTATGTGTGTAAGATTGAGACGTTACGAAGTTTGTTGCAATGTGACAAATGAAAGAGTTTTGTAACAAAAAGGTTTTTTCATGAATGTCACATTATGATGTGCATGGAATGAAATACCAAATTTAGTGACATTGCAACATTACACAGAAGGGTTGTTTAAGATTTTCCTTGATAATTATATAAATTTATGTCTTTTATTAATATATATAATTTAATAAAAGCACTAATGTGTTAAAGTATTAAATGTTCAAAAACAGTAATGTGATTTATAAGTAAAAGTAATAAAACATTAATGTATAATGTAATGTATGGATATTAACAAATTAGTAAGAATACATTTATACATTTTAAAATATAACCCTCAATGTAAAAAAACATTTATACATTTTATAATACAACACTCAATGTATTAATAAAACATCGATACATTAATAATTTATTAAAGTATCCCAAAGTACAATAGTACTTTAAAATAATAAAGTATTAGTATTACATCAATAAAGTTTAAAGAAATTAATAATGCATTTTAAAATAAGCACATTAAAATATTAATACAAAAAGTACATTAATAATGATTTAGTACATTGAGGTATTAAATAAATACAACAGTAAAAATACATTAATAATGATTTAGTACATTGAGGTATTAAAATAGTAATGTATTAGTACATTGAGGGTTATATGAATTTATGTTTTTCCTTAAGGGTTATATTGTCTAATGAAGAAGTATTTGCTTTGATAAAGAGAACTGTTATAGAAGAATCTCATAATTTTAGAGGAAAAAAAAAAAATAAGGGGATGACTTAAAGAAAAAATTTCATCTTAACATATCAAAGCAAGTTTACTGTAGAATTGAATGCTAGTGTTATTGCATAAAGAGAGGTTTGAATAGTTATATTTCAAGATGTTAAATATAAAATCGTATATTATAGTGGTTATTTAGAAGAAAAAAATCAATTGTCATTAATTGAATATTATTTGTGAGATATGAAAAGAAAAAAAATATATGTTTGAAGTTGGTATTGTTGTATACTTAAAAAGGTATGTCAGATGGCTAAATATGGACAATAACAATATTATGAGATTGACATTAATATTTTAGACGTACGAGATGTTCACATAAAATAAAACATTATAAATCCACGAAATTATGTTTAACATTCATTAGTTTAAAGGTAAACTTTTATATTTTTCCATATTGAGACAATTATAATGTAAAATTGTTGGTTGTGGAGCCTGATTACCTTTTTGATTCAGAGGTCCTTGCTTTCAGCCATGTTTATACCCCCTGAAGTATTTACACCCCATAAGTATGTACACTCTTCCACGCGGGGGAGTGCAGAGGGGGGGTACCCCCTCTGTGGGGTCCGGAGGGGCTATCCCCCTGGCTGGGGGGTCTGGGGGCAAGCAGGCCCCCAGCGGGAGTTCGAGGGCGAAGCCCTCGAAGCAAAAATTGCCTTGTAAAAGTATATTGTAATTTTATTGTAAATCTGGACTGTTCATTATAAGGTCACAGATCTAATAGTAGAGATTATGTTAGGGTTTTTTGCCCTAGAAGGCAACCCTCTTTTATGAGGGAAATGTATCACGGCTATGGTTGATGGTGAATATTGTATTCTGAGAGAGGAGAATGTGAGAGAAAGAAGAGGAAGTTACAGCGGGTTTTGTTGTAGGTTGTATCCCTTCATTTGTTGGATAATAATAAAGGAAGGGCCTGGCAATTTCTCTAGTGGACGTAGCCCACACTGGGTGAACCACATAAATCTATGTCTCTCTTGTATTGTGTGTCTTCTGTGTTTTGTTTCTGCATTTGTTTTATTTTATTGCTCCGCAGTCCTGTTTTTCTAACAATTGGTATCAAAGCGTAAGGTAACTCGCAGGAAAAGAGGGTTCCTGGTTCGAGTGGGAGCAATGTCGAAAGATGGAAAGTTTAGGGTCGAGAAATTTAATGGCCAAAACTACCAGTTATGGAAGATGTAGATGGAAGACTATTTATATCAAAAGGATCTATTCCTACCATTGAGCGGAGTAGCAAAGAAGTCGGGGGCCATGAAGGACAAATAATGGGAGATTCTTGATAGAAAGACTCTAGGAACGATACGGCTGAGTCTGGCAGCATCGATGGCTTTCAATATTTTGAAAGAAAAGACAATGAAGGGTTTGATGGACGTATTGGCCAAATTGTATGAAAAACCCTCGGCGTCAAATAAGGTATTTCTAATGAAGAGATTATTTAATATGAAGATGTCAGAAGGTGGGTCTGTTGCAGATCATTTAAATGAATTTAATATGGTTACTAATCCACTAAGTTCTGTAAAAGTGGACTTTGATGATGAGGTTAGGGCTCTTCTAATCTTGTGCTCCTTGCCAGAAAGATGGAATGGCTTGGTCATGGCTGTAAGTAACTCTGTCTCTGGTTCAAATACTTTAAAATTTGATGATGTTGTTGGTGTTATCCTTAGTGAGGAAATGCGATGGAAAAGAACAGGTGAGACATCAGGAAATGC